>OX463778.1:25134006-25734006 GCA_949825025.1 Siphlonurus alternatus
ATGCACTGTATAGCCAAGGCTTCTTATACGGCTTTATATTCGCCAGCAGCCGTCACCCGGGCTGGAAATATCGTTTTATTACGACCCTCCAGAGGAAATATCACTGAAAATACTTGATGCCTTATATATTGGAGTCTCTTTATTATTGCCAAAAAGCACTTTCGAGACAAGAAATTATTTTTGATTTACAATTATTGATCAGGAGGAATCGAAGTTTTAAATTTAATTACATTACAAAAAAATCGTACAAAGTACCACAATATTTTTTTATGGTGATATAAAATGAAACATGTTAAGTTTATTATAAGTTTATAGTTTTTCTCCAGTTGTAACAATTTATGTCAAATGTACAAATAATGGCACATAAAATGAATAATATTGCAAACGACTTTTTTTAAATGTTTTATTTTTTACACTGTTCATATAGATGGGACCTTTTATATAATATATGAAAAATTTAACTAGTAAAATATATTTTATGAAGTTGTACTGCAGAATTTGGTATCCCTGTACCGATGCGTAAATAAAAAAATGATTCTCTGTTGATTTAATAATAAAACCCCTCTGTTTTGGGAAGTGACCTATCGTGCAAGTTATTTCTAAAAATTAATGTGAAGCTGGGCCTCTTTTGGGGTACCACTTAATTCCAAAGTATTCCGGGACTTAGGGGGGGAAGGGGGGGAGAGAGATCCAGAGAGCAACAGTTTGATGCCAAGCGTTGTAAATGACGTCACCGCATAAGGCTTGTGATTTGACATTTTTTTTTTGTAAAGATCAGTACGGGCAGCCAGAAGAGCCCATCAAGGAGGTATGAAGCTAAAGCTACTGAGAGTGTCTTGGCTACCGTCTTTGCTTGGTTGCTGGCTCCCGCGAGATAATACCGCCTAGCCGGCGAGCAGAGTCGTAAATCTAGCGAGCCACAATGACCCAATCTCGCGGCGCGGTAGCACCGGAGCGAGACGCATGGGAAACGTTTTCAAATTTAAATATTATATATTATTGAACATCACTTTTATAAACTTTTTTTTTTCTTCTCTTTGGACTTTTTGATATAACTTTACAATATAGCTTTTTATATTATAAAAATAAATCTTAAAAACTGTTGTCAGGCTTAAATAATTATTTTGTATGCTACATTATTATATAAATAAATTTTATTATAATATATTATAGCTCGTCAGTATTATTATATCTTTAGAAGCTATTAAAATATTCTTGCAGAATTTATCATGAAGAAGATATTCATATATCACATCTGAATATAATTGTATTCCAGTCATACAGTTTTCTACGGTGCTTTTTTTTTTCCACACTAAAGAATTGATCAAATAGACACACTTGTGGTGAGACTTTGAAAACGAAGAAGTATAGAAAATATGTTTCCAGTTGTGTGCTTCTCTGAATTGTGTTGTCGGACGTGCAATTATTACACCCTGACAAACTCCTCGAGTGCCAGGTCGCATGGTTATGTACCTCTCAGGTATTGACCTCAATGTGATGTTGCCCACCTTCACGCCTCCCTGGGTTCCTCAGGTAATTGCAATGACATTTTGCGTGCGCGCGCAGGGGTGAAATTGTCGTAGAGGGTGAAGTCTCAAGTCTCTCTCTCTCTAGTTATACACAGAAGATTTCGTTCTCGCACCACCGAGCTTTGAAGAGGCCGGCAACAAACTAATACAGAAAATGCAAACAGAAAATGTCCAGTCAGTCCAGTCTAGATGTTATGTGCTAAAACACAGCCCCCTGGAATTCTAGACGGGCCGTGGCTAAAATGACGTTTTTTTGTGATTGCATATATATATCAACCCTCACTATTTAACTATCATGTTTCAGAAAAATTTAGTTTTTTCTCACTATTTTTTTTTTTACGGAAATACATTGTTAGGTGGCTAACCATGGATAAATTATAAGTGTATTTTCTTCATGTGGCTAGCTAAGGATTGCAACTTTTAAAAAAAAAAAAAATAGAGCCGTATTTCACACTTTTTTCCCGCTTTAAAAGAGTTACGGTTCGTCTCGACTCCCCCTTAAATAGTAATTGGTCAATGTTTGACATAAATTTAAGTTTTACTTCACCTTTATGATATGAACTATATTAATTATATAGACACCAGACAGCGAATATAACTGCACCATATAGAGTATTAATTGCACTTTGAGATGTCTGCAGGAACGTCAAAAGTATATAATATATATATACATATGTATGTATTAAGTCAATTAAGTGTTTGGAAATCAAATGAGCTTATAATATGAACCGTTTCAAGTCGCATATAAAGACCACTTTGTTAATTTAGCCTCGCTGATAGCCAACCTTTTAGTGAGAATAACTTTTAAGCCTATTGATTCCCATGCTTTCAATAGCATATTATATTAACATCATCATTCCAAGTAATAGAAATTATAACTCAAATTAAATTATATGTATTACATCAGATGTGATAAAAAAAAAAGAGTCTTTAGAATCAATGTTATCCGAGAATATCTGTATTATATAAAAAAAAATATGCAAACCTTTTAAATAGCATTTTAAATTGAAAAACCGTAAAATGAGCCTTTATAACCCTGATATATAAAGTCAATGTTATTATAATTAATATTTTATAAATACTTCCACCGAAGATATTTTGAATAATTATTTATAACATGTTTTAATTAATATTAAATGGTAATATAAAATACTTGTGCATATTATTTACTTCTAAGGTATTTGCATTATTATACAAATGTCTCTTAGCAAGCAAGCTGACACGACGAGACTTGATATGAAATGAATATTATAAAGTTTTTTTTTTTTCTTCCTTTGAACTTGCCAAGCAGAAAGGTATGCATAAGGTGAGAGAAGGAGAAGAGAGTTACTACATACAGCATTTCTGATTGCTGTCCAGATATTATGATTTGTGGACTAGCTATGCAAATGTAAATTCTCAGTTATATGATATAATATGTTATACGTTCTCCAATTTTTTTTTTTTTAATTTCACTTCGATGTGACGTGCGGCACTCACAGTCAGCAGCTGCTGGTCTCTCACTTGAAAAAAATATCTGGCCGATAGATAGTGACACCGTCGATCTAAAATGTCAAAAATGCATGATGTTATAACGTTATCTAGATAACTTTTTTATATTTATTAAAAGTAAGTGGCGATTGAAAATCATGAAAAAAAAAACAATTTTTAGAACTTAAGTAGCAATATATAGTTCTTAAAAAAATCAGTTAAGGGTGCATATATTGGAGCACAAAAAGTTTTCTTGCCCAATAATTGAACGTAAATAAAATTGTCATGCAGAGATGATATAACTTTTTATATAATAATATATAGACTGTTAATCAGAAAGAGTATAATATAATACGGCACACCAATGTTAATTCAACCTCTCGACTGATTTTTTTATTGTTTTGTAGATTCAATAAATTGTAAATCAATAAATAGGTAATGAAACTGACGCATGTCCATTATAGTATTACGAGATGACAAAAGGGCGCATGTTTATTACACGGGGGTATTCCAGCGAAACAGAATCTAAACCTTGTGGTTTCACTCCTGTATGGTCGAAGTTATTTTTCCCGTCGGCTATATAATATAAATTTAATACATGTTCTTATGCAAAATATGAAGTTATGCAAATATAATTGTGCAGATGGAATACAGTTTCTTTGAATTACAAACAGAATGGAAGCTTAAATGTTTGGTTCTGTGATGAAGCGATTATTATACAAATTCATAAAATTAAGAACAGAAAAAGAAAATGATTAACGATTATAATCTCTAACACATTGTGGGCACAACTGGCACAAGTAGCAAATTATTATCTTCCATTGATAACAAATTTAATACTAACAATGGTAATTGATATGAGAATCGTGAAGTCAGTTTAAAATGTTGCATTCAAGATAACAATAACATAATACCATCATATGTATGAATGAAATTTTTGCTTTATAATAATTAAAAAATAATCTTTTTCCTTTTCTCTTTCGCATGATATAAAGAATAAGAATTTTACCTTTTGTTTATATTTTTCATAATATGGGATTAAAAAACAACTTGACAACATTTTCATTTATGAAAATGTTGCTGCTAAAATCCTATAAGTTACAAAAGTATTTAATGTCATTTATGTAAAATGGTCCTAATTTTTAACTCGTACAAGTTTCTATCGTATTCTTGTGATATCTTCTCGTATGTATATAATATTATATATAATAGTAAACTATATAATATTTTTGACCCCTCTGGGTCTAGCAGTGTTTGCCAAGTAGCAGCTAGCTCGTTTTGTGCCCCAGCGACTGTTGCGTGCTCGCTGAGGCGGCAGTGATATAACCCCAGCCTGCATGCAAGTTGCTTTGTGGTTGCAGCAGCAGCATCGAGCTGCCTGTCAGTCACGCTGCACAATAACAGCAGCAAGCACAAGATGGGGGCGACTGTATCATTCAACCAAGCCTCATTGTTGCACCCTCAAATCAACAACAATGTACCTCTAGGGGCGGGACTGGGGAGGACAAAAGAGCAAGCCTTTCTGATTAGTCCGCCATTCGAGTCCCGTATATACTATCTGTAGATTGCATCTGCCGAGCTTCCAACCGCTACCCTAAATTACCAAATAATTCACGCAACCGTATCATTTGTCAGCTATATACTCACGCCTGAAAATTTATTAACGTAAAAAAAAAAAAAATGTAATAAATTTCGCTCGTTTTTTGACGCGGAGAAATAATCCGATACATATAATAATATATATCTGTGAGTGCATGGCTTATCGCGCGACACGGTGGATGTTTTTTTGACCCTCGCGCGTGACCCTCGCCCTCCACAGGGACTTGTGGGTGAAATACGGTGCGAGTGCGTGAGTCAGATAATATTTATTGTTCACAGTTTTTATTTAGACTTTCCATTCAATATATTATATATCTGTAGAAAGGTTTATTGAGTTATGAAGGATTAAAAAGTATAATTATATTATATAGCAATGAAAAGTATGCATTGAATTTACGTTTCATGTAAAAATATATAATGAAATAATTAAGTTCCATTTTTTTAAAAAGACATAAGAGTGTGAAAAAATTCGTTTTTTTTTTTTTTTTTTTTTTTTTTTTTTAAAGGATTTGTCGTGAGCAGACGGATTAAGACGGATTTAAGCAGGACCTCCTTAGTGTAATAAATAATAAAGGAGGAAGGATCGAGGTCCTGGTTTATGCCAACATTCCATTGTTTCCATTAAGCATTGACTTTTGATAGTATTTATTATATATAATATATTATGAATATTATTATATAATAATGCTAACGCGAAGAACTCGAAGATAGTTAATTCAAAATTCTCAAGTAAAGTTCCGCGCCGAATAAAATTAAACTGCGTGGCCATTTACAAAACACAGTGGTGTCTTTGGTATTACCAATTGTCATTATGACATGCTATACGGCTGATGTTACCACTTAACTAAATTTTATTTCATATATGCGTGACCTAATATTTATTTGAATGGATAAGGGATTTTAGCTTGTATTTGAAATATCAACAAGTCCAGCAGAATAGCTAACCACAACGGTATATAACATATAGTATAATATTGTTAAATTGCCATACTTAACTCTTATTTTACAAAGCCCCAAAATATACATATACATAAAATGAAGAAACTTCAAATATATTATATTTAAAATGTCATTATATACAAATAGTTGACAAAAGTTAGTCATACACCTTTCCTTTCTCTGATTATATTTCCATCAAGCTGCAGGTGTTATTTATCTGGCCAATCTTTGCAAAGACATGTGAGGACTCCGCATGGCCGCACGGTGAAGGTGCTGGTCACCTCTGCGGGCCCTCACGCACCGCCGCCGCGCCGTCTGCTGATGCAGCCTCCTCGATGGAGAGTGTGGCCCTGCGTGAAAACCGACTGACCGCCAGGTAGCCACCAAAAACGTTTTACTCCGCAATATTGTAAAGTCTACCTCGCACGACAAGCCTTTGTACCTGCAGTCGTTGACTGTAAAATGTATTCATCATGTAGCTGTTATTTTGATATTATATTAATATATTATTATATTTTGCTCCTACTGTCAACACAGATGTTATATGAAATTATTGTTATACTGCACAGTTGCAAGTGAAGTCTCACAAATCTTTCAATCTATTTTGTGATTTTTTTTTTCATAAAACACACTTACTTGGTCATTATAAAATTAGTATTTTATAAAACAATAATATAATTATTTTATAAAATACTAATTTTTTTACGTTATTGTTTTTTCAAACAAGGGAAAAAGCAGTGAGCATTTTAGGAAAACTAATTACTCTAATATTATAAAATGCATTAATTAATAGATGTAGTTGAAAGTACACGCCATATGCCTTCCAAATAGCTTATTATCCTCCGAAAAAAATATTTACATCCATTTAGAATTTAGAAGCAAGATATATACTGCACTGACGTCATCAGCGAATATAACTTTAGGGTCAAAATGTATCCCTTCTGAAAACTTTAGAACTAAATTATATACGATAATATTTTATTTAATTTAAATACCATGCTCTATTTAAAAAAAAACTTTAAATTAATTAAAATCATGAATGCAAAATCGAATTTAATATTGTTGAAAAATAAATTCATAAATCTGGTGCTATAAATAATGAAGAGCTAAAAATATTTTAGAGTATAATTTATGGTATAAATTGCGTGCAGATATATTATTATAAAAAATGTTGTAGAACATAACTTTTTGATATCTTGGTCACCGCACCAAGCATTGAACGCCCAGTGATGCTGGGCCTGATTGATAACGCTCCAGGTTCTGGAGGCTCCAGAACAGACGAGGCTCTATATTAAGTTGTGAAAACGTGGTCATCATTATCAGCTGACGGGTGCCAGCTGAGAGGCGCGATCAAAATCGGACGTATCGTCGAGAGTCAATCTGCGCGCGCCTGCCAGTCACATGTCTCCCGTAAACAACGAGATGTTTGTTTACGTTATTATCATCGGATTTGGAGGAGATCGATCGGGGCCCCGTCAGAGGGGATTATTTTTTATTTAGGACTGTTAATAGAGAAGAAAGGAAAATCGATATGTCAGAAAGTTGTGTTTTTCAATGTCGTTTAATATTATAACCATAAAAAATAATATAAACGAGTGAAAAAATAAAAATATTATATAGTTGGAAAAAAATCCCTGATTGAGTGATTTAGTCTACGCGTTGAGGGTATGCAACCAGTTCAACTTGAGTCTATTATTAAATTTAATTTTGATTCATGCTATGCAGCATTTAGTAATTTAGAATGATGTACAGTACGGACAGTACTATAAATATATTTCTATAAGTGGTATATGTACACTCGTCGCCTTGGAAAATAAGAAAATATCCCTCCTCTTGCAGCCTTGTTAATATAATCATCATGTCCTATATGTTATTCTTACGGGGCATGGTGTTTAACAATGCTGTATTAAAGGGAAATTTTTCCGAGGTGACGACTGTACAATTTTATTTACTATGTGTACGTACATGGGTGAAGTCAGAGGTGAAGTACTGGTTGCATACACACAAGGGGCAGAGACTAACAAGGCTGCAATGCAAACGTTATATTATTATACAAATTTTTGTTTGAGTGTATATTATTATTATTGTACTAAATTTAATCGTAGTGAATTAATTACAATAACATAACTAATGTACAACAGAACTATATATATTTTACTGCATAGTAATGAATATTTAAATTAGCGAGCTTGGAAAAATTTATGAATGAAATCAACTTTTATGCAAAAGTGCTTAAAAAAAACAAAACAAACAAACTAACAAAAAAAGTAAGTTACAATATTTACTATATTAGTAAAGTGTTATTATCTTGTCATAATGTATAGACTTTTAATTGAATTTAAAAGTTGTGTGTTAAATATATTATGGTGCTAATGCTAATGTGATGTTTAAAAGGACACAATTTTAATTTAATTATTATATTAATTTTTAAATATTGTTTGGGTATATATGTTTAAATTAATTAAATTTAGGCTAATTTTAATTAGAATTAAGTATGTTACATATTTTATGTAATAATAGACGTTATCCATGCTGTGCAGCCTATATGATCGAAATAAAAATTTGAATTTGAACTCTCTTGGGTCTGCAGTAAAAATTGTATGTTGATTTCTCACTGTATAAGTTATATTATATGTATAAGACAGTGCTTTAATTTTCATACCTGAGAACGCCGCCTCAGAAGAACTTGATGGGAGTAGGGAGGGGGGAAAGGCCCGGACGGCTCGTTCTGTCCTGCATTGTCCGAGTCACGTGACTGTCCGCCTGACCACCTCGGCCGAATGTTCGCACCGAGACAGCCAACTCTGAAGTGCTCAACAACATTTCTAACTACATTGTAAAGAGTATACTGAATTTTATCATGACATTTAGGTGTACTTTTTATATTTCATTTGACGTACAGAATAGACATGTAGAATTTCTTACATATTCAAGACAAGTTAAAACAAGTATGGTTTGTTGAATGTGACACATCTCTTATCTCTCAATAATCTAACGTTTAAAATTTTAAAATTTATCACAAATATTTAGATACAAAATAAATGTAAAATACAAAATTAGTTTTTTTTTTATTCAGCGAAAGAAAATGTCATTAATTTAATAGCAATCTTTTTTTTTTTTTTTTTTGCCAATCATCTTGTCATTCTAATGTATAATAAAAAAATTTACAGGCTTTTAAAAGCTTCTGTATTTGTGTGATAGCATAAAAGTAATAAAAATACCTGGTAGGTTCATTCGTGCATTATATTATATATAATATAAAAATCATTCAGGTGGCTGCTATATAGGGTTCACATGGCAGGTCATGATGAGAGGTGTGAGGGAGGAATGTTGGAATCCGAGCAGCCTAATAGACTTGTCTAGTGCTGTCAGCTACCCACACGGTTCATGCTCCTTCTGACTGGATGTACCGTCGGCGGGCGTCTCTCGCAGGAAACGTCACTCTACCCTCTCTCTCACCTGACTTTATCTCAGAGCCGAGAGATGCTGTCGTAACGGAGCTATGGAGCTGTCAGAGAGATCTCCTTCGACCCGTCACACGTTATAATATTATAATATTATTATAGATTTGTTAACTTTTATATTGACATTTGTGGAATTCTAAATAAGTTGACAGACTTCTTATACTTTTTTTTATTGTATATTGTATTTTATTATTAAAGATGATAATATGTTTAAATTACGTTCAGTATTTGAATTTTTATTTCATTATATAATATTATGTATTTTAAAAATTTAGTATAAATTTAGTTGTATACTGCAATACACCAGTACACCACACAATTGTCTATAATTGTTCACGTATATCAAACGTGTGTAAAGGTATCACGTGATGGAATGCAATTCTGTTTTTATAAAATTGACCATACACCAAAATATTATACCATACAATGCATGATAGCAATTTAAATTCTTTTGTGCAATGTATTTGTTTTTCATTGATGCATGAATTAATTCATATGCATGAGATATAAATTTATTAAAAACATTTTTTTTTTTACTAAAAAGTAAAAAATGTTGTTTCGGCTCATTGCATTTTGTGAGAATACTGTATACTCATGATGTTCACATCTTGCGGTACATCTCTAGACAGCCCGAACGTTATACCCTATTCAATTTACGGTTGTTGTAATGCATGTATGTAATTTAATTGATTTAATAATTCTTTGCTTGAGACTTGGAGAACACTCTTCGAATGTGACTTTAAATCTTAAATAATTATTGTCTGATTTTTTTTTAAATTTGAATTTATATATATATATATATATATATATATATATATATATATATATATATATATATATATATATATATATATATATATATATATATATATATATAATATCCATATGAAAAATTAATTATCATGATGTTCCTCATTGTATTACATATTTTAGAAATCAATACAACAATTTTTAATTAAAAAAGAAATCAAACGGCTATTTAAAAATGAAAACAATTAACTCTCTATATATACTACAAACTCTCTAAATATTTTATAAATTTCTCCCGATAAGTATAATATAGAAAGAGTGACAATGGTTTTAAAAACAAGCCAAGTTTTCAGATTAGTATATTATAATAAAATACAATTCTATACATGTGTTAGAATATTAATATATAGTTATAGTTCTTTGTAAAAGTCTGAAGTTCCTTATTTAGAACAAAATATTTTATGTATATTTAATTATTTATTTATATATACATATATAAAATTATTATGATATTATATGACATAATTGATATATTATAATCTGCATGGAACACTCCATATAACAATATAAAATAAACTTCATTGTTACAATGCATGATGGCTGATATGCATACACATATGGGTACCAATCATGTAATTTGTATATAATTAAATTAATTATATAATATGTTTGATACGTCATACGACAATATAAAAATAGACCAACTTTGCCGAAGTTCGTGATAAAATATTTGACCCATTACATCGCATCGGAATGCATTTAAGCCCCATTTGATTGTGGTTTGGTGCTGAATTTTCTGAAATTAAATAAATGCTTCATTTGGGAATGTTGTTAAACCCTCGCATCTTACTATAAGAAAAAAAGAATATGTCATTGAAAAGCTATCGATTAATTAATATAGTCAAATTTGGAGCATTTAATTATTTTTGATATTTCACTTGAAAAATACTGTGCGAGTGCATTGTAGCTTCCTTTCAAAAACACTTGAATAATCTTGTAACATTCAAGTTTGAATATTGAAAATATTAATTAAAATCGCAAATTATTATGAAAAAATTAAAAAAATATATAAAAAAACAAAGCAATGACCTTACCTCACTCGACGAAGCCTTTTTAGCTGTACTTTCGACTCTCAAAGATCACAACCGCCGAAATTGAAGTAAATAATTTATTTAAATATTTTTAAATTTGAACCAAAAGATAGAGCAAAATTAAAAACATAAGCAAATTGAGCACTACCACACGGAGCAAACTATGCGACGATCCGTCCACCATGCCCGCTTGCTCACGATGAACTGACGTTTATCAACTAGTTCTTACCTGTTATCTATCTACTAACAGTATGATAAGACAAAAAGGGGAAGTGCAGAATAAAGGAAATAGGAGAATGCTGTTTGGCGATTATAGCTTCGAAATTCTTTTAAATGACATATTTCGCGAAAGAATCGTGTGCGAAAAAAAATTCTTGCAGATTCAGAATCAGGACACCTCAAAGCCAATGCATGACTTCAATATTAAGAAACTGCTGCACATACTCATAAGATACCGTATATTTATATTAATACGCATAAACCTATTATAAAGGCTTAAATTCTTGTACATGAATAAAATTATTTTTGTATAATCGATGATTGTCAATTTTGTATATAACTTCTATATATACCTGTAAACCTGCTATATATATATATATATATTATTTCAATTATTTGTAATAAAATCAATAATATTTTAATGGACAACTTACATGATTTTTTTTTTTTTTATAACAGAAATGGATAAAGGGTGTAGGGTTATGCTTTATGGGTGTATTACACCATACAACATTAATTGCATACAATTTTTCCTTGCAAGAAAATTTCATTCCCATACAAACAAATAGAGTTCAAGTTTTCTTGAAAGAAAAATTGTATGCAATAGTTAGAAAAATTGTACCGTGTAATACCGGCTTTACCCTGATTTTTTTTCACACTTTTTTTAAGAGAGCTAGTATTGCTAAAAAGTTGGACAAAGCTTGCATTCGAACCTACGTACTTTTAATATCATTTTAAAAGAAGTGATGTCTATAATGGGGTACTGACCCAAAAAAAAGTTTGAAGTTTTTGTCAATATTTCAAAAGGCACGAGAATTTCATGAAGAACAAGCCCTATTACAGCATTCTACTATAATTTCCTGATTTTATATGAATTTTCAAAACCTCTCAAAAATGACGTCATAGCATTGAATCTTAAATGGGAAAATAGATCAGTTAACATTGTCAAATCCCATACTTAATATTAAAATGTAACCAAAACTTCATTTGCAAGGTTTTTAGGTGCTAGAATCACGATAATGAAGGTTTCAAATTCCTACCTCAATAACTTTTCATTTTAGCAATGTTAACTGATGCATTTTCCCATTTAAGATTCAATGCTATGACGTCATCAAAAAAAGTTTTAAAAATTCATATAAAATCAGCAAATTGTCGTAGAGTGCTCTAATAGGGCTCGTTCTTCATAGAATTCACAGTACTTTTTACTAGTATTGCTAACTCAAATACCGGTCAGTACCCCATTAACCCCATTGACACCAGACTAAATGTCATGCATGCGTGTGTGTTTTATTTAGGCTGGATTTATTAATTAAATTTCTAATAAATTTCAATTCCTTCTGCACTTGACTGTACGGTCGATCATATTAGACCACATCATATACAAGCAGGAAGGGCTGCTATTTCTCCCTAACAGTGGCACGGCACGCGTGCTGGCGTGATAAGAGTGGGTCACGCACCCCCTCCCCTAGCGATCACTTCCACTAACTGCCAATCACCCCCAGCGGTCACTTTCACAGTCACCAATTCAGGGTACACGTTCCCACGCCAGTCATGAGCCGTAGAGGCGCCGAGGCATGCAAAGTCACCAGGCCAGACAATCGTGTCTGGACAAGTTCTTCTTGTGGACCCAACAAGGAGCGGACAATCTGCTGCTGCAGACAATACCTAATGGTACATTTTATTATATTTTTAATAAAAGGCCTTAATGTTTCTCAGAATTATTTTGAATGTAGACTTTTGTATTTTTTTTAACGGAAAAGGATTAACTTTTCAATTTTTGTTAATATATATTCTTATAAATTTCATTGTTGTTTTAACACAGGAAAGTTTAAAAAATTTTCCTCGAATGAAAGTCTATCAACAATGACAACAATTAATATTTGGAACTCGTTCTAAAAAAGTAAAAATTAATCAATTTTATATTTAGTTCTTTGACTAAATTTAATGTTGACTCGAAGTATCCCTTGCAAGAGGATATGTATTTTTTTTTTTTTGTATATCATCTTAAATATATATTATAAATGTTATTATATTATATATAAATAATATATATTTAAATGCCACCATGTACAGAGCACAATTTGTGATTATCAGGATTATTAACTACTTTAAATTCCCTTTGGTATATGAAATAGAGTATTGTCCTCAATTTTTTTTATTGCAGAAATGGATAGAGGGTGCAAGGTTATTCTACCCTGATTTTTTTCAGATTTTTCAGAGACCGGGAACTATTTTTAAAAAATTAATGAAAGTCCTTTTCGTGACGTCACGAGACGCCGCTCCTTAAGAAAAAGATAGGACTTGCCGCCGCGTGACGTCACAAAAGGGACTTTCAATAATTTTTTTAAAAATAGCTCCAGGTCTCAAAAAAATCTGAAAAAAATCAGGGTATCATAATTTTGCACCCTCTATCCATTTCTGCAATAAAAAAAATTGAGGACGATACTCCATTGTCAAATTATTATAGATTTCCATGAAACATGAAATGTGACAAATTGTCAACAATTCGAATGTTTCCTATATATATATATAAGTATATCCTAATAATAATATTTTTTTATTTATGAAATAACAAATATAAATAATAAATAGATTCGATAGTGAAATATTTATATATATCATCGCTTTAAAAAGTTTAAAATTATACTTTATTTTTTTTAAATGAACATGATATGGTTGTAACTAATGTCCTTTTGACTTATTGTTAGTTTATGAACTATAATTTGTAACTATAATTATTAATATAATAATAATGCGCTAGGCCAGCATGTTTCTCTCTCTCTCTCTCTCTCTCTCTCTCTCTCTCTCTCTCTCTCTCTCTCTCTCTCTCTCTCTCTCTCTCTCTCTCTCTCTCTCTCTCTCTCTCTCTCTCTCTCTCTCTCTCTCTCTCTCTCTCTCTCTCTCTCTCTCTCTCTCTCTCTCTCTCTCTCTCTCTCTCTCTCTCTCTATCTCTCTCCTCTCCCTTTCTGTCAATCAATCAGAGCCAAATATCGTCCTACACTTCCTACAGCATGCATCCCCAAAGCTGATAAGGCCGCAGGACGTTACGTGGAGGTCACGAATATCCTACTATTGAGCGTCGAGGTCCACTCGCGAGTTTGCCTGAGGGCCGTCAGTCGGCGCTGCTCGCACCACGTCAAACTGGCCCCGTGCGTGTGAGTTGGGCGCTCGCGGGGTTGGAGAGAACCGCGGCCAATGACGCGCACGCGGGCGCGCTGCAACCTCATTGGCCGCACTTGCCCCGCCCCCCTTCGAGATGTTCAGTCTGGTCTGGACCACGGATGCTGCATCTCGAGTGACGGCAGCATCCCCTGCTTGTTAGCTAACAAAATTATTGGCCCAATTAAATTTTATGGCGTTTTTATTTATTGTCACACAAATTTATAGTGTGGGGATACAAGTTTTTATACATTTAGTGGATTAAATTTGTTGAGGAATATTTCTGAGTTTTTCTTCGTTATGCCTGCACTTTGTTTTATTAAATTTGTAACAGGACTCATTTAATTGGAAGTCTTATATTGCATCATCAATTAAGAGTGCATGGGCTCAGTGATCGTACAGTACCTCAATGGACTCAATGACTCAGCATCACAGAAAATAAGTTCATGTTTCTTATAACATAAGCCAAAATTTCAAAATTTGTGCATCATGTCAACAAGATATTGTTGTGAGCCATGCACGTTCCTAAACGGAGCATGTGCATTGTTCACTCTGCCGGTTAGCCAATTAAACTTTAATAAAAAAGGCAATTTATTTCACTCGATATCCACATAATTAATCCACATTAAGTATCCCTAATAAAAAATTAAGTCATATCAGCTTATTTGAAAGTCACAATTGATAATTGTTGATCTATGTAATCCAAAATATTCATAAATTCGTCTTGCAAAAAGACAAGTTAAAATAATTATACAAAATGAATTAATGTTTGGAGATTCTAGTCTTTCCCATAATAAATATATATTATGTTATAATACACTTACAAGAATTTATGGAAAAAATTTGTTGCAAATTATAAATATAAAGCTAGCGTTTGTCAGCTATATCTCTTCAAATTATTTGTTAAATTATATAAAATTAGAGCACAAGCATGCAGCTTTATTTTAACAGCTATGTTTGGCTATTTTTATACATTTATGTTTACATCTCTCCACCCTCTTTCAATGTTAAAATACGTAATTATGAATTTCATTAATAAATAATATTATGAACTATTATACACTCGAGATTAAAAAATTCTCTAACAATAAATTCAGCGTAAATTCATAATATAACAAAGTAATATTCTATTAATTCTATATACTTGCTAATTTTATTATTAAAAAAAAATAGAAAATAAATCATTCTGTTATTCCTGCATTGATAATTATATTATTTATTATAGTATATATTATAATATGTTTCTTTCATAATTTCATATACATCTTCTTTATAAATGAATAATCGATTTCTATCTGAATCGATTTATTGTAATTGTTATTATTAGCACTAATATAATGTAAATCATCATAATATATATAATACTCAATTCTATTACAAAGCGAACATGCGGTAAGGGTAAACAAAATCCAGTTAAAATGAACTGATAAGTCAATCAAATTAACCACATAATGCAATGTTATGAAGAACTCTATGGTTAAATACTCATGTGCTGCATGTGCCAAAAACCAGGATTATTTGCAGGATAAGACAAGCTTATAACCGCAGAGCCTTTAAGCTTCTTTAAAGAACTTGTAAGGCGCTTTAGCGCTCTTTGCAGTTATATACTGTAAAGATACCGTGGTGTAACATATACACAAAACCTTTCAATGGAATAAAAAGTCTATATAAATGTGGATATATAAACCAAAGTGCAATAAAAATCTAAAAATATATATCATAGATTAATATTTTGCGAGAAAAGTAAAATGTTATGTTTTTATGTTAACGAGTTCTGAGAAGGTGAAAATTGATTGACGTTGTAGTGAAAGGGTTGACAATTTCACCGCCAAGGAAGGAATGTCCTCGTGCAATTAGCAGCCCGAGGAGGTGCGGGGTTCCTAGAAGACGCCAATTGTTGTTATCACCTGAGACGAGGGGGGAGGGAGAAATGAATGTTTTATCTGTTTGGAGGGAAGGGTCGCTTACCTGAGTCAGGGAGTCCAGCAGGACGCTCAGTAGTGGTGAGAATCGCGTCGTGAGCACCTGAGAGAAAATGTGTAGCTATAACCAAGCAGCCGTGGGACCGGCCTTCGTACACTCCACGCCAGGCATGGACTACATCGTCTGTAAGTTTTGGGGGGCTAAAATCATTAAAAAATATCCTTCATAGTATATATAATAGTGTGTAGAATGCATAAATATACGTCTTATGCTCTCCCCTCCTCCCCCCCCCAAAAAAAAAACTGAAGATATTAAATTCATACATAATTATATATTAAGCATCAAGTATACACAGATATTGCTTAAATTTATTTATTTTTGTGCTGTAAATATAATACAAAATTCACAAGATCACAAGATTATAGTATATAACACATTAGCATTTCTAAGCTATTAATCTTTCAATTAAGTAAACATTAAGCGTTTTGATATTACTCAATCGGTGTGAGGTAAATACTTTTCTCACGATTTAATGTATTATAGTATTTTCTTTCAATTTTCGCCTTTTTCTCCCATTACATATATAAAGGCAATACTATTTTGGTGTCTCCCCCCTTCCCCCTAAACCCCTTTTTAGAAATGCATGGTAAAATATGAAATTGTTCTCAAAGGAAAATTTAGAAAATTTACAGTACAAATTAATATATGTGAGGAATCAAGTATATACAATAGTGCTAATTAAATGAAATAATTATTACAAAACAGTGGCAGCCTATTAATTAACAAGGGTCATATCTGCGCATGGATTAGAAAGTGTAAATTGCGAATTTAACCCTTAATTATTTAATCCCTATATAGAAGGTTCGTTATCAGAATGGTGTTAAATTCACCCTTGATTATATCCTGAGACCTGAGTACATTAAAAAAAGCAGTATAAAACCTTAATGCAAAAGATAATTATTAATATTATAATGAATATCCTTCGCATAAGATATAATAGTTCGTGATTACCTGCATGTAATGTATGATATATATAGCACAGGTATCATAACTTACTTGAGCGAGGGGCAGGTTGATTGGTTTGGGTGCAGGTGACGGGGTAATCTGAGGGCGAGGGGGCAGCACGTGCTTGTGCACAGCAGCACACGCCCTCTGAGCTCATTTGACTGGCGCAAGAATGCAGCAGCAGCAGCCTCAAAGAGCTAGGGATAAGGAGATTACAGGGAATTACGGCTTATTTGTTTGTACTCTTTAAAAAAAATGTCATTAAAAAGAATCCTATATGTATAGATGTATAGGAATAGATAAAGATAAATATTTAGTGTACTTTAAACTCATATCAAAAAACTGGTCAGATATTTACTGTATATATAACATATGGAGAGAGATGGTTGGTGTTTATACGGCGAAAAAAAAAATCTTTTAACCGCTTCCATTATACAGGATTGCAGAACTGAATTATTTAGAACTTGTGTGCTTTTAAGCTTATGGAGTTATTTTTACATGTTCAACACAGTTCAGGTATTTAGTATTTTATTTGTGAGTACTTCCACACAGGAATGAATTACCCATGCAGATTGTAGACAGTAATGCTGTATTAATTAATTAAGCCGCAAAAAAAAAAAAAAAATACATACATGCATGCATGCATACATAAAGAATTTTTACTTTCTGGTATACATACGTACAAATACAAACAAACGGGCAAAATAAAAAAATTCTTATTTATATATATATATATATATATATATATATATATAGTATTTACTTTGATTTATTTGTTGATTTCATCAACCTATGTTTGAATAACAATAAATTATAGGTAAAATATGACATTTTAACAAGGCACTAATTGAGCACTAAACACATGAAAAGTGGTAAAATAAAAATTTATTGAATAATTATCTATATATAATTTAATTTAAAAACAATAACATGTAAATAAAATAATTGCTAAAAAATATGCTTTATTTTTTACATTCTATCATATATAATTATTATGTTAACTATTAAATAAATAATATTCAGAAAAGGTAGGGAAGGAAGGTAGGAGGTAGGTGGCAGCACCTGAGAGCTTAACTACAATATTTTCACTGCTCCGTAATTTTTAAAGATTAACCTTTTTGTCTATCATTTAATTAAAAAGAAAGTCTGTTCATCGGAAAGTTGAAGTTTTTTTCTATTAAGTGATACATTACTACTAAGTGTCCTGTGCATTGAACTTTAAATATAAAGGTGTGATAAATATTCTCTTGAGAACAACATCATGACGGACCTACGCTCCATGCGTGCTACACCTCAGTTCTGCTCTCCGCTCGTACCACACTGGCCGCCACCTGCTAGAACTACACCGGAGGTTTTTAACTCACAATTTATTAATTATGATAAAAATAATTCTGATATACATATGTCCAATGAAAGCCTATCAAATGATCTGACTGTACATCCAATGTACAAATTAATTCAACATAATATTAAGGACTTATTTACTGACTTTAGAGAAGAAATTAAATGCACTATTAAATTAATGTTAAATGAAAGAAATGGAATTTCTTCTGCAAATAACTTTAATAATGAGGGAAATTCAAATCATCAATGTCATATACAAACAGCTGATTATGACAGGTCACCAGTTCAATTCTCGCGACCTTGGAGGACGGCTGGTTACACAAAACAACGCCCACCTCAGCCGACGTCGTTCACTAGAGTGCCACAGCAGCAGCAGCAATCACGCCAGCAGCAGCAGCAACAATCTGAGCAATCACGCCAGCAGCAGACACGCCGGCAGCACGTTGTAAGTCAGTATCAACCTCGTCGCCCGCTCCAACACCAACCAAGTGCTCAGCGACCGCACCCTACCCAGCTGCCGCGCCAAAGCCAGGGTGCCCAATTGCGCCCCCCAAGACCTCCTTATAATCCGTGGGGTGCGACAGTACCAACATCAAACTCATTTTCAGTACTACAACATATTAATAATGAGTCTTTTCCGACTTTACATCAGAAAAATACCAACAACAATAATATAAAAAGAAAACATCAAAATTTCCGTTTCATTGAAAAGAAAGGAAATTTGTTTGACGCACCACCAGGCACATCCTACGCCCACTGCGTTGATAAAACATTTAAACAAGGACGTGGAGTTGCAACTCAATTTAAAAAAAAACATGGACAAACCCCTTTTTTAAAGAGTCAACTCAAAAATACTGGTGAAGTAGCTGTTTTACCTTCAGATGACAGTTTTATTTTCTACTTAGTTACTAAATCTGTCCATAACAGCTATCCTGACCACTCAAATATACTACTTGCATTAAAAAATTTAAGAAATATCTGTGAGATTTTAAGTATAAAAAAACTCGCAATTCCTCGTTTAGCATGTGGCAGAGACGGTTTCAACTGGTCTACTATAAAACAAGACATTATTTCAGTGTTCAAAGATCTTGACATTGAAATTGTTGCTTATTATGGATGGAAGACATTAGCAAAGAAAGTTGCAAGTAATGATGATGAAACAGCTGTTAAAGAACTCTTTGAGGAATCAGCCCAATCTACTCTAGCAAACGTCATTACCGCTAGGGCCCCTCCTTCTAATAACCTGGCGGTCCTTGTAAGTTCCGGGCAATGCCAGACCTCTACCTTGCGAGAGAGTACCCGCCCCTCAATTGTCACGCCTGACATAGTGAGGGTGGAGGGACTGCCAGTGCCAGCCACGAAGGAGCAGATGTCTAATACCCGGGGCGAGAAGTCAGGCCTCGCTCAGGTGAACGACGGTACCACCCCGGGCGAGGAGTCAGGCCTCGCTTCGGTGAACGACGGTACCACCCCGGGCGAGGAGTCAGGCCTCGCTTCGGTGAACGACGGTACCACCCCGGGCGAGGAGTCAGGCCTCGCTTCGGTGAACGACGGTACCACCCCGGGCGAGGAGTCAGGCCTCGCTTCGGTGAACGACGGTACCACCCCGGGCGAGGAGTCAGGCCTTGCTCCGGTGAACGACGGTACCACCCCGGGCGAGGAGTCAGGCCTCGCTTCGGTGAACGACGGTACCACCCCGGGCGAGGAGTCAGGCCTCGTTTCGGTGAACGACGGTACCACCCCGGGCGAGGAGTCAGGCCTCGCTCCGGCGAACGACGGTATTGCCCCAAGTGAGGAGTCAAGTCTTGTTTTGGTAAACAATAGTTTGCCTGAATCAGGACCACCCTTACCAGATCCTGTATGTTCTCTTGAGTTGAATCAAGATATTATAGATATGAACTCATTACATCCAAGACTCAAAGCTTTTTTACTAACGATTTTAGATAATAAATTCCAATTCACAAATGATCTATTAAAAAATGATGAAACTGCTGCTAAGAAAAGTGCAATTAATTCAGAAAAATCAATTAATGAAATTTCATCTGTTGTCTCACCATCCATTATTAGTAAAAATGATACTATTAATGATAATGTTTTGAGTTCAAATGTTGATAATTTTAATCTGGCATCTCAATTGAAATCCCCCATTAAAAATTCTCAGGAAGATACACAATCTTCCCCTGTGAGATCACGGCTCCGTGCCAGTACACTAAACAGTATCTCCACCAAATTGCCCAACAAAAAAAAAACTTAATGTTCAGGTTCACTCAGCCCCATGTAATATTAAAATTCTTCAGCTTAACTTACCAGGCCTAAAAAATAAATTACCAAAATTTGAGTATTTTCTTGAAATGGTTGATTGTGATATAATTATATTATGTGAACATGGGCTGAATGAATCTGAAATTATAACAATAAATTTTAAAAATTTTATGATAGTTTCATATTACTGTAGAGATATTCAAAAATGTGGGGGAGTAGTAATTCTATCTCGTAAAGGTTCAAATATAAATGATATTAAAATAAAATCCATTGAATCAGTTTTTGAATGCTGCATAGCGAAATTAGTAATTAACAAGACAACAAACATTTATTTTGCTTCTATATATCGCCCACCTAATATATCTAGAGTGATGAAAAAAATTCAGAATTTTGACAACACAGAAAATAATATAAAACCATTCTTCAGAGAGTTTGAAATGTTATGCAAAAAATTAATTAAATACTGTAAAAATAATGATGATTTTTTTATTATTGCGGGTGACGTAAATCTTAATTTATTTATTGATGATGCAAATGTAATTTTATATAAAGATATACTGGACTCATACAAGTTGGAAATTGTTAATAGTTCCGCTACTAGAGAAACAATGAAAACGGCTACTTTAATTGATCATATTATTAAAAGTACATCTGCTATTAATACTAATTATAAAACTGAAAAAACAACTTTGTCGGACCATAACTATACTATAGTCACAATAACATTAAATAACTCAAAAAACATTGATAAAATACAAGAAAAACAATTTTATTATAAACGAATATTTGACAAATGCAATTTAGATAATTTTCTGCTCCTATTAATTCGTGAAGAATGGAATGATTTATTAAATCCTGATCTCAATTCAAATGAGAGATGGTCAAAATTTCTTGAAATTTTTATTTATCATTTCAACGAGGCTTTTCCTGTTGTTAAAAGAAAAATTTCAAGTAACAAAAATAAACCTTCCTGGATACTCAATAACCCCCATCTTTACGAACAAGGGATTTCTTTAAAACGCTTACACTATGATGTAAAATTTACTGACCCAAATTTAGAGTCTACTTATAAAAAAGAAATGAAATCTTATAAACAAAATATGGCCACCGCTAAATTTAAAGAGAATGACCATGAAATAAAAGGAGCTAATAATAAAATTAAAGCTACGTGGAATATAATTAATAAAGAATGCAAAACAAAGAAAACAAATGTTAATAATAAGAATAATTATGAATTATGTATAAATAGTGTAACGATTACAGACCCCAAACTAATTTGCAATTTATTTAATAATTTTTTTGTCAAGACAATTGAAAATATAATAACAGAAAAATTTCCTTTTAATTATTCTAATACTTTAATTATTGTCGATTCTGATAAAAGTAAAACGAAATTAAATTTTAGTTCGATAGACCCGATTTATATTTTAAATCGAATGAAATCCCTTCCTAATAAGTATGCAGCTGGCCCAGACGAAATACCATATACTGTTGTAAAATATTGTGCTTCTGTTTTGTCTGTCCCTTTATCTAATTTAATTAACCATTCAATATCAGATGGTATATTTCCTGATTGTTTAAAGGATTCTAAGATTTATGCAACTCATAAAAAAGGCCCAACTTTCATTATTGGTAATTACAGACCAATATCAAATACATCTGTTTTTGGCAAATTATTTGAGAATACATTAGACGATCAAATTACGGATTATCAAACAGAAAATCATTTAATTGCTCCCTGTCAACATGGATTCTTGAAAGACCGTTCTACTGATACAGCACTATTTGATCTTTTAAGCCACGTTTATATGGCAATAGATAATAAACTATTTTGCGTTGCAATATTTTTTGATTTATCTAAAGCGTTTGATAGTCTAAATAAAGATGTATTATTGAATAAATTTGATAACATGGGAATAGGAGTTTCGAGTCGTAATCTATTAGATTCATATCTAACAAACAGACAACAATATGTTGAATTAAATTCAAATTCTAACGGCCAAAATATTACATATAAATCAGACAAATTACCGATTACACTTGGAATTCCTCAAGGAGGAAAAATGTCAGCCACATTGTTTAATACAGGAACAAATGACTTATCAGATCATGTCAAGAATGCGGTATTAGTAAAGTATGCTGATGATATTACAGCTATAATCACAGCAGAAGCCGAAGATGAATTAATTCGTAAGATTAAACTTACTATTGAAGAGGTACATACATGGTGTACAAATAATAAGCTAATATTAAATTCAACTAAAACCGAATACATCCAATTTCATTCCCCTAGACAAATCCCTTTGAATAGTTATTTGTTGCAATTAGCCGGAAAAACAATTAAAAGAGCAGAGTCTGTTAAGTTTCTTGGTCTACACATTAATGAAAGTTTGGATTGGTCTTTACATGTAAATGCGATTTGTAAGAAGATAATTTCGGCCAATTTTATGTTATATACAATCAGGAATCATGTATCTCATGAAACCTTGCTAACCTTATATTATGCGTATGTTTATCCACATTTGGCATATGGCATAATAAATTGGGGATGTAAATCGGAACTATTGAATCGATGTTTTGTTTTGCAAAAGAGAGCACTTAGAACGATTTTAAGAATACCAAAAGGACAGTCGTGTGTTTCACATTTTAAGGCTAATAAAATGTTAACTGTCCCTTGCATTTATATTTTAAATTGTGCCTCATTCAAAAAAAATCATCCAAATTTTTATGTTCAGAATGATGGCTATCATGACTATAATACTAGGAATAAATCGAATGTAGTTACTGAAAGACATAACACACAATTTTTCAAAAACTGTGCAATGTATCAAACAGCAAAATTTTATGAATTTTTACCAGCATGTTTGAAAGAAATAAAAACCAGTAAACTTTTTCGCACAAAATTAAAGAATGTATTGATCAATAAAGAGTTTTACTCTATTAAAGCTTTTGAGAGTAATAAAATGTCTGAAAAAGTATTATCAGGATTATAAAATAAACAAAATTATAAATTTACATATACATTGTATTGACTGATATATATATATATATATATGTATATATGTATGTGTGTATGTATGTGTATATGTATGTATGTATATATATATGTATATGTATATGTATGTATATATATATATGTATATGTATGTATGTGTGTATATGTATGTATGTATATATATATATATGTGTGTGTGTGTGTGTATGTATGTATGTATATATATATATATATATATATATATGTATATATATATGTTCCACATAAACTAAAATTTATCAGTATTAATGGTGACTTTGGCTTGTATTTTGTTTTTATTATTATTGTCAGTGATTGTGTTTGATAGTGTTAAATAACTTATGTAAATGTGTTTAAGTTTGATGTTTTTATGTTGTATTTTGTCCAATTTTGACTTGAACATATGTTTGTCTTGTACAACCAAAAAGAAGTTCCAAAATAAAAATAAATAAATAAATAAATAAATAATAATTATATTAATATAGGTAACAAATATAAATTATCACATCACATGAGGAATATTTTAATGTACCAAAAAATTACAATTACCAGACCAGAAATAAAAATTTAATAATAACTCCATCAATTTGCAGGCTAGAACTTTGTAATAAAGGACCCCTCGCAATGTGTATTAGATTGTATAATATAATAAGTTACCACTTTGTGTAAAAGAAATTACAAATTACAGAGATTTTAAAAATTCTGTGAAACTGTTACTTAATGATTGTGTTTTTTATAGTGTTAGTTCTTATTTACAGTTTAAGTTCTAATAAACAATTTTTTTGACGTGTCTAACCTCCATGTTCAAAGTGCTTGCATTATCAATAAATGTTTGTATTTGTATATGTGGAATTTGACGAATAAACCATTTGAATTTGAAGCATCACAAAATCAAAATATAATATGCATGATATATTGGGAAAATGACCTTAATCATACTGTATATAAATATTAAATTTTTTTGTTTGTCTTTTACAACATATATATACACCCTTTTTAGTCATGTGAGGTAAATTTCAAGGGCTGGTATACACATCTTTAGATTACTTCTGCGGACATACCACTTTTTGTACATTTAAATTACAAAATAAAATATGATGCAGTATTCTATATAGCGTAAAAATATGTAATGGGCGTGTTACATTATATGCACATATGAATGCTTGCTTAATAGTCAATGGTATATATAATATATATTTTTTAAATAATATGATATTGATCTTACATTCCCCATAATCTTCAAATAATCACCACTCATTTTTTTCATAAATACATAGTTTTTTCAGTGTACCCTATCAACTCAACTACATGCAGCCTTTGCTGCCATGCATGGCATGATTATTTTATGTAAAACTAAAAAGCCAGCGACCCCCTTTCCTGACTGGAGGTTTTGTGTTGCAGGCAGCAGCGGCGAGGGCTTGCAGGACTCGGAGCGCCCCCCGACAGGTGGTATGGCGTACCTCAAGGGTCCTCACCACGCGCAGTTCCACCCAAACCACCACCTGCTGCAAGGCTTCGCGTTCGGACACCATGGAGCGGCGGGCATGGCCGGAATGGCAGGAATGGGCTCCGTGCACCACAGTGGCCTCTCGGGACTGGGCTCAGCCTCGGACCCTGGAGGAGCGCTCGGCTCATCGGCGTACGGACCTTGTGAGTATAACTATAATTAATTATATAGGCATAACTTCGAAAACAGTACGTGTTATTGCTATAGTTTTTATAATACAATAGTGTTCCCCAGCGGGAAAATTTTCTCCATGTTAGAAATTTGATTTTCTTTTCTCAGTAACTATTAAAGCTATATAATATTAATTTGAAACCATCTTCTACCCCCCCTCCCTCTCATTTAGGGGTCTTCTGATAATGAATCAAGAGCTCATTTTCCTCTAAAAAAATTATTGAATGCCAAAAAATCATGATTTCGAGGTTCTTTTTTTACATATTAGATTTGCACTATATATATATATATATATATATATATATTATAGGACGGTGCAGGCGTGGATCCAGGGGGGGCTGGGGGGCTGCAGCCCCCCCCCCCCCGAAATTTTGGATTTAACATCGGCAATATAGGCATTTCCCCCACTCCAATTTTTTTTTTTAACATTGGCCTTATGGAGGCAGCCCCCCCCGAAATTTTTTTCTGGATCTGCGCCTGGGACGGTGGGAACACCGCGCAAAATCGCTTAAAGCTTCTATACATGCATATATTATACAGAACGTCAAAATGAATATTTATAAAAATAATATTATACACGAAGTATGATTCAGTTATAAGATTTTATTTTGTTTTTGTATATATATACTCTCATCATAAAAAAGAAACAAACTTCATGCATGGAGTGCATGGTCTTCGATTCGTATTGTGTATATAAGATATTACAGTATATAATAATATTAAATTTTTATTATTATAGAATTATATTTTAAGCATCGATAATGTATGGTTTTTATTAAATTTAAGCTTTTATTTTTAATTACAATTAATAGCTAGAAAATTGTCCGTCAGAATTTTAAACCTTTCTTTAAAATAGTTTTGTATTGGAAAATTATGAGTAATATAATATATAATCTTTATATTAAAAAGAGAAGCGCCCTAAGGACCGTCTTTGGTGCAGTAATACATAGAAAGTCCTGGCATGGCTATTATTAAGTATATATTTATAATGATAGAGTATAATATTTTTAATACTTGACAATTATTCTCTGATGGTTTCATAAGTTGTTAAATTTAATTAAAATAAATCTTAAGTCGGCATCATACTTTTCTAATATATATTGTATTATATAATAATTATATACATAAAACTACAAAATCAAATAATATTTAAATCAGCATGCACTTAATTTGAGGTATACCAATTAATGTTATCATGCATGCATGGAGTATGAAGGAGTATATAGAGAGGTGGTTGGTATAATTTTTTGCTGAACAATCGCCAGGACCTCACGTCTTTGTTCAGGACCTTCTTATATATCGTGTAATATATATATAAATATATAGAAGGTCCTGCATGCTGTGTTCCTTGCGGGGTTTCCACTCGAGTCTCTCCGACACTGGCCGCGGTTACCTGCATGCATGCAGCTGGTCACTCGTCCGCTAATCCTGCGTGCAAACATCACACAAAGCGAAAGGCGCGGCTGGATATTGTGTCGTGGTCTGATCTACCTGACGCTTGCTAGCGCCGCACTGTCACTCCGATCACCAACCGCGCGTCGCTCGGATTAGATGATGGAAACCAAACCCTCGACATCGCGGTGCACGATTATTGTTGGAACATTATTTTTGTACTGAACTCTTTAAGTTTATATGCACCAGCAGTCCTATAATCCCTTGTTTATGAATCCGCTTAAAAAAAAAGAAAAAAGATGAGAGTCGTAATTCGTATTTTTCTTTGTAAGAAAACGTCTAACAAAAATCTTCTTGGTTAAATTCCTTTTGGGAAAAAAAAAAATCTTGAATTCCATACTTAAGTTTACTTTATTCTTATTGAGAATAGATGGAGTTTCATTTCACTTTAATATTGTTTATCTCACGCAAGCTTTGCGTGCATAAATAATAAGTTGCTGCCAATATATATAACTGAGGACTGCACAGCGGATGAGCGGTTTTTGTGGGGTTTCTTCTGTTCGATCGCGCTAGAAACAAGAGGGTCACTAGTGTTGTCACGAAAACTTCGTGTAGTGTCTCGAATTTCACAGACGTCCGAGGGTACAGCAATCGATTTAATTTTCACATACGCCAAAGAAAAGAGCCATTCATTCAATCACTCATCACTCATATATATGCATGCATCATTAAAAAACATAAGATTATTATACGTGTGCAATGCTATTTTATGATATGCATGTGCATATATATTACACCTATTTTATTAAAATGTATTTTTATCGGTGAAAAAATACAGCATAATTTTTTAAGGTTCGTAATTTGGCACCATCGCGACCTATATATCTAACGTTTTCATGAAGGTCCACGCGTTGTGTGTGCCTTGCAATCAGTAAATTTAATAACTTAAATATAATTTTTATTATATACATCGCAAATAGAAGAAGAGAGAAGAGTATACCTTTTGGTATATTTATATATATAGCAACATGAAATACATTTAACTGATTTTTTTACATACATATATATATATATATATATATATATATATATATATATATATATATATATATATATATATATATACATATATTATGGAATATACGGCAAGACTGTAAAAAGCAAAATAATAATTCCTATAAATAGAATAAATTGAGATGATGACGTAAAGTAATTGTAACGATGATTTTTGGTGTTTACTCGTCAAATAAATGTATCTAAGTGGGGAGCTAATGTGGTTACATTTGATTTGAGAGAGCGCGGCTGCACGTGCTGGGCATAGTACCAAAGCCAAAGTGTATCCAAGGGTGGTGAGGGTGTGATTGTTGGGGGTTGCCTGTGTGTGTTTTAGAGGGTGTGAACGCCCCTGCTGGCAGTATAGAAAACCATGAATATTGCACAAGCTGCAGACGATGAATAAGGGTGGGGGTGAGAAAACACACACGCCTGCTCGTCGCAGATTTTTCCATTAACGCTACGCTAATCGAATGCAACAGAAATGATACTCCCTTTTTCACCCTTATATACTTTCAGAGAATAAACATAAATTTGATTCCAGTTGAAGCTTTATGGTTCATCGAGCTTTTTGGCTCTTAGGCGAAGGAGAGAAAGTGCGACGTTTTCTTTAGTCCCACAGTGATGTGCTTTGTAATGGCATTTTATTCAGCTAATTTACACTGGAATCTCATTCAGTTAACACAATAAAAAGCAATGTTAAGCAAAGAGCTTTTTTTAACAATATTGTAGCATTTGTTTTAATATTAAATGACGGTGTTACATTATTTATTATACATTAAAATTATAACTAAATTAAATTAATATTTAGTAAGTTGCATTTATAAATATAATTATATGATGCAGTATGATCAATTATGTAAATGCAAATTGCATAAGGCAGTTCATTTATTGCATTTACTAAATTTTGCACTGACAAAATAAAATTAAAATTAAAAAAAAAATGAAATCTATCACTCGCGTTACAAATTATTGGTTGCATATAACTGGATGTTTAAAATATAACCTTTTTTTTCTTGCGAATTTCCTAGTGTTTAATTCAATATCATTCCGAAAACGTTGAAAAAGTTACAATACTTACAATACTTTCGTGTCTAAATTAAATTTTGGTTAATTTTTAGTACATTAAGTAAAAGATAAAAGAAGGGAAATTTTAATTTCATCATTCTTTTGTATTAAAAATATTATTGATAATAAAAATACAAAAAAGTGACAGATTTATTTACACGTGGAAATTTTTCATAAAATAAGAAGAAAATACAAAAATGAGCTAGTTACATGATATTAAATATTTTTATATTAAATTTTTTTATAGGGGGCTTTTTATATGGTCCTATGTATATATTAGCTTGCTTTTTTCAGTACATATATATACTTGTTTATCATTCTCTACGAGGAAAATAAATTTTTTGATTACTTTGCTGAAGCTCCAGTACGAGTGAGTCAATTTGGTTGTAGCAGTGGGCTGTAAAAAAGCGAAACCATCTCAGCTGCTGCTGCTGATGCTTTGTGCGCCCCCTTCCCCCCGCGCGCTAAGCCGGATTATGGCCCTCTCTCGCTGCTGCCGGCCCGATGAAGGGAGGAGCCCCTCACTGCTACCGCTGCATGGAGCACCATCATGTGCGGCAAAGTCTCTGTCGACAACACAGCGTGGTCCTGCCTTCGATGTTCAAACTACAGCTCCAATTTTAGAGCTACGTTTACATGTCAGAGACGTGATATTATTGCACTTTTAGAGTCGAAATGAATGTTACAGAGCTCAATTTTTAAAGACCCATTTAAATATGTTATAACCAAGGTGGGTAAAGTTACCTTTAACCACCTTGGTTGTAACTCAGACCACCAATTTTACTGTAATTGTGCTACAGAGATGTTTAAACTCTTCATTTGAATGTTAGAGCCACGTTTACATGCCAGAGAGGTTCGATAACTCAAAACTCTGATACTTAAATTTTTAAGCCTGCACGTTTGATATCAGATTACTTCTATACGGAGTCGAAATGATGTCATGCAGTCGAATATTATAGCATTTATGTAATACTTGTAAAGATCGAGAACTATATATTGTGTATATATATATATATATATATATATATATATATATATATATATATATATATATATATATATATATATATATATATTATTTTGCATCCTAGCATGATAGTATTATTTTTCTTTCTTTTTTTTCCAGCAATATATTTAAATGTTTATATACTTTGCTATTAAATTCTTACTCAAATTTTAGAATTTAATAAGCTTTAAAACTTTAGATATTAATTAATAAAAAGTGCAATACGATGTTCCGCAGGCGCAGCTCGAATTCGATTTGTAAACTTATTTACAAGGTTACATATGTTACGCGAATGCGCACTTGTTACTTGTTAGTTCGTTTATTTATATACTTTATAAAATAACATCGAAAATTAACAACCTATACTTATATTAATATATTAAAAATATTGAAATCAATTATCAAAATTATTAAAATTCATATTGAATTTATATTATAATAAATGGAATGAAATAGCTTTATATTTGTATTTATTTATTACACGCATAAAGAACTGTGAGGTGCATATGCTGGTGTTTACAACATTAATTGCTAAAACTTGGAACAAGAAACATAAGAAGTAAACATAATTATTAATTATCATCAGATTTATATTAATATAATTATAATCACAAATTATTGTCATATTTAATTACAATATAGTTATTATAAGAAAAAAATACATTTTACCTGGTATATATATTTTATTAATTAACAATTTAATAATTTGATTTCAATGTTATTTTGAACTTTCAACTATAATTTATTATTTATTATTCATTTACTATAATAAATAGTGTTTTATGCCCTTAATTTCATTCACAATAGCCATGAGTTAATTCTTGTTATAATAATCAGAGATGTATACACTGCAGTAGTTAAAATATAAATGTTGATATAATATAACAAGAATTTATTTTACGTTTTAGTAAACTTGCATGTTATGTATATTATTAAAAGTTGAATATTGGCTGTCAATTTTACATCACTGTTGGAATATAAATATATTTAAAGTCTTTCATGTCACATTGGGTAAATTTTAAATCGTTATATTAGTGCGATTTGCTTCGTTGTTGTAGCGGATTATGTCACGTGACCGAACTCCGGAAATACGGGACAATTGAAAAGCTAAATAATATTGATCGGATTGCTCGTATCAAAGTTTCCATTTTACTTAATTGTATAAATTTAAAAATATTTCTGTATAATTATAATTATGAATAAAAATGGATTTTATAATGTCATGCATTAATTTATTTAATTTTAATTCATGCATGAGTAGGCAACAAAATTAATATGATTATTTTTCATTAAATATAACTAAATAATTTATATTATAGATACTCTATACCTAATAATTGCAGCTAATCTGCTATTATTTATTTTTTCATTAATTATTTATTTTATAAAAATTATTCATACATTATATTATTTGAGCACCTAAATGAAAATTATGTGAAAGATTGTTTGAACAATTGGACAAACATTTATTGGAAAAAAACAACAATATATCAAGAATATTGCATTGATTATAGCTATATTTTATTACTTCAAATGATGGACTTTACCTATACTGTCGCCGCGCGTCATAAGTCGGTGCGCTCCAACTTTGGAGTGTTGTAGCTGAGAGCTCAATTGGCGTAGACGATATTAAAAAATACTGGCACACGTAAAATCTTATTTTCTGTAAGGAAATGTTAATTTTATATTTTTGGAGCAAAAACTAAAATTTTGGCGAATTTTTTTTATAACGCAAGGTCGGGTAAAATCAACGGTTTTTCCGAGTACCTCGGGTTTAAAAATTCACAGAAAATCAGGAAATTAAGTTATGACAACGAAATTTTTAAAATCAATCGACCAAATTGTCTTTAACGCAATAATGTAAGTTTAATTTTCATAAATTAATTAGTTAATTTTTAATTAATTAAGAACTAAGAAATCGCATCTCCTCCCTGGAAAAACATTTTTCCGGAAAAGCAAGTACGCCATCCTAAGGGTACTAATATATTAGTCAACTTTTGTGAGAAGCACATTTTTCATTTAAGTCTTTGTTAATTTTTAATTAATTTTATTCCCTATTAGCGGGTGTTTGATGACTTATTTTTTAATATCGTCTACGCTAATTGAGCTCTCAGCTACATCACTCCAAAGTCGGAGCGCACCGACTTATGACGGCGACAGTAATTAATTTATATATCTAACCATGTACAGTATAATATTGACGATATAATACCTCTTTAAATTTTACCTTTTTTACGTTTCCATCCAATACAATTAATATTAAAAATATGATATTATGTATAGTATATTATATGTAAAACTTTGTGGTATAATTCTTACAAGTTACAATTATCCTATTATAATTATAAAATTTATATTATTCAATTATTTATTTATATTCCTTGAATGCAAAAAACTTCATATGTGTAAAAAATGAAACTTTCTTGATTAAAGAAAAATCGTGTGTGCTATATGTATTATATTATACGTATTATATAATAGACAAATTTTATCTTGTAATACCAACTGGTGCAAGGTCTCTATCTCTCTAGCTGTATACTTAATATATGGTATATAAATCTTGGGCTCGGTGTGACTTTTTTTATAAAATCTCTAAACAAAAATACTTTGTAAATTTTAAGCTTCTTGCGAGAATAATAATTTCGTGCGTTTCCGTGAGTGCTCGGTTCAGGTTCCTCCAATGACTCAAATAAACACGACGAAAGTCTTATTAAATACGATTTTTATAGAGATCATTTTGTGGATGCACGTTTTGATCGATTGGTTCCGTTGTTACAGGTAACCCGCGCAAGCAGCGCCGAGAGCGAACCACGTTCACCCGCGCCCAGCTGGACATCCTGGAGTCGCTGTTCTCCAAGACCAGGTACCCGGACATCTTCATGCGAGAGGAGGTGGCGCTCAAGATCAACCTGCCGGAGTCCAGAGTGCAGGTGAGACAAAACATATAATTTTAAAAAATAGTTCTTGTTTGATGTGGTCTAAATCAATATTATGTATAATATGGAGTACCGACCTCATTTTTTTTATTGCAGAAATGGATAGAGGGTGCAAAGTTATGCTACTCTGATTTTTTTCAGATTTTTTAGAGCCCGGCAACTATTTTTTAAAAATTATTGAAAGTGCAGAAAAAGTGCCGCCTCTTGCCGCCTCTCTTAATTAAAGATAGGACCCAACAGGGACGCGGATTCGAACCCGACCTCGCCAAAACTTTTTAGCAATACTTCCCGGTCCCTAAAAAATCTGAAAAAAATCAGAGTAACATAACTTTTTATCCTCTATCCATTTCTGCTATAAAAATTTTGAGGTCGATACTCCATTGTATACTCATCATACACATATATATTAGGAAGTGGCTGGGTCCAAAATCTACCACCTATACTGCCTTAATATTAATAATATGACAAATATTAATTTTCATTGGAAAATATTCTGCTTTCGCCACTCTAATTTGAATAATTTGTATACAATTTAAAGTAGCTGTTATATATATTATAAAATATAATGCATCATCGTTCTCGCCGTACCTTTTTCTAATTCTTATTTTTATAATCCTTAATCAATAACATTTGAAAATTTTCATCTCTTTCACTCTGTATTATATATAACTACACAATTCAGCTGCATGCAGGGGTAACGTTTATCCTGTCTTGAACTGTATTACATCTGTTGAAAGTCTTAAAAACTTATCAAGCTATAATAAAAATTAGCTGCATATTTAAATTTAATTTCTCAACATCACAAGAAGTCAATGACATAATAAAATGATTCGTTAAAATACATCACAAAACAAAATCCGATTGAAAAATTACCCTCTCTTTTGTTGAGTGAAACAATTTACCGATATTGTATGCTGCGATGACGCTGGATTGAATTATCTTGAGGAGGGGAAGAAGATATTTCCGCCACTTTTACGCCCAGTGGAGGGGAACGCCAGCAGCAAGCAAGGGATGATGGAAGTTATTAATTTGTTTCACGCCCAGCTACTTTCCGCAACGATAATTTTGCCCTCTGGCCACAGCTGATAATGTTGCTAATAAATGTATGAGCAGGCAGCGCCCCTCGCCGCTCGTTAACTCGACCCCGCCGATGATCTCTCGCAGGCTTGACAATCGAATCACTCGGTGTGTCAATGTTGCTGCAGCTTCTGATCGTAACGTTCGATCGGGGCGGAGTCAAAGATTTTCGAAGGTTACAGCAGAAAAGAACAACTACGGCGCGTATATAAAGCGTCAGTCTTAATTTATAATAAACAGTGGTCATGAACATGTTGTATATATAGTAGGGAAGTATCAGAAAGTAACCAAGAAAAAAACAAAGAGCGTTCAATTGCATGCATGTAAATTTCACAATTTTGTGACCAAATATAATTTGCAGACCACAGATCTCTCAATCGTGTATGTCGTGTATTATACATTTCATTTCGTATGCATAGCACATGATGGAACACACATAATAACTCTATAACAGTTATTATTTTATAAAATTTCTCTATGCATGACTAAAATATTATATCTTCAAAATTTTTGTGCCATGCATTAAATGAAAATATTTCTATAATACTGCCTGCTTACTCTCTTTTATGTTTTTCTTTTCACCAATGAATTGACTTGTTTCCTTTTCTTTACTCCCAGCATAAATTAAATTGTTGTCTTACTAAATATAGCCATGCATTGCAGCTATATATATATATGTATATATATATATATATATATATATATATATATATATATATATATATATATATATATATATATATATACTGCAATGCAAAACCAAACTTTCTTCATACATAATTATTATATCATGACTCGATAGAATCGTTTCAATTTAACGTCAAATTTAAACAAAATATAAATTATGAATTTGCAATATTTGCATATATTAAATAAACAATATAATATGGTTTACATCAGTACATGTATATCTATATTTTTTATAATATATATCAAGATTATAATGTAAAGAAAAAAAAACTTCGATTGAAAGTTCAAAAAGCAATATTTCAGCACCCTGCTATGCGGTTTATTACTATCTTCATATTATACATTTTAACATAATTCTATTCATATACCATCAATTCTTATAAAATATAATCCTATAATCCTATATTATTTATTACATAAATATTAATGGCCGGTCTCATATAGTGCATCATACCATTAAAAACTTTTTCCAATACTATGTTTACATATTTATTTTTTAGAACGATGGTCTAACGTTGCGAGTACTAATGAAGTGGTTTGCTGCGACACCGATCTGCCATTACGTCCCCTGTTCTCTCTCTCTTATATTTGCTCGGGGGGTGTCATGCCCTCAGGCTGCAATCTTATCACATCATATACAACCTGCTACATTTTAGTCGTGACTAAAAAACCAACAGACGACTTTAAATTTGACCTAGCCAACTAATAGCTATAATTGATAACCCTGGGAAATACAGCTGATGTTCTTTTTTTTTTACTTTATAATATCATATAGCCTTAGGGGTCCAGTATTTCATTTCTATAATATAACAACCTTTCATCACAGTTATAGAAAAAAAATATATGGGTTGCAGTTCAAATAGAGCTCATTGACGCCTAGTTTTCTTCTTTTTTTCTCACTCTCCCCTGTTTCTATTCAATGTTACCCAGCTAAAAAGGTTCTCTTTTCATTGACACCTTATTCTCTCTATATATTATATATATATAATAATATAATATCCCCCTTTATATCCACCATGTATATAAACTGTAGATGTGTCTCGGGCGCCGCCATTCTTTGGTAATGGCGGGGGCTGGACGTCACGCCTCCCCACACAATGTAACAAACCGTTGCCTACTGCTTGGTACTCGTATCACGGCAATATCGTATGTCATAATAACATAATGCTGTACTCTCATATATATGATATGTTGCTCGAATAATAATAATAATAAAAAAAAAGACGTACGGTGACAATTTACGCAACAATATGAAGGATATTATGTGTTATATACTGGTCATCTTTCATTTGTTATATTATATAGAAATAAATAGTATATATTTTTTAATAACAAGTAGAAGTACTTGTTTGTCATCCGGAGTTTCAATTTCTTTTAAAACATTAAGTGAGGTGTGAAGAAAAAAAAATATAAAGAGAAAAAAATTGTGAATTGATGATACGTTATACTTAACCACTGTCTATATACTGTATGCAGTTTATATTACTTGTGAATCAATTGTCACACGGCTTTATAACTGTCCATAATGTGTATGGCAGCAAAATTTCAAATTTCACGTTTTGTATATGAATATATAAAGGGACTTCCAAGGGTTATAATAATTTAAAAAAAAAATACCATATAAAAATCAATAGCTGAAAATATTATCATTATATTTATTTGGGGCTTTGGTACTGCACATACCAAACACTTCAGCTTCAAAAGTCACTGATGTCGCTATCTTAGTATAAGCTATATAGCTTCACATTCAAACAGATTATTTTCATATTTATAATATAATTAATATAATTATTGTAAACAACATATTAAAAAATTCTAAAGTGAGCCAGTCAAATTTAATAAAATAACGTATAGTGTAAATTAATCCATTTGATTATATCTCAGGAACTAATAGGCATCTGTGGCCTCTGACGTGATTGCTGTTGTGTCCCCAGGTTTGGTTCAAGAACCGTCGCGCCAAGTGCCGTCAGCAGGCGTCCCAGAACGCGGCCCCCTGTGCGCCCCCCACAACCACCGCCAAGTCCGTCCGGGGCTCGCAGTCCAGGAGGGGCAGCAGCGGCGGGCACGTGGCCAGCGGAGCAAGGTACGTCCATATAGAGTTGTTTGCTGTTTTTGTTTACGAGGAAAAATAGCATAGCAGGTATACGGACGGTCAGGAGGGTAGAAAAGAGAAAGTGGAGGCCCATTTACTATGGCATTAGATGGGAGAAATGACAAAAAAAAATAAATAAAATAGTTTTGATTGTTCTATAGTGATGGGATTTTTTTTATACTATCTATCATTTATTGGTGTATTTTAAAATTTTTTAAAACTGATTTATTTTGTTTCATAGAGTGACAAAAAATCAATATATAATTTGTTTATATACTAGTCTGTGCATTCTGGTCCTCCATACGGCAGCCTAACTTACAGGGGCATGACGTCAGCGCAATCAACTCTATATTCTGCCACAGCTCCTGATTATAGAGTATACTTCTTGTATACTCTACTGCTGACTACACATGGGTCAGGCGGACATACTAATAGATGTCATAAAACGGCTGAGAGAAGTTCAGATTGTCCAACAGAGAAGTCGGATCGTGTTTATTATTAAATGAAATTAATACTTGCCATATTACACAAAATATACATGTATCAGTCTACAATGCACCAATACTTTCAGTTGAAACCGATATATAGGTAGCACTACTTTATCAATATGTGATTTAAAAAGTAAAAAAAAAAAAAAGTTCATTTATATGCAGCATAAAATATTTATAAGAAATTTGATATATTATATTTTCGATACATAATGAAGTGAACTTCTCAAACATCAAAATTAGAACATTTTTTTTAGTTTATTTTATATAAACTTCAGTCAGATTATTTAAAAGCTTGGTTGATTTTGATTTTCATGAAAATTTTAATATTAAAAATATTTAGCACAAGCTACAATATTAAGCAAAAAAATTAAATGTAACCCGACCCAAAATTCTCACAAAACTCTCAGAGGCTTTATAAAATATTATTAAGCAGTGATCTTAACAGGTATTTTTAAGCTGTATATAAAATGTAGTAACGTAATTTCAAAATAATACCAATTAAATTTCTAAACCTTTGTAAATTAATTCTAAGAAAATTTTGTCCGTGATCAGCAAGACACAATTTTTCTTTAATTTAAATTATAATTTATAATAAATACACCCTTGTGCCTTGTTAGCTTATTTTTAAAATATATTTGTACCCTCACTACATTATAAAGTGGCAGGGGCGGATCCAGCGCGCGGCTCTGGGGAGGGCGGTGCCCAATCCCGCAATGTTAAATTTGGGGTGGGAGGGTGAGGTGACGGGTGGGAGGTGGTAACACCTTCAATGCATTTTAGGACCTTCTTAAGAGTATATATGTATAATATTATGCAAATATATTATTTTATAATCTATTCTACCTTATCAACTATAAACATGAATTTTATAGAACTGGTTGTTGCAAAGCCACAAAGCTGCATACAGTTGCATTATTTTATTTTGCCGTCCCAAACATTGTTTCTAATTTATTTGTTATGTTTGTCCTCAGCTCCAAGTCCCCAGCTTCTACGCCTCAACAGTCTCACCATCACCATCAAACATCTAGTTCGCCGCCTCTCCACCTGACACCGAGCTCACAACACCCGCCCCCTCTCACCAGACTGCCCCTGGGACCAGGCTCAGACACCCCCAGTCCTCCCGCCCCCACCACCCCCACGTATGCATCTCCTGCAACCCCCACCGTAACGGAAGCTGCATACACAAACTTTTCAAATTTCTGGCAAGCCGCGGGGACAGGAGGGCAGCACCATCGACCTTACTACCACCAACAAGGTGGAGGAGCTGGAGGTGGGGGTGGATACTACGGTAGCATGGAGTACTACCCTCCCCCCAGTAGTCAAACATCCCCCATGGGCTACCCTATTAACAGTCATGGGCACCACTTAAACATGGGACACCATCATCATCACCACCAGATGGCAGGGGCTGCAGCGTACCCTCAAACCCAACGACAGGGCGAGTGTATGAGTGAATATGCCGGTAACATGGTGCTCTGAGCCCGCCACAACACGTGTTAAGCACGTGACTATATAGAGTGTTTTACCTGATTGTGATGAGTAATGTAAATAATATCATCACCGCTCTGTGTAAGACAAAAGGATTTAATTAATTAATGACTCAACTCTTGTGTGTAAAGAGACACTGTGTAAAGTGATTGCCTCCTTGTTGATGGTAATACACAGACATTGTAGTAATCAACGTAATGACACAAACCCGAGGGCAAATGTGAATGAAGTGATGGTAGAAGCAAGCCAATCGCGGGGAAATGTTTATAATTCATGTCTCAGATTTATATATGTCACAAAAGGATTTCTACCTGCTGCTATGATGAACTCATATTTTTAATTGGTTCCTATTTCATTCAGTGCCTTTTATAAATAAAATACTCTGATTGTTATGTGGTTTAATCTACCTTTTAGCTCTGGGCATTTAATAAGTAAAAAAAAAAATAATAATAATTCCATGTATAACTTATATAAAAGACAACTTCATACAAATGATTTTTTTTAAGCTAAATAATTTTTATATAGAAAAAGTACTTAATTTTTTTAAGTGAGTGATTAATTTAATGATGATGTAAAATACATTTACTTTTATTGTAAACTAACTAAATCTTTATTGGTGTATATTTGATTGCCAAGTAACAATTTTCAAAAGAAGAAAAATAAAATAAATACTACTTTTTTTTTCGTGACAATGATTGGCTGCGTGTTGCCCAGCAGTGACGTCATGTGTCACGTGATCTGCAGGATTTATCTCATTGGCTCGTCGTATACATCACTTTCGTACGCGACTCTTTTTTATTGTGTCTCTTGTGATTTTTACATAATTATATTTTAGTGGATTGAAATAAAAATAATGATAATGATGGTTTGCATTAAATTGTTGTCTTTTTTTTTAATTCTACTAAACCTCCTCCTCCTCAAATCATAAAATTATGTCTAGTATCGTTTAAATAGCCTTTACATGTTGTTAACTACTTTTAATGATACTTTTAATAATCTTTTTAATAATTTAAAAAAAGAGCAAATAAGAACAAAAAAATAGGATCAAGTTTTTGAAATACATAAGACATAAGTTGGAAGAATATCATTGGGACTGAGGCGACTTTGGTCAAAATTTATATAGTCAAATCTCAGCATCTAAAAAACAAAAAAATATATATATAATAATATTGTTTTAAATATTTTATATTTTTATTTGATCAGATTAATAGTCAAGTTGTCCTTTACCTTTTGGTGAAAAAATATTTTAGGGAAATTGGTAATGGTCGCCAATTAATGATGTCATTAATCCTTAAACTATCGAATATAATTTTATTTTCTTTACTGTTGGTGACGTTTGGTCTCACAGCTTTTCTTCAATACAAATCAATATTATACGAACCTCTCTCTCATTTAGTAATTAAAAAAAAAAAAAAATATGATATCAGAGAATATATAGATCTAGCATATATTATTTATTCTAAACATTCTGTGATGATTTAAAGATAGAATTGGTCTTTCCATTAAAATGCATGCCAATTTCATACGACATTTCATGCAACAGCTTTGTTGAATCCAATCGCTATTATATATATAATATATTGCAAGATCTTTTATAGTTATACGTACGCTTTCATGGAGATGCACACTTTTAAAACAAGTCAATAAATGTATTATTAATAATTTATTACATTGTTAAAGTACAGACTAACATTACAAATTACTGAAGTCACTTAATTTGATGATCTCAGCTTTTATTTAATATATTCTTTTAAGTTTTTATATATTTAAAAAATAATAATAAAACGCTTTACGAAGAAAAATATAATGGTGCAATATATATTATATTATACTGCATTTATAGTCGTATATATATTATAGTTAAATTAAAATATTTATTTATAATACAACAAAAAAATGTTTTTGAGGATAATTGTGTGTTTAGCTGATAGGGGATATAGGACTCTCCCAGGTAGGTTTAAGTCAAAGTCAATTAAAATACAAATATATATAATATTATATATATATATAGTGAAAATAAGATGGTGCATCTATATATGTATTATGCGTGCACTCGCCAACTTTCAATGTATTTTGTCCTAAGATCTATTATTTTACCCAACGGTCTACTCCTTTTCTTACTTTTATGCCCTCCTGATATTTTCTTGACTACATATGAGGACAATTGCATCAGAGAATATTTAGTAAGTCGTATATATTTGGAGGGCTCACGTGATTATATTCACGTCAACGTTATGGTCGTTATGTATAAGACGGCGATGATGGAGGAGGGATTGTGAACTCAATATCCTGTCTCTGGGATTACGTCGTCGCGTCACGTCTCGCAAGTGTCAGCTGACGTGACGCTAGTGGCGTTTCTGACGTGACTCAACAGCTGGTCGAGATGACCGGCAGGTGGCGTAGCGAACGTGGCTTTTGTTCGTCAAAACTTAATCCTCACTGCAGTGTTCTGATCTACATCCAGTTTATATCACTGATGGGTTAGTAAATGATGATGCTGCATAGGGAGAAACCATTATGTAATATTATGAACACACTGTATAATAGAGGGTATAATATATAGATATAAAAATGTGTATAAAATCATTTTGAAATTTTAGTAGTTTTATAATATAGGAACCTTAAACACACACACAGACCACCAGTTGCAAAATAAGACAATTTCACTTTCAGAAATGAGAGTTTCATTGTTTTTAAAAGAGTTGAATGCACTCTTTATCGAAAAATAATGTTATTCTACGTACTGTATTTTGTATCTGGTGGTCTTATATAATTATTTTCCGCAATAATGCTCAATCAGTGATGATATTATAAATATAATTATGTCATGACTGTCATTGATGAGTGTACTAAAACAATGAATGCATGTAAACTGCAATGTCAACTTTTAAAATATACTTGAAATTATATGCAATCACATGATGAAGGTGTCTTAAAAAATGTGCGTCATGTGAACCAGTGCCTTTTCGTAAGAATAATATCAGTTTTATATTATGGGGTTGGAGAAAAAATATCACATAAGTGGCATTTCATTGTTATTATAAATTGTGATTAATTTATAAGCCTAGCTTAGTTTAACAAAAGCCTTAAGTCGAATTCAAAATTCAAAATTCCTGGAGGACTGTTATATATAGTTCCAATTTTAATATTACAACCTGCATAAGAGGATTTAACATTAGACTTCTTACATGATTGTTTGCTTAACATCGCGCGCATAATATATATACCCAATCTCATCATAAAAATAATTTCCTTTGAAAAAATCAAAAAAGTAAAATTTAGCAAAAATATCAAAATCACTGCATCTGAATCTTTAAAGGAAAATAAAATCTAAGTGTTGAAAATAAAATCCAACGACACTATCTAGATACATAGGGAGTTTATTCGGCATATACACTATATTAAGGCAGGTCGCGCACGCAGTCTCGTATATCTACGATCGTAAGCATGCGATCGTACATTTCTCATTTAGAATCGTTTCTAAATTTCTTATCTTACGAAGGCATACGTACAATACGAAGCTGTGTGGATGTTACACCTGATCGCATGGGATTTCACTTTTTAAGTTATATACGATGCGCTGCGAAATCTTTTTTTTTTTTTTTTTTTTTTTTTTGCTCGCTGCTAAAAGTTCACCATTTAGCAAACGTCCAGAACTATATATAGTGTATAAAATAAAAAGTATCGATTCATAGTACATTTTTTTTCCATTCAAAAGAGCTTATCTTTCTATTAAAAAGATGAAATGCTTGGAGTTTATTACATAGATTACTGACATGCTCTTGAATAGACATGAAAAATATACAACGTATTTAATATATAATTATGTATACCCGCATTTCAGCACGACCGTTCAAAAACACATTCGAAAGCAAATGAAATAAACTTTCATGCAGTATAATAAGAATCAGCATATTGTACAGTATACTATTATTTTGTATTATATTATAACAGCTTATATATTAAATTTTATCTTCTTATCGAAAAATTTGAAAAGTTAATTATACTTTTTTATATCTCACATAATAGTTAATTGTTTTTACTCAATTAGTTCAATAAATTAAGAAGAGGCTCTGACGATTTTCAAGTAAATATGCTTAAGTTAATCATATATATATATATATATATATATATTATACCGTTTTCATATTATATTCAATAAAATATGAGCAGAAATGTAATTATTTTCAAAATATTTTGACATTAAAATAAACTGCGTGGTCAATTAAATAAAATAATAATTAAAATTATTAGCTGTATATATTTTGTACTGTAATCAAAGTAATGTATAATATAAAGAGAAATAAATGCGATACTAATTGCTTTTTAAAATAAAAAATTAATTTGTTATAATATCTGCGTGGTTACGTAAAACTGTATCTATATAAATAATTTATATACAATGTTAAAAATACAATGATTTGATATATAAAAACCTTTTTACCATTAATTAATTATTGCTGTCGTATTTTGTTCGGCCGCAACGTTGTCCCCCGGCGCTAGTCCGGGATTCGGTTTCCTGCTGCATCAAACAAAACAGCATCAATAAACAATGACGAGAATCCGCGGCTGCACCCTCCTCCACCTCCACCCCCCTTCCATTAGCCCCACGCATCTGCCGCCCCCGGGGGCCGTAAGGGCCAGCAAGCCGTGAAGTTGGCAACACATGTATACTAATAAATAAGTTAAACAGAATGTAATGGCACATTAATGAACATTAGCAACATAATGTAAGTTTATATAACAGAATGCTCTGAGAGAATACATATTATACATTGCATTTTTATTTATTGTAAAATGTATTATATTATTCTTGAAGATTAGTGACAAATATATAATTACATACCGTATAATCAATAAAATAAAATTATAATGCAGTGATTATTACGGAATCGAACCCCTTATTATACAAATTACATGGTGTAATAATACATTTATGGACAGTACGACTCTCTCTGCTTTGGTAAAATAAGCATTGTAAACGCCACCGTGAACACTTACACAGTTTAATCCTCTGCATCAGTTAATATCTGAAAAGTGACGAGCAATATATTTGACGAGCAATGATGAACAGTGCATGGATTAATGTCACATCAGCTCTCAATTATGTTTTCATGACATTGTGTTGAATTTGCATTTCGTTCGTCATATTTCTGAAACAATTTTTTAGAATAAAATCAGCTAGAGGTATATATAACATCATGCATCTGGTCCGCAATGAGTACCATAATGTAATCGTAAAAATGCAGTATAATAAAATATATTAATTATGATATTCTAAGTGTTAAAAGCTAATTTGTTGGTAAAGTTTAAAATAATAATAATAAAGTATTATATTGTATGTTATAAATGTGTGTGAAATTTGAGAATATTAACCTAAAATTATAAAAATGTTACAATTTTACATCATGTCATTTACGAATTAATCTATATAACGTGAGATCAATTTCTGATGCGTATATTATATCTTTTGCTTTCTTTTCAAATTCTAAATAAAGATATTAAGATTATATTGTTTATTATATTTATTTTATACATGTCACGTTTTAAATAAAATAAAGAAACTGTCACATGATTGACGTCGTAAAAATGAGAAGGATGTTGTGTAATATATAAATAAATGAAAATAAATGGCCTTTTGTGTGCTTTTACAGATAAAGATAATTATTAAGAACATAAGAACCGCTTGCAATATAACTGTATTACATAAAAATGCATTAATTTTGTTCTTCCTATTTAAATCTGATATAAAAAAGACCATGAGATGAGGGTGTGTGATGATGTGCAGAGAGAGAGAGAGAGAGAGAGAGAGAGAGAGAGAGAGAGAGAGAGAGAGAGAGAGAGAGAGAGAGAGAGAGAGAGAGAGAGAAGCATCACCACGGGACCTGCAGCTCTTTGTACACACCGCCCCCCTCCCACCCACCCGGCCACGATTACAGAGGGATCCCCCCCACCATCCTCCTCCCTGTCTCCATTCTCTCTGTGCGCTCCTCGCAAAGTAATTAATTAAGAAGCTCCTCCTTGCTGAAAATGTATTTCATTAAAAGAGAAAGAGGAGCAAATCTGAGCCCACCCCCGCGGCATCTGAGGGCATGGTGCACACCCAGTACCGCGGCGTGGTGGCGGACGCTTTCTCCTCCTCCTGCTTCAACCCTCCAGCATCAAGCACGCACCAGCAACAGCGACGTTAGGCAAGCGACGACGAACGTCTTCGTACACAACCAGAGGAAATGAAACCAAGACGAAACCAACAAACGCTCTTTGTGTTCACATAAAGCAGCTCAGTTTATATTATATATAAATTTGTGAACTCTGAAAAGGAAAATGGGAAAATTAACTCGAGTATTTTATATGTATATAGCAATATATATACAAAGTGAAAGTCATATATAATAGTGAATCAAATAAAAGGAAAATCTGATACTGTTTATTCAAAGAAGAGGTGATAATATGAGCTTACAAAGCTTATAGCTCTTACTTTTCGCAGCTTTTCAATATAAATGTATATTATACGTGTTTCAATAAACGTAAATAAACAAATTTGGTTTATGAGATAAAAACTTTATTATGTTGTATGCATTATTTTTTTACATAATTAATTAATACAATATGTAATTATAGCACAAACATAGTAATTACTTCTTATATAAATTATATAATTATGTTGTACACCTCGGGGTACCACGACTCTCTGCTGTTTGTGGGCCCTGTCAGACAGTCTACACATACAGGCGTGGTGAACGATAACTTATAAATTAAGAATATATATGGATTTTTTTTTTTACCTCCCCCAAAGTTGTAAATCTGCATCTCTTTGTCTCTTGGAGTTGTAGCTCCAGCAAATCAGACAGGATTAAAGTCCATGGCATGCTGTTCAAAACCTATAACCAGGGAACAGTTCATGTTATTCCCTGCTATAACTATTATGAATACTGTATATATAATATATATTCTCACGCAGCTCTTCATATATTCATGTCTTCTAATTGGCTTGGTAAGATTTGTATGTGTTTCTATATATATATATATATAATAATCCGGGCACTTGACGCAGTGGTATACGCCTCTGATTCGTAATCGGATGGTCGTGAGTTCGATCCCAGCCATGCACCGCCAAACTTTTCACAAATGGCGGTTGCTAAAGAACACCCACTCGTGCATCCGGGAGGTGATTAATGGCATCCTCCATCAATTGCCGACCATCCTGATTGAGGTTTCCATGGTTTCCTCAGTTACAACCAGGCGAATGCTGGGATGGATTGCTTAGGCCATGGCCGCCCCGGTTTGGAAGGGACCCACAAAAGTATATAGGGTCTACGAAGAGCCGGGAGGTTAAATTCAGTCACTTTTGTGGCCAGTACCCTAAAATAGGGTTCAGTTGAGAAGTAAATATATATATATATATATATAATATTCACGTTTCAGTCAGATACAAATATTTTACTTCAATCTTCGTGATACAGTATACGTTCTAGATCTATATATATATATAGATTAGGTTGAAAATTCAACAAAATATTTTCCATTAATAGGATTAATTGAAGAAGTTTTATATATTATTTATATATATTTTAAAGTCATGAATTTAATTGATCAAACATTTATAACAGTTTCATTGTCATATAATGAGGTGGAGTTCTGTCAACCCACCCACTCCCTATGTATTTTGTCCTAATATGCTATAAGTGATTCAAGGAGGGGTATTTTATCGACCCCCTCCCTTCCTCTCGATCTTTGCCCATCATACGACCCTGAAGATCTTCAAAATTAAGCTCCTCTTATCTCGGGTTTTAACCTGCATAATATTGATGATTTTCATACTATGTAATGTTATAAACACAACATTAATCATTTTTACTAGTTATACTTATGTAATGTTACAAATAAGCATATTAGATCACGCCGCGTCTGATCGCAATCAATGATCAAGTCTTCCCCATTTTTCCACTGTTGTTGGTTACGTATAAATATCGTTAGTGCTCCCCGCTGTCGCTTCATGCGCGTTATCGGTTGTTCGTTTTATATCCCCTACACTCGCCTTTGATATCTCACATGATGCAAAAATTAGTCAAGTTAAATTTTTTAAATTAATTTTCCAATTATCCAATCTGTTTTGTGTAATAATTTAACAATGCAATATACCATGACAGTCTTTAAATTTTTTCTTTTTAAGCTTCAAATAAAAAATAATAAAAATAAGATGTTTTGATTTTTGTTTTCTATATTTGAGACTATTTTAAATTTTGAATACTGAAAATGACATTAAAATTCATGAAATTACACAAAATAATGTTTTTAATTTCAATATGGTTGATTAAATTACTTCGATTTAATTAACATTCTTCAGTTATTCTTTATAGTTTATAATAATAATATGTTGTATATAACGTATAATCTAAGAAAAGTTGATAACAGTGCTGCATGCTGTGCATGGTAATACATGATGTGTATAATTGTGTATAAATACATGTACTTAAAATATTTATATAATATGTTAGTTGTTAGCACCCAAAGCCAAATTCGGACCATGTCCAAAAAAAGTGAACAAGCTTTGTTTTTTAAATTTATAATATGGACATTTTCTGCTTACATTTCAGTATACGATCTCTCTATATGTACAAAAGGGCATGGGTATAACCTAAAAATCATGATGGCCATGCATAGTTTTTAAAATTTATGATAGAAATTAAAAAACTGTGTCATCCATAGCTTTGGAATTTTAATTCCTTCATAAACCTATATAAAAATGATACATTGTAGAAAAATATGGACACCTTGTAAAAATACTTTATGGATTGGCGAGTTGAACGCTCAACTCTCACGGAAACATGCGAAGAGTTCGAGCTAATGACATGCGACTCGCGAGGACATATGTCTCCAGATCACTGAGCCAAAAACCGAACCCTCACGGAAAGATACGAAGAGTTCTCGACTAATTTCGACACGACTTAAGGCTCGCGAGGACACCCAGCCCATACGTCTCCATCTGACTGCTCAGGGCTACCGGGCTTTGTATTACCCGCCGTCGAGCGCGGTATATTACTAAAAAAAGTAGAGACACCAGACAAACGCGACACATCAAAGCAGGCCCTTATAGGGAAAACGTTATACCTAGTTATATGCTATAAGTATAAGCTTTATTGTATATGTACCGGTACACAATGTACAGTGTACATGAGTTGTGGGTCAGAGGAGTCCTGAGTTCAATATACGAGCTTATGTACACAAAAGTCTCTTTCCAAACAGCATTAAAATTTGGAAATAGCAACATGACGACATCGTGATAAACAAAAGAAAAGGTAAATGGTAAATAAATGGTATTTAGCAGGACCAGACAGCTAGCATGTGTTGAAAATTATAAAATGAAGTTATGTCCTTTTTCGTATAACGTTTGTCAATATATCCCTTGTTCTCCAAGTATACTCTGCAATGCATTTTATTATTATCATTATTACATTATTACAGATTTTAAAATATAATTTGCTGCAAAAAATATTATACATGTGTTATAGTAGTCATGCAGTTTTGCTTGTACGTACTTAATTTTTTTATTATCAAAAATATATAGCAACAAATACCAATGCTATAAAATGCAACGAAAACGTATTAGCAGCCTCTGACATGAACTAATTCTATAATATCATCAGCTGTTTCGCAAAGTCCATTCCAGTCCCAAGGCCATGACACTGAAATTTAAAAATTTTGTCGATCTTTATCAATATATATTATATTACTATATATAGTATATATATATATATATATATATATATATATATATATAATATTGTATCAAATTTCAGTTGCAATTTAGTACAAATTCCTCTGAATTCCTCTGCTAGTATGCTTAAATTATTATTCACATTGTATCTAGCTATACAAAATTATTATTGATATATAATGATCATATTAATATATACTGTATACAGTAGCAAACATAAAATATATGGAATCAAGGATGCCCTCTTTCCCGGCCCCCCGGCCCCCTCCCATGAAAATTTGGATTTAACACGTAAGTGTATTTCCAAAAATACAATAAATAATACAAAGTTACAGAATCTAATATAATACTCAATTTGAATTTCTTTCCTAAATTCACACCAATATATCGCTCAGCTAAAAATGGATGCTTTGCGTGAATATTTTTAGGATTTCCTCTGATCAAAACGATGAGTAATGCTAATTAAAAATGCAGAAGGAGAAGTAACACCTAATTCAAATCATACATAATTTAGAAGCTCTGCAGACGGCGGCTCCTGCAGAGGTGCGCGCGCCGCCGCAGCGATGACCCCCGAGGTCACCACCTGAGTTATGGTCCTCGGAGGCGCGCGGCTACCTGTGCTACGCGCCGGCACAAATCACGCCTCTCCGTGGCTTAGCGTGCACAATGTGAGCTCGGCTTAACGTCGCCGCTCGCTCGCTACCATCGGTGACATTAATTACACGGGATTGTTAACTCCTATTCAAAATGCTTCTCTCTTGACCCGAGTATCCTTGAACATTGTGCTTCTATGTATAAAATTCTTGGCGAAACTTCAGAATGTCAACCCTTTTTTTTATAATATTAAATGAACGCTTTCATTTATTTTTATTGATTTAAGTTATGTCTAGTATTAATAAAAATATATACATATTATATTATAGTTATTAATTTTATTTTTACGCCCTCCAATGATTCAGCAATGTATTAAATAAAAAAAAATCTTTTCATAACGTAAATATCTATAGAATCAGGTTACAACTTTTAAATATATCAAAATATAATATTATAAAAATACATTTTAATACGATATTTGAAGCTTCAATTGGTGTGAGATTCGTAGAAGATTTGAGCCACTGTATTTTGAAAATATTTTGTATAAAAATACGTTTTCATTTTAATTTCTGTGTGTGGTGAAAATTATATAAAAAAGGTAAAATATTGTGTTTAAACTTCAAATCTTTTAACATATAACTTTTTTTAACGCGCAAAAACCTGTGATACGTTAAAACAACTGAGCATTCCAGTCATGTATAAGTATAACATTGTTATACTCTGCAAAATAAAATTGTAATATATAAATATCATAATTATTATATAATATATTATTATAATTAAACATGTTTAATGATTTATACGAACAACAAAAAGTAAAAGTATTAGAAAAGCACATAAGTACAAGCGATTGTTTCTAATCAACTGCGTGGCATTATGCTTATCATTGCATATTATATATATATATGATTACTATTAATTTGAGTTTTATAAACGAGCTAATTATTTTTAAAAAAGGTCTTGTTTTCTGACACTTTTGAATTTGTTTGTTATAGCATTATAGTTAAGTATCCTGAATTCAAAATAAAACATTTTCATAAAACCTATATTTGAAGTAATAAAAAAATGACACATTAACATTATTCTGCAAACAACGCCATCTTCTCACCGTACTGAGTGGTCCATAATGTAACTAATTTGCAACGTTTGCAAGCAAAACGAATCTTAATTTTGCAAGTCTGAAATATATAAAAAAAAAAAATAAAAAATAAAAGTGCTGCGGAGGCATATGCAGAGAATTGTAAAAAAAAAAGGAGCTAAATTGATTGAATTGCTGTGCTGCTGATTTAAATTGGATCAATTAGCTAGCCACCACATCAAAGGCCGCCGCGTACTTTGTCTAATACCAAGCTTGGTTACAGCCAACAGACAATTTCACCGCATCAGCTGCTGATGCGCCAAAATCTTTTGTCTCATTACAGCAAACCGAGTGATGCAATGTTTTTGTCGACCTTATTCCAGTGATTGATTGAGCTAGTTGTGATTGAATTGGCTAAATCACAAAGAAGAATCATGAATAGCAGTGCTATACTTTTTTTTAATATTCTTATTCTGTAAAAGTTATAAAAATGCAACTGTGACAATTTTATGTTTAATGGTTTTTAAAAAAAAAGGTGTCATATTCTATATTTTACCTTCTTTATTATATTTTATTACTTTTATTGTATATCAACAAAATAAAATATTTTATTATGGAATTATATAAAATCCTGATGTAAGGTTTAAAAAGGGTCAAGCCACAATGTTTGTCAGGGTGCACACTAAGCTTCTTCCTTCGGCTTTGTGCTCCAATTTGTCTGGCGATATCCGGCTGTTTGCCATGCACAAGGGCTGTTTGTCAGGCTGTGTAACAGGAAGGCCTGCTTCTTTCACGCGCGGGACGTTTCTTTCATGCACCCTGCTGGTTAATCCTTGCAGGCAGTACGCTGGTTTGATACTGATACATTTAAGTATATTTGTTACAAATGAAATTACGTCTGATGTAGAGAAAAAATAGAAGTTTAAGGATGTTTTCAAACGTCTTGTATATCATCCATGCTAATTTTTAGTTTTCAGATATAAATAAAAAGGTTCAAAGTAACGCTGCAGAAAAGACTCGTCAGTATAATATATATCAGTTAGCACGTATGGTATTATTTGTTCCAATGTGCTTTTTACGTCATCATCAGAGATAACATGCATCTATAGTCTACGGATTATAAAAAATCTAAAAAGTATTTGAAAATATTATTTATGTTGTATAAATCGATTATTGAAGCCATAGTTTGATTTGTTGAATGATTAAAAGTAAATCATGTCCATATTTTTTAAAACTATAATATATAAGAGGCTATTATTATATAATATATGTAGAGGGTATATATCCACAAAAAGAACTTTTGCATATAATTTAGTCAGTATATAATCTTTCTAATACTTTTAAACTTAAACCATTAAAAAAAATAAAAAACAATAATTAAATTAATGATATCCCCTGTTAAATCTGGTATATATCAACTATCTTCACACGATTTACATCAAATTCAACATAATTTTAATTTAATGCTACAAGATTGATAGTTTTTTGTGTTTTTTTACTATACTATTTGTTAATATAATAATAAGAAACAGTCCATGCACGCTGGTTTTATTAAATATTAATGTTTTATTAGCAGCATTTAGAAAATAAAACATGTTAAACACAATAGTTAAAATACTGTTTGCGTATATATTATTAAGTATATACTTTGATAATTGTGGTCAAGCGTTATGGTCACTGAAATCAGCTTAGAAACTTCATATATACAATAATTATAAACATGATATTGGTCAGTTCATACACACACAGTCAAATAACATTTAGTAAAATTATGTTTTTGTTAATAAGGGGAAAAAGAGTGAAGAAGAAGGCATGATTATATTGTTGTAAGTTATTATTATAAGTTATATCTGCAATGAATTAATATGATATAAAAGATTACTACTTTATTATAGTTCTCATGCAGTGTACAGAAAGTTTGTGATTTGATGCAATAAAATATTAACTCACTATAATATTGTGATAAAGTAGGGAGATAGCAAACCGAATCGCCAAACATAAAAAAAAAGGAAAAAAAAAAAAAACATTGCTGCATGGATCTGCCCTTACATCGAAGGTCATGCACAAAAAAAAAAAAAAAAAAAATTACATTGTGATTAACAGAACGCAATTTTAAATGTTAATGTATATAAGTATATTGTGATACTTAAATTTTCATGATTGTAGGAAAAATAGTAATACTGTAAATTTTAAATCCCTTTTCATATTTCCATTTTTTTATTTTTGAAATAGACGATGGTATTTCACTACACGCAGTATTAAAAAAAAAAAAAAAAATACTAACATTGAAAGGAAAAGGGGAAAAAAGATTATATAACGGTTCTCGCCTACATCATGTCTGCTCCACATTATATTTTTATATCAAAGGTCGAAGGGTCGGCGACAGGTCTGCCACAGATTGATTCTATAACCCTGGTAGAATGAATGAAGCGGACAAAGGTTCAGACGGGAAGGGTAGGTTCTATTTGCGCGGGCGGAAGCCGTAAATTTCACCCCCGCTCACCGTCTACCGAGGTGCATCTCGCGGCGGCAGCAGCAGGTGCCCGCGTGAGAATCCCACGCTCCCTCATAGAAGGAGGACTTGCAGGAAATAGAAGTATAGTAAGCATCTCGAATCAAATGAAGAAAGGATCAAGAATATGATAAAATGTAATAAATAATATTTTTCATGAGAACCACCTGAGAAGTGTGTATACATTTTATTCTTTATAATAAAAAATATATATATGAATGATATACGGACCATGTTGGAATTTTGTGTGTATTAATATTTGACGTTTTAATTTATTTCATATATTTAAGGGAAGGTATTTTGATTTAACATTACAATTATTGGTACATAAATAATCATTTTTAAGACTACAAGAGAAAGAAAATAACTAAAATATAAAGAATATAATAAGAGACTTGCATGGGAGCAACACATTACTCAACCTATTATACTTTACGAGTGCAGATAGACCGCCATGCTATATATATAGATGATGCTAGGCTGCTAGTGGAATATGCTACAAACTTAAATACTTATTATACAAACAATTCAAATATAATACAAAACAATATCATAATGAGGAGTGTAGCTCATCCACACCAGCATGGCTGTCATGATCAGCCGTTTTAACTTTTGGATCTGACGTATTAATGCCATGCAAGGCTCTATAATATTGTGTAGAAATTACCATGCAAAAATAGTTGAGCTAATAAGCTGTGACAGAAGTTTGCAAGAACAGTTTCAATTTTAACTTGATTTCAGAATAATCGAAAATTTGATTTGCATGCGGAAAGAGAGAGAGAATTAGGATGTAACGGGACACACACACACACGTTGGGGCGGCGCAATATTGCTGCATCCTCCTGCTGCTTGCTATATTATATATAGTTGCTTATTGATTCACCGATAATCTCCTCCTGACTCACGTGGCGGTGGCGAGAGTGGGCGCACTGGACCGTAACTAAACTCCGAGTAAGACAAGCACAACACGCGAACAGCTCCTTGCCATGCACTTGCTTTTGCTGCACTTGCCGTCATCGTAATCCCCGTACTCGCGTGCACCCGAGCGAGCACGAGCACCGCAAACCAACAACAATAACCGGAGAAGCCCTCATATATAGGCAAGAGATTATCTGGGGAAATTATCAATAGCATGCTGACGCACCCCCTGTGTAATCAACATGGATTTATCCAACATGAAATACTTTTTTCAAGATTTTAAGTCCTATGTATGCAAGAAGAGGTATTATATAATATTTATACAAAGACATGTAGCAGGGGGTCTCATGATCGACACTTTCTGCTGCTGCCGATTTCCACGGAGACGAAGAAAGGACAGGTTGATTGCTGGATGTTCTAGACAAGATAAGGATGCTGTGCGCTACAAATTGTGGCTGAGAAGGTGTCGTTGCGGAGTCATGCGAGAGTCATTAATCTTGTAGCGAGCCAACACGGCAGCCTCTCCTTCTCTCCTTCCTTAGTCACGAAGACGCGTGCATTACTTGTGCTTGCTTTTATTATAATAATGTATGTATAATAATGCCCTCTCAGTGCCAACTTAAAAAAAAATGTAATCCTGGTCACAATTTAATACCACTTGAACATCATTCTAATAAACATGCTATTATTTAGTATGATGTGATTTACATTACAAGCTTCGTTTAATATAAGTTGCAGTAATACATTATTATATAATGCTAAAAAATTCAAATACAAAAATATGCCATGATAATATACCAACAAAATGTCATGAACTTATCGATGTTATAATTCGTCAGCAGACATTGCACATTAACTAAAAACAGTAACCGTTTGTGCATGGTGATTTTACAAAATAAAGATCAAAATGTTATATTTGTTATAATTAGGAGTACTACCCCTTACTAATATAACAAATATCTGGGGTACCTACATAGAAATTGACATAATATATATGTAAAATATATACGTATTTTAGATATTTATAGAAATTTTAAGCATATAATACAATAATTTCATATAAAAAATTCCAATATTAAATCGAATACTGAATCTGATACGTATATAAAAAAATTCTAGTCTATATATCACATGCTATATGTTTCAAACAACAAAAATGAAAAAAAAGTTTTTTTTTTACCATATTCATAGAAAATCAGACTAGAATATAAGTGAATCCCCCAATATTCAAAATCTATAACAAACAACATATATAATTATATTTCCAATCCAAAACTTATCATTTTGAAATTTTGAACGAAGCCATCGTCAAACGTAAAATAATTTGAAAACCCGATGATTGTTAAATTACTGTCATACACAATAATTCTTGAATGAGACGTTGGAAATTTTTGTGAAAGTCGTGCTCGCGGCTAGTATGCTCCGTCACGGAGAGGGCTATTTATCGTATCACGTTGGCAGCAGCACATGAAAAGCGTGCACTCAAGAAGTCAAGCTTTGTGAGGAGACCGTCGGCGGCGCATGACAAATCACTTCCAAGTACACTACCTCGCCGCTCGCATTAACGCTCATTAAAGAGCAGCCGCCTATGCAAGTCAAGCGCGCGCGTGTACCACTTCATATAAACACGGCATTAACACGCGTCACGCTAACACACAGATGCGCTGACGATGCTGCAAACGATGCACAATGACGCGCATTCCCATCAGTGACTGACACATACAACAACAAAAATCTTACTTGAAATGGACAGTAATTTAATATATGTACACTGAGAAAAATAAATATAATTATTGGGCGCGATTCACGAAGAGAGTTATCCAGGTTTCTAACTAACCACCTTTAGTGTCATTGAATTAGGCTGGTGCTAACCGCGGTTATTGAGAAACCTGAATAACTTTCTGGATAACTCTTTCGTGAATCGTTCCCATTATAATTTAGTTACAATGTAAGTAAAGAGTTTTGCTATGTGATTGTAGAACTTTGCATGTGCAATTATAGTTTGAAGACTTTGAAGCAAATTTCTGGTACTTAAATATCACTGTAAAGATTAGTAGAACATAAAAGTATATACTCGGGTTTGCTTCTCAGTAATAAGTGCTAATTACTTATTACGTTATATCAGTTCTGTTATATACATTACACAGTCTGATTTTTTTTTGTCGTATTTTTTAACCCAAAATATGAAACGAGGGTGCTTGGTTGCAAGTGTGAATATTATTTTAGGTTTTAGGTTATTATACAAAAAGCTCTTAAATTTTTACAATGTGTCGAGTAAGAGCTAAAATTTTTGTAATTTTGTGTATTTTGGCCTCTAAATTGTGGTTTAACAATCTATGAATAATCCATATCATTCGTCTGTTGTGAATAAGGGAACCATGCATGATGTAAATATGACAATATTATCCCTTATTATCACTTTAATATTACACCATAACCTCGAGAAAATTAGAACTTCAATAAAGCTGTCAAATTTATAATTTGCGAATTTTTAATAAATAGACAGAATATTTTCTCCGTGTATAATACATTTTTTTGCAGTGTTATATGATTGATGAATTCATAACAAATGATAGCATTACAATTTAAAAATGTTTCCAGGTTGTTGATTATTTTGTCCCAGTTCTTGGAATCGCACGACAATTCGGACAATGGGTGCCACATTATCTGGTCACTGACCACTAAGCTCGTGCACGTCGTTTGCGAGAAACTTGATTGAGAGAGCGGAATACTGTTCAGTAAAGTTCTCATTGCTGTCTTATTATAACGAGGTATTTATTTATTTATTTATTTATTTATTTATTTATTTATTTATTTATTTATTTATTTATTTATTTATTTATTTATTTATTTATTTATTTATTTATTTATTTATTTATTTATTTATTTATTTATTTATTTATTTATTTCTCATGTGGCTGTACATAATACAACATAGAGACAAAAAAAAATTAAAATACCTTAAAAATTAAACATGATAAAGTATTAAATGCACTTAGAATTATCAATAAAAATTAAAACAGACATTAAAAGTTAAGTGGCCTGTTACTAAATTAATGTAATAAACAATCGACATGATTTTGTATAACAGTGATTTTTTTTAAACTTTTTGTGCTTTGTGTATAAAAATTTAAAAACAATGAAAAACAATTGAAATTATATTTTAACGAAACCACAAATAATATTAAAATGATAAGATTGATAAGGCCAGTGACGCCCCCTGTAAAACTGTAACTTTAATAACAATTTATAACAATAATTTGAACTTTTTATGCTTGAACTCCTAAATAAAGTTTTCATGATTCATTGTTGCATTTTTGTTCGTTTGTTGTGAGCGTACATATAATACTGCATTATTTTTAATCACATAAAATTGAAACTTTCAACTTAATAATAATGTGATCAACAATTTTAATTACATATTGATAAAAAAAATAAATAAAATATAGGTATTAAAGTATGAGTTAATGCATGAAACAGTACAATATATACCATGAGATAACCGGCATGAGACGACAATGTGCATATGAAATTTGGTGCCTGCTAAAGTTAAACAACATTTTGTTACAGATAGGTAAAAAAAAATATAAATACATGAAATATAATATATATTATATTCTTATTTTCAGAATAATGCAAAAAAATGCATGGTAATCAGGAAAAATGCAGCTGAAAATTGAGTTTTATAGACGAGCGTTAACAATGATACATGTTATATATAATATATAAATGTATAAATATAGAAATTTCAATGAAACTTTCATTTAGTTTGTACGTAAACACAATATTATAATCCTGGATCAATATCGAAAAGATTTAACTTTATCAAAACTGTCCAAAAACATAAAAATATCATTTCTATTTACAGAACTTTAATATCATTTTAGTAATCCCGTATAGAACTTTTTTAAATCTGTTTTAAATTATTTATATTATTTTACATATATCACAATGACTGTACTTAGTAAATAAAATTGTTCTTGATCATATCAATATATCTGCGAAACATTTAAAATATTTGTGAACTATATAAAACACGACTATAGGTTTGTTTGTAAATACACAATCAGAAATAATTGATGAACCTTCTGTATATACATGGCTACACGAAACATAAAGATTATCAATATAATAATCGATTATTTCTGATTGTGTATTTACGAACAGACCTTATATTTTATCAATCTGAAATCGGTTCTCCCTTTATTTACGTACTGATAATTTCTCCTCGGCAGGTCAGTAATTCGTGGAGAAGCGTGAAATTCCTCTCTGTCTCACTCGCAGCGGGGTCCGTTCGCATCTCTGGGCAGGTGCGCTGGTAAGAGGGGGGGGGGGGACACCTGGGAGCGCACCCCCGCTGAGCCCCCCGCAGCCGTGCGCCCGCGTAATTACGTCGCTAACAAGAGGAGGGAGGTATCCTCCCCGCCCCACAGCTTTGATCGAGCAAACTTATTTAATTGGCAAGAGAATACATCACATGCAAACATTGTAATGAGCATTTATTTTACAAAAGAACAACATGTTTTCTTTTTATATTAAAATTGATTTATATATCAGATATAAAATACAGTATGAATAATTTAAATTTTAAATAATAGTCTCATTTATATTGGTGTAAAATTCATATAAACATATTAATTTTATAGTAAATAATTTATTTTATGTCTATAAATTGCGAGAATTTTATATCTATTACATAAATTTATTCGCACAAAAGTCTGTCCTGAAATTCGCATTATGATAGTATTTAACATTTACCACATTGATAGCTATTTTTAAAATCATGTTATTCTTTACATGTGTACGTATAAGATATATTTAAAAAAAATAATAATAATTGTTCTTACATTGCATGTACATTGCATGTAAGACAAAAAAAAATAATAATTGCTGTTCAACTTTTTTAATTAGTTTTCCAGGGTTGAAACATAGGGGTGGGTCATGGAATATACAAAAAAAAATCACGTGCTAAATTTTATTGGTCACTTGCATGTACGTGTAGCGCGTCAATGTTGTAGTTAAGTCGTACGTTAAACATTCAGATAATTGTATACAACAAATTAAATTTTATAATTTTTAATAAGATTTTTCCTTAATGTGTCACAAATTAATAAAATTAAAGCCGGTATTACACGATACAATTTTTCTGATTATTGTATACAATTTTTCCTTACAAGAAAACTCCATACAAACAAATGGAGTTCAAGTTTTCTTGAAAGGAAAAATTGTATGCAATAGTTAGAAAAATTGTATCGTGTAATACCAGCTTTTAATACCGGCTTAATATTTATTGCTGACACTCACTTTCACTGTTAATTAATGTGACCAAGGTCAGCGGTGTTTGCAGTGCTACCAACTTACAGGCGCTCATTAATCAGCACACGTGACTGCGGAGGATCCACGTTCTCCCCACCTGACTGACCTGACGAGCTGTGGTGGCAACGAGGGGAGTTAGCAGCAAATGTTCTCACGAGTTTGCGGGTACCAACATCGATCTAAACGAAGGTGAAAATAGTTGTTCTCCATTAGTTGTAAGAGCTCGAAACAAATTTAACTTTAATTAGTATTTTAAATGTTTAATTAATTTTACTATCTAACAGTTCAAGTACCAAAGAGAATTTACTCTCCAATGAGTGTCTTATCGTATTTCATTATTTGATTAAGGTTGGACATATTGGGTGAGATTCACGAAGCAGTTAAGCCAGGTTTCTAACTATGTTTAGCTAAACCACATTTAACTAGGCGGTTTAACACGTAAAAAAGGTATAGTTTAACGTGGTTAAGCTATAAACGTGGTTAGAAACCTGGCTAAATTAATTACTTTGTGAATCGCACCCATTAAGTTCTTTCTAACATTTTTGAATTTCATGTCAATTAAGACATTTTTTTTAAAAAAAGAAAAAAAAATCAGTCATGAATGTAATGTGAAGCCTCTTCATCACTGCATACTTTTTTTTTATAGTACCAGGAACGTTTTTTTACATCTCTGGTATACTTTAAGCAGACCGTATATTTTTGTACATTACGATTCATATATAATAAATAATTTGCATATAAAGAAAATGAGTACAATGTCACCAGACAATAGTTTACATATAAAATGAAGCAATGAACTTTATGAAACATCTATTTCCATAACTTTCATCAATAAAATACAATTCCTATCAAAATCTCTATTGTGAAAATATAATAAAAAGCCTAGCCTACCTGTCCAGTAAATCTTAAAATTATGTAGTATTTACACCGGAAATTCCTTTTCTTATATAAAATTCTTTATTTGTTCCTGTTTTCATTTTAACAGTATATTTATTTGATATAGAATTGGAACTGCTCGCATGTGCACATATTTGTGCCCTCACCATTTTTTTCCTTGCATTTTTTTTTCATACCTTTTTAATTTTCTATGTCAGTTTCTTATTAGTTTTTCTCATGCAAGTTTCTTACAATGCCTTGCAGGGATATCTTGTATAGACACAACTATAAATATACACTACATATTGTGGCAGTATAAAATGGCAAATTGCTTTTCATGTCAGTTTTTTTTTCTATTTCTAACCTCCCTTAGAGGGTTTTTATGTTATTTGTGTATATATACAATATTTTGAGAGCAACTGTACTTTTCTTCTATTGCTGATATATACGAAAGGATCTTCACAACAAAGGTTAGAGATATTGTTTGGTAACAAGGCTTCTATATACAGCTCTATATATGGATATACATATAGCCAGCCTGCATCAGTTTCGCTGTAAACATATCTCATATATAGAGGGAGGTTTCTGTCTGTTAGTTTGAGTGACATTTAGGACACCCCCATCGAGAGGGCGAGGATCGAAGAGGTGATAATCACGTTCCATTGTTGGCTCGCTGCAGCCAGGCTTGACAAATGACGTGCGGATAGCGTGTTGTGACAACAATCAGCGGTATGACGCGACCCGACATAACTCCGCGTCACAGCATCCCTCAGGAGCAAAGAACAGCAGGAGATCAGTAAAAAAACACATCGAGATAAAAAAAAAAGTTGATGCTTGGTCTTCTAATAGCTTTTAGTTGTCCAAAGGTTATATATCCAATTTCCACTTCGATAACACATCACATTTCATAAAAAAGTATAACTTATCATATTGGAATGCGTGTATGAAGTAGCTAAGTTAGCTGGGTGGTATTTTTATCAAAATAAAATTTAAATAAAATTTTAACGTCTTTATTAACTATATAGAAATCCAATTTAATATATTTGGTAGCTGTCTATTTTTTTTTTTTTTTTTTTTTTTAGTAAATCTCTGGTTATAAGTTTATCACTTTTTATCTCTATCTATATAATATAGCTCGGTGAAAAAAAAAATAATAATAAAAATAAAGGCCCATGTTCTGTCTAAATAAAAGCTTTATAATTATGGTGTATAATATTTACGAACTAAAAATTTTTAATTAAAAAAAATAATAATAATAAATGTTCAAGATATTAAACGTTCAAGAAACAGTGCAGATTTTAATCTAATTATATAAGGTATAGAAAAATTCAAATAGAGAGAAACAATAGCCTCTGTATGTTCGTAAAAACATAATCAGATGATAATCAATTATAATTATTATTATCAATAAATTATTATTCCTTATGTTACCTCGTGAATCGATTGTGCATTAACGAACAGGCCTAATGATATTATTATATACATAGTGTGCTTATAAAATGACATTAATTTAACTCACTCAATCTACTCGTATACTCATTATAGTAGTTTTACTTCATCCAGTCAAATTTATGAAAGGGAAAATATAAAATAAAAATGTAGTGAAAGTTTAAGTTTAGAGTTGACTTTAAATTTTAAATATACAGTCACGTTGCATGTATGTTAGATTAACATAACATAATATTTCAGTTTGAAACGCATCATTTGACAATAATCTTAGCTTTAGGTTTGAAGGACACAAAAGTAAATGAGTTTTGCTCTAACAGTAAATAAACATGATATAGAAAGTGTCACACATATGGTGACAAAGGGTTTCGTAGATGGCGCACTTAGATCAGAGTCGAATTTTATCTGCTGGCTTCTGTGCAATAGTTACGGTAAAATGTTGATTTAGTCCATCAACAAAACTGAATTTAAATTTATATTGCATTAGATCACATCAACTTATTGAATTAAATTTTTATCTATCCTTTGTATAACATTGTTGTTTTGAGCAACGTTTGATATATATTAATATATTAATATTAATAATAGTTGTCAATAAACAACTATTATTATTATTATATTTCGGAACGAAATAAGGTGAGAAAAAAAAAATTCATTTCAGATGCAAACAACAAAAAAAAATATTGTGAATTATCTTTTACCTTATCGCAAGATATGTAGGTAGTATACCGAAAATAATAATACATATTACCGTCTTATCTTGTACCTATTTTCATGTAAAAGCTGCTGAGCTTGCGATTATGATATGACTTAATTTTCCTTTGATCTTTACAATATCTGGTTTATAAACCTATATTATAAAAGTATAATAATCTGATAAAATATGATAAATATAAATTAAAATACAAAATCATTTTAAGATTCCATTACGTGAAAGTTTTGCTAGTTTTACAATTTTTGATAAACATCAAATCAAACAATAACAAAAAAATAATAAAAAAAAAACGCGCACCCAAAATGTAAATTTTTATTGGGTGTTGTACAGATAGAAATATATGATGGCACACATATATAAGTTACAGTTAAAATTTTTATGTATATATAATGAGGAGGCTTGCTAAGCTCGCGCGTAGCAATCTCCTACTCAGCTCTACTGTGGCTACCTGAGCTTACGCAGTGGGCGGCGTGAGGCTGCACATTGCTGCTGGCACCAGATGGAAATCAAACCAACAATGCCCAATCAGCCCCGCCCCGCTTGTGCTCCCAGCGTCAGCTATCTTACTGATTCGGTGACGAGCAACAAAAGTCGAACTCGATTTACATGGAGCGACAAATTTTAGTGTCCCGTGTTAGGAATATAAAATGTGTGTTTTTCAGCAAGCCAAATAATTAAAACTTGGGATTTAAGCTGTAGATAATAACATTAATTAGATAAATTTAAGGGCAGTTTTAAAGTATATCTATAAGAAATACTGTTATAAATTTTATATGAGTAGACCTATATTATATAGTTACATAGTACATATATATAATATACAGTATATACATATAGATGCTTGGAGATTAAAGGTTGCAAACGGAAGATTTTCATCGTGCTGTACATATATATATTATGAATAAACTTTTTCACATAATTTACGTGTCCGTTTGCAGCTTTGTTACTCTCCACGCCTGATTGATATGCAACCAGCTCCATTAAGAATTAACGAAAAAGTGATACATATATGATATGACAAAAGTATTTATCCCCCCCCCCCCCACCCTTCCTGTCTCACAATATTAAGTCACAAGATATTCCACACTTTTTTCCTTGAACTCGGAACGACTCTGGAGCTCCTTTGCTTGAGTATTCAATAATACATGTAGTACTGGTTGCATACCCACAAGACTACAAACTAACACTTTGTATTTATTTACATTGTCTTATGTACAACTCGTGACATCACGAATGTTAACCCCTGCTCTGTTGATGAGAGGTAACGTGCAGTCTATGGAAGCGTGGTGAAATTAAACATTTTAATGATGACTGAATTATAATTATACTATATTATCTTCTCCAAAATTTAAAATTTGCATCTCTTAATTTGTCTCATAGAGCTGCAGCTTCAGAAAAAATGTCCCGAGTTGTTGAATGTCCAGAAATAAAATGATAACTACAAATTCTTCTCCAATGACTATACGCTGAATTTAAAATCACCTGTCTTATAATATTAAATAAAGAGCTGCTGCAGGAAACGCAACAAAGCCGCGCTATGCGACACAGACCGTGACACCCGCAAACAAGCATAAAAATCACCAGGGGACACCTATAAAAAAAAAAATCATATTTCAATCTTTTAATAAAAGAACCCTTTTTAAAATATTTAGTTATTTTTATGTAGTTAAAAATGACATAAAGAATATTTATCAACTGTTTTTTTAGAAATATTATTTTGCAAAAATATTTTGTATTGTCATATATGAAATTTTAATTTATGATTATTGCTTTGTTAAATTATAAAAATATAAATAAAATAACAAATAATTATTAACGTAAATAATTTTAATAATAATAAAACCACTGACCATATATTTTTTAAATAAATATTTTTACCGTTTAAAATCTTTTTAAAAACTCATAGTTAATGAGAGACTAAAAGGCTGCATGTTTTCTTTTATTATTATTTTTTTTTTCCATATTAATCAAAATAAACAGCTGACTGGTTCGCACTTTGCAAACGTCGGAGCGACTCTGGCTGCATGGACTCTGAGAGATGATGCATACATTAGGCAGAGAGCCGGCCTGCAGAGAGAGAGAGAGAGAGAGAGAGAGAGAGAGAGAGAGAGAGAGAGAGAGAGAGAGAGAGAGAGAGAGAGAGAGAGAGAGAGAGAGAGAGAGAGAGAGAGAGAGAGAGAGAGAGAGAGAGAGAGAGAGAGAGTTCAGCTATTAGGGGTTACGGCCATCGCACGTCCACTCGAATATTAAGTGAGCGGCATTCCAACAGTGGACAAAGGCTCGCGGTGCCTCACAGAGTGGTGTGCACCACGTGACCCCGGAATGCGTGATGGCGAGGAGGAGGACCACACGGACGAGACTGCTGCTGCCGCGGCCACCCGGGTCAACTAGCGACACGCGTGACTCGTCGTAACTCCGCCGAGTGCAGATCACTATCGCGTTAGCACGTCAAGTGCAGGCCCGTACTGTCAAGCAAAGATAAATATGTGATTAATATCATATATATAACCCGAGCTCAATATTTAGATAAAGATAAGTGGTATTTTTTTGTTGTTATATAATTGTCTAATAATGCAAATTTATTAAGTTATGAGTTTTTTCAAAAAATTCTTCAATTGATAATGATTTATACATTTTATTAGTTTAAAAATATTTTTATTGATACTTTCTTGATCTTCTATAAAAATTTACTCAATTATCGAAGTGTCAAGACTTCTACTTCTTAAAATGTCAATAACAGAAAATCAAAAATCTTTTATACATACATCTAGACATGATGCACAAGACAAGAACAAAAGCGGAAAATATCAATAGATATAATTATATATGTATTAAAATATATGTAAAAAAATTATTTACACTATTTATGTATTGCCAGTTCAACCAGTTGATCTTTTATAATATTTTTATAACTTTAAGGAACGTGCCACATCAACGATGCCTAATATATATATACATCTTTAATTGTCATGCATCAGGACTATTATTTTTCTTGGTCATATATTTTTTATATAATTTTTAATTCACATATAATTGAAAAAGAACCTGTACAGTATATATAATTATGAAATTATATTATGTATTTATAAATAATTGATTTAATAATTAGAAGAATCGTGAGCAAAAATAAAATATATTATATTGGAAGGGTGCTGAAAGTTGCCCACTCCTGCAAATTCTATACAATGTTAGAATTCAGTTTACATACCACATCTTTAAGTTTTCGTATAACATAATGATTATTTTTTAACATGTGGATATTTTGAGGTCATAATATTTATACAATTTAACTATACGTTATACTTTTCATGCATGTTAAACTATCCAAAAATAGGATTATCTTTTTAATTTGTTAAATAAAAGTAAATTTAATTTTAAAAATATCATAAAATTTCATGTTTGCTTGTTTTGCACAGTTGAGTGCAACTTCAATATTCTTAAATTTCTTTCAAAAGAAATGCAAATAATAATAATAATTGTATACGATATTTTATACCTTATGAAATTATGATTGTGCAAAATAGGGAATTAGTAAAAACAACAACAAACACTGAATTTGAGAGCTATTATTCAGTGTAATGGGGTTGATTAGAATCCAAGAGGGAAGGGTATTTTGATGGAGGTTTCGTATACATATAGCCCGACATCCATTCCAAATTTGAGATTTAACATAAGGTTTTCTTTATTCCTTTTAAGTTTTTAACCTTGACCTTATGGGATTATTCAGGCCCCTTGTCTGTATGGTGCACTGACATAGTCTATAAGTCAGTCTAGATGATGACGTCATAGGGACGTTGGATACCCCGAGTATTGTTGGTCATCCCAAGTGTCCACTCCTCGTGCCTTCATTGTGCGTCCGTGTGATGGGAGTGCGGTGGCGGCGGGCTATTTATATTTAATACAAAAGCCACCGAAGAGACATTCCTAGCGCCTCGTAAATTGTCACGTAAAATGGTCAGAATTCCTCCAACCAATATGGCCGACAGCCGCAACATTTTTATATCATATAATATAAAAATATATCGATCTGCCAAACATGATACAAGCACGATACAAGTTATTTTTTTATAACATCAATATGAAGACCGAAAAAGCATATTTATGCATATATACACTTCGAAGCGTCGAGTGGTCCTTGCTAATATAATAGAAACACTAATGTATAATAATAAACCTAAGAAGGAAAATGAGAAGTGACAAAAAGCAAACACAAATCATAAATAGAGTTGCTATATATATTTTTTAAGTACCAATATCAGATAGTTGGAAAACTTTTTTATTATGTGTATTGGAGGTTTGTGTTATGATGTATAAAATGTGTTTTATTATGTTAAAAAAAAAAAAAAAGCTCGTGCTATAATATTTTTTATTTTATGTAATTTATTTCGGAGCATTTAAAGTGTTTGTCGAAATGGATTTAACTTAATAGACTTGTTATAAATGTATATCGAATAGATTCCAAGCATTGCTATCAAAGGGGGAAATAAATTCCAGTCACATAATACGATGTTCACTTTTACTTTCAAAATAAAAATTGCTTTAAATCTTTCTTTGCATATCTTGTTCACGCTTAAATATTTTTTTTAAGTGTAATATAGTAAATTAATAATTTGTATGATTTAATCTAAGAAACATGTTATATTGAGAAAATCTCCAATTATTAAATAATTCCACTTGGTTGGTTTTATCTTCATGCAATAATTAAAATATACACGTAGCTTTTCTTTTGACACCGCACCAAGTATATATTTTTATTTTCTTCTTTTCATGCTTTATAATAAAATTATAAAGAATATATGATATAAAAAATACTTCAAATATTCATTTAGTAAAGAAATGAAGAATTTGTTGAATTATTACGTTATCTTGTTATATATTATATACTTCAATTTCATCATTTTTATAAGGCGTATAATACAAATATTGCATGGTATATTACAATACAAGCATTTAGGATGTATAGAGGTAAGACACGTAAAACAGACAATAGAAACTTTAGAAAACGATGTATAAATATTTTCTAATACTATTTAATACAACAATTAAGTTATGCTATCACATAATGAATGGCTTTAAAAGTTTAAATTCAAAATAATAAGCTATTATTTTTTCTATTCACTACGTCTTCTCTCTCGACATAAAAAGCAGCCTGCTCTAAACACAAAACTTCATTGTATTCAAAATTATTTAATAAATTTTTCAATACTTATAGATATTTTAAAAAAAGGCATTTTATCCATATATTTTAAGAATTTACAATTAATATTATTAATTTGAAATTGTAGTCTTTAACTAATTTACGTGTTCTTATTATACAAAGCAATATACTTTGAGTTATATCATCAAAATTTATTATATTGGATTTTTTATTTTAAATTTTAATCAAAAACTTTTAATGGAAAATAAAATTTGATGTAAATAATTTTTAATGATAAAAATGTTTAAATGAAAAGTAACTGGACACTTTTTTTGAATTTGCCACTATATGTAAATATAAATATACGTTGAACAACAAAAGCTTCTCAAATTGTCTCGTTTTTTTAGCGCAGGTGTGTACAAATAAGCTGTATGTTTCCTCTGCTCTCAGCTCTCATTTCTGGTCCCTAATCCTCTGGTTCATTTTCTCGTGGCGCTGTCTCGCGGGCGCAGGCGCTCCTCCTCCTCCTCCTCTTGCTGCTCTTGCTGATGCTGCCGGCGATGCTCGCGAGTTGTCATGGCAACGAACCACGCCCACCCCGCGGGCCCCTCACTGAGGCTGCTTTGTCGTGTACGATTGCACTTCTCGGTTAAAATAGCAAGAAATATATACATTTCTGTATGGTTTTTCATTTCGTAATATCATGACATAAACGTAAACCTTGCTATGTGGAGATAAATGTCAACCATTGACCATTGTTTATTTATTTTAAATAAAAAAAATGTTGTTTAATTACATTGTTTTACTGACTTTTTAAATGATTAGGTATATACGTATTTGCAACAGTATTAAAAATAGCAACTACTTTAGAATAAGGGGGAGGGGGTCTTTAAATAATACAAATTACAACAATCCTATATAAAATTAAGACATTGCAGTCTTTATACTTTATAGTGTATTGAATTCATTGTTGCGTTAAGACAATTTTAGGCTATGTTTAGGTTAAGTGGTGTTAATTGAAGACCCCCCTGGTGACTTTTAACAATTATATAGTTTTATGGATAGGTTCAATTTAAAATTTTAATATCTATAAAATATTATAATACTGACACTACTGACAAGTGCATGGATCTTCAACTTACACAAAAATAATAATTTACAATCGCAGGTGCAAAAATTTGTGCAGTTCTCGTGAGGGCAATATTGAGACAAGACTTTCAGAATATATAAGAGATACATATTTATAGTATTATTTTGCATCAGAAAGTATTATTTATCCATTGCAGCAATGCAATAATGTAAAATACAATGTATTCCCTGATAAATTGAAATTACTTTCAATTATTAATACCTCACAAAACAAATTCATGTTGTTATTTTTATAATAGTATTTAGTTTTTGTTTGTAAATGTCGGAATTTGATTCTCGGGTGATCAGCTGTCATGCAGGATTGCTCTGACATTTACAAAGCAATTAGCTTTGAATCGGATCAAAGTATCACTTCCGTTGACATGACAATTATTTTCGTTTAATTTCAGCAGATTTTATTTATATAAAACAAATTTAAAGTTAAATAAATATAATATTGGATATAAAGCTTAGTAATAAAAAAATAAAAATGTTTGTGATACTTGATAAAATTGTCATACATTCATATTCAAATTTTAATGTTTATTCTATTCAAAATAAAGAAAAAAATATATATATATATATATAATATAAAATAATGCTGTCAAAAAAGTATCTACATGTAAGTTTAACTCATGCACAATAAGATTTTCGAATCTTATAATATTTAGTTCCCAAGACACGCAGTATTAACATTGCAGTATGCACAATTATTTAGTCCAAATATCCTCCGATGATGGCATCAGCTGCTTGCTCCATTTATATATATATATATATATATATATATATATATATATATATATATATATATATATATATATATATATATATATATATATATATATATACATATATATATATATACATATATATATATATATATTATTTTTATTTAAATTTTCATGATGAGTTTGGTATTAAATGTTTTATGTTTTTTTGTGTATCATGTTATTTTAGTTTATTGAAATGTATATGTTGACGTGAACTATGTTGTATTGTACAACCAGTTGTTTGTAATGAAAAATAAAATAAAATCATTATTATGTATTTCGGTTTTTATCTGAAAACAAGATATGGAAATTGATTAACTCTATGCAGCCACAAAAAAATTGCATTCATTAAATCTTCACATCGTTTGCGAATAATGTTATTTTCATTTAATTTTACACCTTATGCTACGGGTACGCAAAATTTGCTACATCATTGAATAAGTACGAAGCGTAGACTTGGTTGGAAATTTTTCAAAACAAACATATTCCCCCAATGATGGAAATTGTGTATAATAATACAGAACATTTTTGCTGGTACATAGTTTGTGTCGCGGTTCTCTTGCTGTCAGAGTACAGCTCAACGTTGCCTAATGGAGGCTCCCCCGCCCCCGCCTAAGCCCCCGTCTTCCCCGAGATCGATCTTCTCCTCCCTCCTCGCCAAAGTCGCGGGCAGCGAGAGTGCTCGACGTCCCGCCGCTAGTACAGCGACTCGTGGTTAATGAAACATCGCCGAGAATGCAGCGATTAACTATTCATGTTAACTGCAAGGTGCCACCTTTTGAGTAATACCAGCTACAGTATATACTGCATGATGTATAATATATTATATATATGAGGACTAAACTTGTAAACATGCAATGAACCTCATTTTAATTATGAAAATATTTCTCGATGGAAAATAGTTATATATATAGGATTTTGTATTCATAACTTAAAACTCAAGAACTTACATTATATATTATTATATTATATAATTAATTAATTATTTCAGTTTTGCACAGTACATGCGGGGAACTAACTAAAATACAGAAATTATAATAAATATTTATTACATATTTTAGTTTTAAATCTAAAATATAATTTAATCAATTCATTGATACAAAAGATAATACCTTTAAAAAAAATGGTTAGTTATTTTCTATTCAATATGATTTCTTTTCATAAAAATTATTGCAGTGATAAAAAACGTAAAAAGGAAAACGTTTTACTTTTAATGGAAATATAATGCGGTTCTATGTAATCGGGTTATGTAACATATTCATGCGAACACAACATTTTGCTTTTGCTTTCAGTTTTTGTTGTTGTTTTTTAAGAGAAAATTTACGCACAATGAAATTATTTGCTCACAATATTTTCATTTTCAACAAAATATAATTTGGGAGTTTATTCAAGTTAATAAAATTTATGAACAGCAAAAATGTTTATGAAATATTAATTTATTATTAAAAATAAATATTAGCATATATAAAATATGGTTGTTGGTATTATCATTTTATAATTATAAAACAATGCCACAGCAATTTCAAGTATTTTCTTTTAAATTTATCATTGCTATGAATTCTCACCATCATTACAATATTATTTACGACCAAAAAAAAATCAGTTATTAATATTTACATGTAAATAATCATGTGCAAATAATGTACAGTGTTATTCAAATGTATCAAAATTTAAGACCGTTAACCATGACCAACTGAGTACTCTTGCAAACTCTAAATAATTATATTCTTACTTTACTGAGTAAATTGAGAGAAAGATTCAATAGATGATAGCATTTCATGATAACACTTCGAAGGCATTACTCTGTCAAGATGACTGTGGGTAGGCATCCCTTCGTGCATTTGTGCCGCGCGGGTTGCCTAGGTGACCCGGAGTTGTTACCTGGCTGGCACAATTAGCCCGCATGCAGATGAGGGAGATAGGAACTTAGATAACCTTTAACCACCCTTTTGTATATGCAAACAAATAGGATAATATAAAAAGAATTTAATGAGGCGATTTTTACTTCTTTCTTTATTATTTATTTATTTGCTGCAGTTTTTCAACGAAATAATTTACATAAAATATAAATTTGATCAATGCTAATGATGTTTAAAACAAAATTTATGGTCTAAAATTTTAACTGTTTGATATTATAGAATGCAAGTATTCTCTTCTTTATAGCACTTTTTTATTAAAGTTAACATTTTTAATATTGAGCTTGTAAATACGGGGTTTAAAAATTATATTTACGGTTGTATAGTGCACTTATTTGACTTACAATATCTTCACAACGTGTTGTTACATAACACATTTATAATCCACACTGTTGTATGTAACATGTATCAACTTGTAAACATCCTGTCGTCAGTGACACACGTAATACATTATGAAGAAGTAATACGTAGGTTCCAAAACACAAAGAAACTATTTCCTCTTATAAAGAACATTGAACATTTTTTTTTTTTTTTTTTTATTATATAAATAAAAATCAATTCATTGTAATAAATTTCTTTAAAGAACGTCATACATTTCACTGATATCAAAAAAACACCAGATTTATAAAGATTAATATCAATAATATTAGACTCGAAATATATATTTTAAACACTTCCGTTATGAGTGCGGAATATTCTTTCAACTTAATATAATGTAAAATAAATTTTATACTATTTTATACATTCATATAATTTTATACATTGCATATTTCTGGGAAGTAGTAGTTTATGTTTTAAATAATTGTTTTTAAAATTACTGCATGAAAAAATCCAGAAACATATATTTTTTTTATTGCTTTTGTTTTCGTATATCAAGTATAAACTATATAATTAAAAAAAGTTTTTTATATTATATATCCTAAAAATCGAGTGAACTACGCTCAAATTCAAGCACAGATTTATCACGCACAAATATATATGTACTGATATAATATGTGCTGTGAACATTTTGCTTGGCCATAATGGCATTAATGACGCCACAACGTGTTTAACATCGATTTTGCATATAATACAGATATCGATATAGAAGTATAAAACAAACCATAAAAAAAATACATGCATTTATTTTAATATATTTTAACTCGTGGTCTATACTATCTAATATAAATTATATGATATCAATTTGTGAAAAATGAAGAAAATGAAAAATAAATAAATTTTGAAGTCATCGCTTGGGAAAAGTGACTATATTATAAATATATATATATATATATATATATATATATATATATATATATATATATATATATATATATATAGTATCATTTTTGAAAATAACAGATTGATATAAACGTTTGATAAAAGTTTAAAATTTTGACATTTTGTGACATAGGAAATTGAATCTCAAATTTCATTTTTGTGACATAAGAGAACCCTATATAAGTAAAATTTAAAAAAGAGTTTCATTAGGTGCTGGCGATTAATATTTAATACTGGGGGTGGTCGGTCGGTGAGGGATTATCGCCCAGTCTCCGCCGCATACCTGCCCGCCTGCCGCAGCTTAGGATCGAGTTACGGCAGCCAGCAGCCCTGCCCTCTAATCCCCCCCCCCCTTTTTCTCTTGGCAGATGCGCCGTAGAAATGACGTCTGGCATTCGAGTGACGTGTAGAATTAAGTATCGTATATATCTCTTATTGATGATAGAAGAAACAGTAATGTAATTGTTTTATATGTTTCTCAATTGATAGTATTTCAATTTCTTTTTATAAATTAAAGTATATATAATATAATCCGATCATATGACTCATCATTATTATATTATGTTTACAGAAAGAAAAAGTTTCATTTCATCATTTTTCTTTCCCCTCCAATTATAATACTTTGAAGTTGCATTTAGAGAGAGAGAGAGAGAGAGAGAGAGAGAGAGAGAGAGAGAGAGAGAGAGAGAGAGAGAGAGAGAGAGAGAGAGAGAGAGAGAGAGAGAGAGAGAGAGAGAGAGAGAGAGAGAGAGAGAGAGAGAGAGAGAGAGAGAGAGAGAGAACAAAGTTTCTGTAAATGATTTTATCATTAATGAAATGAATCAAAGTTATAAATGAATCTAGAAATGTTAAATTGACAGCTGCATGTGAGAAAGTTTTACTCAATTCTGACGTTTAAGATTGTGACATCTTTTGTGATTGATTTCACATCATGCATGAGATTTCTCCCACACTCGTGCACGTAATTAAATAATGAAACAAAATGGATACGATATTGAAGAGAACATTAATTTCTTTGCATGGCACGCTGATAACTGATACCAAGGCACTTACTGGGCTGATGTAGAACCTGTGATTACCTGCACCCTCGTCCAGCAGAGCGGAGGCGCGAGGACGATGGTATCACACCTTGCCTCTACCTGCAGCTACACGGTAAAAACGTATTCTAGTTGAAATATTACTTAAGTTATCTAATTTTTTTTAAATAAATAATACACCGAAGAACACGCATGCATCTGTCAGTCTGATAATAAAAGACAATACATTGAATGATTTTTTTTTTTAATTCAATCTAATAATATAATATTATTTATACAAGTTGTATAAAGTAACATTTTTTAATTTAATTTAATGCTAATTACCGTTATGATAATAATTAGGTGTTTGATGATAGAAGTGACATTTAAATTCATAAGATACACTCTTCCAACCATGAAGCATTTATTTGTATTGCAGTCTTAAATATTATGCTATATATTTTACATGTTTTGTGGGGATCTGCTGATGTTTTTCATTGACTACATGTTATGAAATACGTTTCCGAACATGCAGCCAGGTCTGTAAAATATAATCACATATTTTGTGGATTTATGGTTGAAGTTATACTGATTGTACTGTATATTATATCCACAAGGTGGAGGCATTCAAAATAAGGACCATTTCATGTTTGAAAGAGTGTACACGCAATTAAAAGTGGTACGATTTCCTAAAATATTAAATGTTATAGTTGTATTCAGCCCTGCATGACGGTAACCAATATTGACAGCCGCATGAAACCATCGCTAATATATTAATTCATAGCCCTCTGGCACCAGAGGGCTATGATTTGGTCAATGTCCAATACCGTCACGGCGAAACACATGAGAAACATAGATTTAGGAGATATGATTATTTATTTAGATAGAATAAAATAGGTTGCATGCACTTTATTTTAAAAGTGAATTCAAGGTCTTCATTTAATTTCCACACACGTTTTTACAGTGTATATGAATGTTTGTGCACGTCTGCTTGCGAAGGACGGCCGCGGCTCACAAAGTAAGATATTATATACACTTCTCGAGTGTTTTCTCGCACAAAAACAAACTCTGCTCTCAACAGCTCGAGTATCGCTTGTTGAAAAAACAAACTTACTGTGTATAGTTAACAATAGTAGCTGCAATAGAAAAATACAGAAATGTGGTACAGTTCATGTGTTTATTTTCCTTAAGCATGCAGAGTACCATATATACAACAACATTTTTATAGAATTATAAAACACTAAAGAGCAAAAAATAAAAAAAATTACCTGGATACTAATTCAAATATGAAATAATGGTATGTACGACTTTTTTCCAACAACATCACGTGTAGTCATACAGTAAATGTGATGTAATATTAAATTTTATGTAACATATGGAGATCATTATAATAAATACCTATATATTATATCAAAATATATTTGTTGGAGCTGCAGCTTTATATATAGAGACCCAGCAAGTTAAGAGTTTCAGCAGATTTGTAATTTTAATAGTATATATACTTCACTCTATATGCCATTTTTCTTCTTTCTTTTTAAATTTTAAATCACCACGCCTCTATATAGAGCTTAAAAAAGCCTAGAGCAGGGTTATAACGTTCGTGGTGTCATGAATGTATTCTTATAATTAGTTATAATGTTTAGTATGTAACCTTCCATCTTTGTGTAAACTAAAATCAAATAAAAGTTTATCATTATCTCATTATGTTTAAATATCATCAAAGGCAAACAGATCTCGTCATGTTATCCACCTCCATCTTGATCTTGGCTGCAGCACGCACTGATTGGTCATCACAAAATTCACTATTGCCGTAGTTGCGTGGGAAACGTTACAGTTTCAATACATCAGGATAAATTTGATCAAGATCAAGCCATGATGCAGGGCTTTGCGGCGGGGAGAACAACCATGCTGGGGTTTTCTTTTGTAGAGCAATGAGCGCGAGCAAGCGAGAAAACGAGTGAGCAGGAGAGATATTACATAGAACAGAAAATATATAGAGAGAGGGAAAAAGAGAGAGAAGTACGGTCTACTTGCTGCTGCAGGAGCTTAGCGCGGGCGTCGAAAGTGTTCCACCAAACAACAGAGGCAGGTACAGAGAGGCTGCAACGTGGTGAGATCGAGAAAAGCACTCTCCGTTTCTGCTGGAGAGGAACTAAGCTGGACGGGAGGCAGCAAGAAGAAGAGCTTAGCGTGACAACGGCCGTGGACACCTGAGCTGCTCACCCCTCCCTCCCCCCTTCTTCCCACCCCACGACGACATAACATGCTAACAGTAGAGAAGATGAAGAAAAAAAAAACATACTGCTGCTGCTGAGAATCCCAAGCAAGCAACTTTGATCTGATAGACTCTACATAACATCCTTAACATGTTCGCTCTAAAGAAAATGTTCTCTAAGATTTTAGATGTCAATGTAAAAAAAAAATGTATAAGATCAATATATACATTATATCTATTGATCAAAATAAAAATAAAGTCTTGATCGCTTCATATTTGTCAATTATAATATTTATAATCAATGAATTATATTATACAAAGCTTAAAAACAATATACAATAATGGTTGCATTTTTTTATTTCATAATTAGAAAATATACATTAAATTAAGCTTTTCTGAATTTTTTCAGATTTTTTGGAGTGCGGGAACTAATTTTAAAAAAATATTTAAAATGTCTGAATTTGGGTGGTACACCTGATGGGACAACCGTGACGTCATCGACAGCCAATCACAGCAGCCGTGACATCATCAACAGCCAATCACAGCATGACAAATGACGTCACGGTTGTCCCATCAGGTGTACCACCCAAATTCAGGTAATTTAAATATTTTTTTAAAATTAGTTCCCGCACTCCAAAAAATCCGAAAAAATTCAGAAAAGCATAATTTTAGGTATAGTTTCTAATTATGAAATAAAAAAATGCAACCATTATTGTCTATTACATTATATTATATCTTGCAAATCCTATATATATATAAATATATATATATATATATATATATATATATATATATATATATATATATATATCCTACATATATTATATTCATTATGCATGACAATATTTGAAGTATACAAAATATGTCTTCAAATTTCAGGAATAAAGGTGAATATTTTTTTCTTTAATAGTAGTTTTTATTTCTCAAATATTAAAAGAAAAAATAAAACGTGACAGTAACAAAATCATATCCAGAAATAAAAGCAGAGAAGGGAGATGGGAGATAAAATTATTCACAAATTGACAATTTTGTTTAAATAAAAACCAAATATGGATAATTATGCCTTCAACTAAACGACTAAACGAATATTTTTTTAAATTTAATAATATATGTTCGAAAAATGTTAAATAGCGAATTTGGAACACATGAATATTATTATGTTCTTATTCTAAAAAGAAAAATCGTAATATAATTATTACAACCTATTTGGAATCACTCCTCCTCTCCCTTATAATATTAAACTCATGTGGTCTGCATAAAATAATATTATTCTTGCTAAAAAATGATAAGAATGGTTTCAAGCACCACAGAGAATTGGTAAATAAGAATTGTTGCAAAATATGTATAATTTTTCCAAGGTCCTTTATATAGGCTGTGATTTTTCTATTTCATGGTATGTTATAGGTTTGTATAATATTCAGAACTTCTAACTATTGTTAAAAATTCAAGGTTATAATTCAGCAACAATGTTTATACCAACTTTAATTCCGAGTTCAGCTGTGGAAAGATAATTACTAACACCTCACAGTGTGGGTATTTTGCTGGAAACACTCTCCTCGTATACTTAGGCGGGTATAGTCCCCCCCCCCCTCCCCCCAAACTTTCAGCACAGGCTTTGTAAATGGAAGTTTAGGTTTTGTTGTTTTATAAAGGTAAATATTTTAAACTTTCTACCTCCGTGTAAAAGTTCACTAACCATTGGTTTCCTTTTTGAGGTAATCTTATTTTAAAAAAATATTTGTGTGTTACATTTTCGTTTTTTCTACTTTTTTTAAATTAAAAACTTTTAGCTCTTCCTATTTAAAAGTTAAATTAATTTTTATAAGGTTTACATTTAAACTTTCAGTGAATATTATATATACGAATGATGTATGTTTCAATATTGTTGTAACAATTTCATTTCCAGTATTACATTCTCAAGAATATAAATTTAATTATTATGCAAATAATTCACCTCGTATACATAGAGTAAAAAATAATGTGATGAATTTAAATATTTACACAACTTACTATAAATTATATACAGTATATATACACATATATATATATATATATATATATATATATATATATATATATATATATTAAAAATAATTCATCACATCACATGAACTTATTATTAATTACCAAACGTGTAGGCATATAATCACCGTTTTGGTAAAAAATTAATTTCTTTTGCATTGCTGAAAGTGCGTATCTTTTAAAAATGAATTGTAAAATGATAAAAAATTCAGAAAAATTTGAAAATCTTGTTTCAATCAATCAGATAAATGCTAAATAATAAACACTATGTTACACTATAATAAATATATGGGCCCAATTTATGATATATACATGATACGTTATATAATATATGTAGAATCGTCGTCATGTAAACTTTCCTTCGTTAATAGATGATGGTAAAAGTGTTCGAAAAATTCAGTATTCAGTGAAGTGTATGTGTGAAGGAAGAAAATTTCCAAGACGAAGAGTGTAAAATAAAATGTAATAATATATTATACAATTCTGGCGTCACAGCAGCACTCGGCGTATTGCGATGCTGCAATGTTTAATTAAGTATCTGGTCGACAGACGGTATCACCGGATTTGCATGTCCCGTGCTGATGACGTCACTCCAGTACAAAAGCTGCAGTGTAGCTCCCCTGCGAGCTAGGCAACCCCTCGAGCGAGCGTGTAAGGCGGGACTGCAGGGTTTCCCAATAGCAGGGGCCGCACGCTCGCGCACATATTGACTGATACGTATATTATTTATAGCTCGGGAATTATAATGCAAGTTGTTTATCTGTAAGTTGCATTCATGTGCCTTACGTGACAGAAGAAACAACAGGCAATTTGAACAATTTGAAATTTGTGTCATTATGTAAAAAATTATTTTATTCTCTTGACTTTAGAAAAATATTTTTAAATTTAAATTTTTGAATCAAAGGTTTGAATTGACTCCAACTGTATCTTCAATGCAATTATACCCAACTCAATGATACCCATTTTATGTATTGTACTATGTACAAAGTGAATGCAATTATAATTTTATTTTATATAATCAATAACAAAAAAAGTTTAGAACGAGAATAAAAATCATTGTAGTTTTATTTTATTGTTAAATATTTTTCAATGTGCTGGGTATTGTGTTCGTGCATAAAAAAAATGTTTTTGACTGAATGAATTCAGATTCACCATTTCTAACAAACAAATAGGAATTTTGGTGATGTTATGAATGTTATGATGGATATATTGCATTAATTTTGCGATGATGAGTTAGTTGAGTTAAAATTTTAACGAGATTCTATTTTTAGCAGAAAATGTATACCAAAATATACAATATATTTTTTTTAATTTAAAAAAAATTCGTTTTACTGCACTATCTGAAAGAAAGAGAGAGAGAGAGAGATGGGAGAGAGAAATAGAGCATTAATATATGCATTCATGTAAATCATAAGATGAAAATATATTAAAAATTATGTCAATAACTATATACATACATATATTTATATACTATAAAAGTTATTTGAAATATTCAATACATTCAAAAGTTATTATCACAGTCGGTACATGATAAAGTCATGCAGGGACGATATTTGCTGGAGTGTTTACTGCGGTAAGGGTGAGGCTCATTGCGCGGCCAGCAGGGGGTGAAAGAGGGGGGGGGGGGCGCACGCTGCAGGCCATTCAGCGCCACGTGTACCCGCCAAATTGGCCGCTGGATACTTTGGGCAAACACACGACGAGAGCACATCGATCAGCTTGCTGCATGGAGTATTGACACCCACTAGCAGCAGCATGGCATGTTATTAACGCTCTCTTAACTCGACGACTTTATGCTTTCAGAAACGATGAGTCTGATACCATTCAGTATTTTCTGCGAATTCCTTTTTCTCTCCCTTTCACTCTTTTGATATTATATTACAACCGTAAAGCTATTATCACGTCGTAAAGCTTTTATTAAATTTGAAAATAAATTTAATATTTTATGTAACATTAATATGCATGATATAATATCTATGAACAGTACGTAATTACAATATGTATTCCAAGACAGTAGAACTAAAATAAATATGTAATAAATATTTACATAAAGGTCGAGCGTGGCGCAGTGCATTGACCGGTTCTCGTTAGATCACCGAAGTCAGGCTACGTCGAGCGTGGTTAGTACTTGGATGGGTGACCGTTTCAAGTAAAAAATACGCTGCTCCCTCCCTGGGGTAAATTCGTCTCGCTTTCCACCCAGTGCAGTGATGCACTTGTGTGTGGTTCCCCAGGCTTTGGACATCGCTTTGTTCCATTGAGAAAAAGTAGAGGTGTCCGTCCTGACTGAGGTTTTCCACGGTTCCCTCAGTCTCACCTCAGCGAATGATGCTGGGACGCGTAAGCATGCAGGCCGTGGCCACTATCCGTTCCCTACCTTATCCCTACCCAGTACCCCGCCGCGAGCTGTAAGCTCTTAGGGGTGTATCCTTGTTAAAAAAAAAAAATGCATGCTATAAATTATATTTATATAATTGAGTTGAAAATCATTTGTAGACGAGTTTATCACCAAATGCCATGGCACCCTCATACTCCAGTGAAATTATCTTAAGACCTAGCTGATGGTATACAATCAGGTCTTAATATATAATCTATATATAGGTTATATATAGTATAAAAAAACCGTTCGAAATTCGAATAACAGATTTTAATTTTGAATTGAAAAGGAAAAAATCATAAAAAATTAAAACATAAAATAGTCCTTATTCATTAGAATTAAATTAGCTGATAAAAGCAATTAAAAATAATGAACTTTCTTGAAAATTGGAAAAGAGCAGTTTGGATGTATATACATCAAATTTTCTACTTTTAGTTGGAACTTTTTATATAAATAAAAATAGGCCCCTAAATGTTGGCAACTTGTCCTACACGTTAGTTATTCTATCAGGAGACTTTAATGATGGGAAATCGAAACAAAAATAAAAAACGGTTTTGACTTTCAACTAATTGCAGGGCCGTCGCTAGGCTTTGGGGGGCCCTGTGCGAGATAGGAATGGAAAGGAAAGGAGGCCCCCACACCACTGGGGGGTCTGGGGGGCGGAGCCCCCCAGAAGAGCCCGCCGCAGGCGAAAAATTTTTTAAGCCACGCCCCCTTTTTGAGCAATTTTTTTCAATAAATTTCGTATATTTGGCTTGCTGAGAGTTAATTGTAGAAGGTGGGACAGTTTTAATTACATGTTTTAGCATGGCTCCTTTCTGTTTTTCAATCTCTTTTTGTCTGTCTTCGGCAATTTTTCTCTTTTTGCATCCGGGTAGTTGTTTTCTCTTGGCTCTCACTCTTTCACTTTCACGACCCCTCATATTTATAATTGTAAATAAAACACTTGCTGACTTGCAAAGTATTAATAGATGTTTATACAATAATTCGAATGAAGCAAAATATTACTAAAATCTAATCTAAATCTTTATCTGGCGAAGCACGAGCTGGGACACGTACTTGACCTTGCTCTTGAATTAACTTTTTTGTAATGTGGAAAATCATCTACCGCATCGGATTTTTTCGGATTTTTCCCCGAAGTAACACGAAGACCATTTATAGAATTTGCCGAGTGCCGACGCCGACCAAGCAACAAAGTGATAAAAAGTTCTAATTTTTATTTCCGCCCCTAGATGTCTAAGATGTCTTACTAAGGCCTAAGGCTATATCTTCTGAGCGAAACTTATTATTATTTTAAAAATAAAGAAGAAAAGAACTATGTGGAATGTGGACTATATATATAGTGTGTCCAGTGAACGCAATATTCTCGATTAATAAAATTATTAAATTATTAAAAGTATTTTTTTTTTTTTTTTTTTTTTTTACATGCGTGCAATTGCGACATTTGCGCTTCGCGCAGTGGTGCCCCCCGGACCGGGGGGCCCTGTTCGGCCACACCGGCTGCTCTACCCTAGCGACGGCCCTGACTAATTGCTTCATTATACTTGAGGGTCAGATGAGACAAATGATCTTGCGTATGCCCAAACGGTCCCGAGTGTCATTAATGAGAATGATTTGGTGCGAGAGTCCCGCTCCAAAGTGGACTAATGACGGGGTCCGTATGCAACAGCCGTGGTAATAGAGGCTCAATCAATCGATCTGCCCGGACCCTACCCCCTCCCTCGCAGTTACCGCTCCCGGGACGAGACACAATAGGTCGAGGGGAGGGACTTAAGTCTCTCACCGAGTGTTTTCATTGGTCCAACGTTTGCCGCACGTGACTTTTGCGCATCCCGCTCCGCGTCCGCCATTAGCTGTGAGAGAGAGAGAGGGCTTGTGCCGTGTTTGAAAAGTTGGGGATTGGGGAAGGATCAATCGTGGTCTTATTTAATACGGTTTGAGACGCTCTAAGCTGCTCTGTAACAGGCTTAAGGCTTGTTTTATCTGGGGCTTGCTTGCATTCACGGCCCGGGATTTCTGCTCTGCCCGGCTTAGTAGGTGAGTTTATTGTGTTTTATCTGCTTTAAATGTTCAGACACGTAAGACGATTACTACAAAAGACGGAAGCACTGCTTTTGCTTGCTGCCAACGAGCTGCTTTGCTAGTTTTATTGGCGCGATATGTACGCAATCCGTTAAGTCCCCTACTTAGTCAAAGTGAGGGGGTACTCATCATTTTTTTGTTAGGTCAGTGTCCATCGTTATAACCAACGATTCAGTCGCCACTCAACCACATTGCTATGAGTGCGTGTCCGAGTTAATTGTGTCATCACCTATATAGTACACAATGTGTGACTGTTAACAGTGCACAAGTAGTAGTGAATTCCGTCACACGACTCTGTCATGAGTCTTTACTGGGTGGGTACATATTACATGCGTTATAGTCAATATTGTGGTAACATAATTTGAGTCACCTTGTGTTAAATCAGTTAAATGTGAGACTTCATGGACATTTGGTCAGATATTATAATTGATTTTAACGTGTAAACATCTCCCTTAGATTATGTTTTGAAATGCTCAAAAAGTGTGTGATGAAACTTCTTCGATCCTAGTGTGCTGAAGTATAATTTCATACCAGGTTAAATTCTGTGGATGGGAGCCTACTGAGATTTGATACAAGCCTTTGAGAAGCGTGCAACCGGGTCTATATAATTATAGCAGGCGCGAATCATTCAGCGCACGGCGGCAGGGCCATGCAGTTGCCGCGAGATGCGCGCCCCCCGTCCTGTGTAGCGGCATGCTTCGAGCGGCACCACGGGGTGTCGGTGAACCCCCCACACGAGAGGTGCTTGGTGCAAGGTGGACGGGGGTGACGTGAGTTGATAGTGCTGCACCCGTGAGTAGGTTGTTCAGTATGAGCAATATTATCAACAAAATATAGCTGCTTCTGTGAAATTTGTATATATGCATTATATGTTTCAAATACAATTTATTACATAATATAAGCATGCTTCAATTGAAATTAAATAATTAGATCTATAATAATAAGTACTATAACTGCATAGTCATACCACGGTGACTTGTATACATATATTTGTTCTGCTGAAATTATTTATAAGGTAATTATTTATATTTATATCATAACAATATAACGTTATTTAATATATATAAGTATAATATAGTATATTAATATATATTATATAGTATACCATAATACATATGTATATATTTTATGTCACTCGAAAACAATAGTATTAATATAGGACGTAATAAATTATATAAGGTTGAATATTTTAAGTTACAATTAAACATTAATTTATAATAATGAAGCTTCAATTAAATTAACGAAACAAGTATAAGATTATTAAAAATTTGAACATATTATAGGTCAATTAAATTTAATTTTAACGAGCAATGACTTGCGCCAATCTTTGCTTATATTTATGGCCTGCAGTAAAACCGCGTGTTATTTCTTATATAACGAGGAAGATTGTCGTCACGTGTCACGATGAGTTACGGCCGTCACGCGACACCGCGCCGGAGGGTCGCGCTATTTAGTGTCCGATACACGGCGAGATACGAACCGCCCGCCCATTAGCGACACTTGTGATTGTTCTAGTTATTTCATTGACATTTTTCTTGTTTATATTTTTTAGATAATAAGAATGAAACAAATCTTAATGCATTTTATTTAAAGTTGATAAACTTATACCTCTTTGCTCTTTATTCATATCAATTTTACTATATATATAGCTACTAAAACTTATCAATAAAATCATGATAACTATAATTGCCTTTTCCGTGAGTTTTACATTCATGCAATGCTATTAACTGAAATTGTTTTGTTACTTTATCAATATAAGTGTACTATAAATATATTCTAAACGTTTTATTGCTTGAATATTCCTTCATAATTTCTAGCATGATGATGCTTATTGTTTGTATTTTTTTTTTTAATTTAAAAGTCATGCTATTTTTTGAATAATTAACAAGAAGCGTGCAACACATAATTCCTATGTATTTTTTTTTTCTTTTTTATCGCTGTGCATTAAGTTAGTAGTTACATATTTCCATGTATGCTTTGCTCATGATAATTTTATACTCTCGTGACTTCGGAATTATATGCAGTACTTCCAGTTAAGTGTATTATATAATATATAGCTTAAATGTAAAATGTTTATGATACAAAATATATAAATATATAACAACGCACTTTTTAAACTTTATTTTAAAAATTAGTTTTGAAGAATTTTAATGATGAAATCTATATGGGCATACTTAAGTAAAAAGCTAAAATTAAAATAAATAAAACAACGTAATTTTTTTAAATAAGAATATATAGAACTTTACAAAGAATTGTATATACAGTATATAATATACATGATGCACAGACTCACTTCAATTAATAAATATCCAGCAATTTCAAGAATTTATCTACTATATATATATAGCTGTAATTTTGTTCATAATAAATTATAAATATTATATAGTATGTATATACTGCCAAACGGATTAAAATTTAAGGATAACTACACAAATAATATAACGCTGATGCACGCAATTGTTAAAATAATTAATTAACGTATAAAGGAACAAATAATACAGTAACAATATTTCTATATATATTATATACTGCATATATAAGGAAGCTACATAACATAAATATATATAATAATAAAAATAATAAAAAAACTGCATATATAAGGAAGCTACATAACATAAATATATATAATAATAAAAATAATAAAAAAGACATGACACTGAAAATGTGTAAAATCATTATAATCGTACAATATTTCTACTGTTTTTCTTTAGTATATTGAGTGACTCAATAACTTATTGTTATGTCAATATTTTGAAGATTTATAAAATATTCACTTGCAAATATTTCTTTATTATTTCAAGTTTAAAACGTGCTTGAGTGTTAGAGTCCCCAGATGACGCCCCGATGTTTACGTTTCGGTGGCTGATGGTGGTGCAGCGTCAAGTGAAGGGTACTCAGAGTGTTTGCCCGCTAAATGGGCGGCACACGCTTCACGCCCTCGCAATCAGTATGCACCCCGCCCGGCGGCCCGCGGCGACCGGCTAATGCAATAAACTGCAGGAGAAATGCGATCCTGCCCTCTAATGTGTACCCAGAGACGGAGCCAGCAGCAAATTGGTTTATACTATTAAAAATCAGATTTGTTTGGAAAAGGAAATATACCCCTGATGTTGTCCTTATGTTTCAATTTATTTGTCCAGTTGACCTTATATATAATATATATAAATTATACACCGAACCCTGCGACAGGTCACAGGCTATATGGTAACCTAATTTCAAGTTTATGTTTAAAATTCACCTGGTTTGAGGGGGGGGGGGAGATGAAGAGGAACATAGCTATCTATCTAATTTTCTTATTTTGAATGGATTGACTTTCGTGCATGTCTAATGCTGATTGACATTAAATCAAACGTTGTTTGAAATTTTCCCAAATAAGAACAAAAACAAGCCCTTTGTTATTATTATTAATGTATGATGTATATTATAATATTATATAATAGTTTGTTTCTTTGAAATTTTTTACACTAATGGATTTTATATTGATTATAATATATTTGGATTACATTGTAGTCTAAAGTTCAATTCTTTCTTCTGTATTCGCAGCCATGCACCTTCATTGTATTTTTTTTTTTTGTGTTACGCAAATTTAATGTGTCATCGAAAGATCCATTGCATGATGTAAAATTTTTAAATAAGCAAAGTGTGCAGTGCTGTGTGACCTGTGATAGATATTTACAGTTCAAAATTTCCCATTTAATAAGGATTATAATATATAACTGATAAAAAAATAAGGCAAGAAAGAACCTTTATGAAAATTGAAAATAGTTAGGAAATATACTTTATATAGTAGACTCTTATTATATACAAGTCATCTTTTTTTCCCTTTCTCAATATTATCTAAATTATATAATTTTAAATAGTTAACTTAATTGCGCTTTGTTTTATCATTTATGTCATGAAAAAGTTGAAAAGTGTTATATTTATATTAATAAAAAATATAATATATTATAATGTATATATAAAAATTTAATAAATAATTAACAGTAAATTAATTTATAGAATTTAATACAATTTATATTATATCTGATATTTATTTATTTATATTTTTCATGTTTCTGTGTAAGAAGAAATAAAATTTTCCCCGGGCTTTCTACATTATATATATATATATATAATATGTATAAATATAAACAATTATATACAAATATACAATATCAATAATTTGTATTCTAAATAACATACAAATAATGTTTACGGTGATAAATAAAAGCTTTCTAATTACTCTCATTAGCTTTATATAATGTATTTTTAATAATTTTAATACAAACCAACCTTTATAAATCCAGTTGGTGATTTAATGTTAATATATTATTATATTGATAAAAAGAGTAATCAAATAAAATACATATTATTTATCAAACAAAAAAGTTTTTGGATAATATTATTTTTTAATACTTTTTTTCTTTTTATATTTATCTATAATGGCATAAAAGCAATTTACTCATCAATAAATAATTACATTTCAATTACTTGGGAGACCGTTTGATGAAACTCGATACGCTGCAGCAATAACTTGGAGGATTTGCTACGTCAAGGGATGTCGATGTATTTTTTTGCTTGGTCGAGTGAGGGGGGGCTCGTGGGATTGGGGATGTTGCGGCGGACAAACAGACGTCGGGATTTGGACCCATGTGGACCCTAGGGAGCTCGCCCAACAACGAAACAGTCCCTTGGGAGCGGACCTCATCGTTCTTCCGCTACTCGTCATTACGCTGCAATTACCAGTCGGTGCTCCTCGGTGCAATCTGCTGCTGATATGTGAGGCGGGGCGGGGAGGTGGGGAGGTCGATACTGTCAAGTCACGAGCTTCTGCCCACATTCTGAGAGATAACATAAATTGCAATAGAATGGTGAAATCTATAAAACTTTAATTAATAATATTTTTAGACTCTGGCATGCATGTTTTTAATTTTGAAGATAATTAATAACAATAACATTACTGGATACATGGTATTAGAAAGAAAGATTTCATTTGTATTTTAAGGAGCACTGAAGATTTCTGCATGTTATATTTACAGAAGATTAATTCTGAAACTCTTTATATATTATAATAAATCAAGCATAAATCCAGTGACTGGACAGGTTCAATTATCAGACATTGGGCTACTTTTAAGCATTTAATTATCAAAAATCACTTTGAACAGTGAAATTTTGATATGGTTTGATACATATTTTCTCGTGTTTTAATTACTGCTTTATTTTTATCTTTAGTTCAATTCAATTCAATTCAATTCAATTCATTTATTTAATCACTGGATGTACAAGTACAACATGGATTACGTCATTTTACAAAATATAACAAACAAACACTACTAGTAAAACACTTTACAACAAACATAATATAATACTAACAGTTTACTAATAACCTGGCAAATAATAATTAATATTAATTATTTATACAAAAATATTTAGAAAATCACACTAGACAATATATCTTCAGGCAACTTATTGCTAAAAAACATCTTTACAGAATAAAACTCTTTGTTAATAAGTATTTGTTTTAATTTTTCTTTAAATAATTTAATATTTTCCACCTCTCTCAGACACGATGGTAAAAAGTCATAAATTTTAGATGTCTGATTTTAGTCATTGATGATATATATTATAGAATAAATTTTTACTTTTAAACTTTTTTTTTTACATCCATTAAATTTATAAAACCATTTTATTGGATTTGTGCGTATTATATTATGTCGATATTTTATTAATTGATGAATAGTTATTTTTTTATTTAATAAATTATTGTGATAAAAATCTGACACAATAATTGCAATATTAATATTGATGTAAGATCAGCACTTAGTCAGCTGATGCATGATTGCATTCTATGCACATTTAATTATAATTTCGGTTTAAAGGAAAGGAAAGGTATACTACTTATATTTTACATACTGTTGATAAAAATTTAGACTTCTCAGCAAATAACGATGCACTCATAACATACACCATCGCCATGCATGTGTTATATATTATAACCTTTTCAATTTGTATTTTTCCTTTTCAGATAAAATTTTCTTTAGAAATTTCTTGTTCTTAGAAAAAGAAACTTGCTTTATTTTTAGTATTTTTTTTTTCTATACGATATTTTTTTTTAAATCACTATACTCTTTATAAAATAGCTGATGTATATAACATTATAATTAATATAATATATTTATAAATTAATTAAGTAGACATTTTCTTTTAATTTCACACTTCTGTTTTAACTTTGATATCAATAATATTCTAAATAATTATATTTAAATATTATAAATTATAATACAACTTTGTTATACACTTTACTTCGTATAAATATTATTTTTTTATCTAGTTATTTTCTTATCTGTTCATTTATAGTTTCTTTTTTTTTTAATTATACTTTCTTACATTCATTAAGTAAAGTTGTTGTTTTTATTTTTATTACCAGTAAGTTTATAATACGAGTACATAGGAATGAAATATTTAAATTTATACTGAAGTTCATCATTTCCACCGAGGTGAATACGTATTGCGTATGGTATCTATTATAAGGAAGATACGGACGTTTTATTATGTCTCTGTTACAAAGTCCGGCCGATGAGAGTGAACGAAGCCGCGAGGAGGGCCCGCGAAGGCCGGGTTGCCGCACGCGCCCGCACTCGCATCTCCCCACGGGAGCGAGCGTGATTACTGCAGTATCGCGTGTCTGAAACCCGACCCAAGTCTTTCGATCTCCCCGGGAAATTTTAGCCTTTGTCCCGAATCAATCTGTCGGTGATGGGACTAACAATGTATTTACAGATTTAGATTGTATACTGCATGTATACGAGAGTGTTTATTGCTATATATACAGTATATAGGTATATTATAAATACAACAAAAAATAGCTAATTAGCAGTGATTTTTGTTGAAAACATTTGATTTGTAATTATTTGAATTATAATTATTATTATATTTATATCTGTAGTTTGGGAGTTTTATCTGGAGGTAATATACATTAATGTATTTACTATAGTAATATATATATAAATTTTGTAAATCAATGAAACAATTATTGTAAAAGACTTAAAAGAGCAATAAAATGAACATACCACCTTAATAATTACTTAATATTAAGTGCAAACTTCTTTCTGCAAAACTGAGATTAAACTGAAAGAAGCAATTATTAAATGACATGATCGTTTAGCAACTATGAACTTAAGCTTGGTATTATATCAAATACTGTTATTATATCCTTGCCGTTTGTCTTTGAGTCGGGGTGTCCAGGCGAGCCATCTGGCTTCCTCCCTCTTCGATCATTCCGGCTTTTCGAGTGACCAACAGTGTGGAAACAATCAGCAGCAAAATTTGCAGTCTTACATACGAATGTAATTCTTTGTCTTGGTGTAGTCGTGTGAGACCTCGTCTGGCATCGATCTGGTCCTCGACTGCTTCGCCCCCCCCCCCCTCGGCGCGACGGGCAAACACACTAGAGAGACGCCGCTTTGTCTCCGTCAAGCAGTGACGGCAGGACACGAGGATGTCACTCATCTTCTATATATATACAGCAGCAATGGTGTACAGTCAAAGGAATACGCCATGATTTTTTTTGATTGACAGGGAACCCCTGCCGAAATGTTTATTTGCATAGTCAAGAGGTGCATACTGTGACGTCATGAGCGCCGGCCACCCTTTTCAGTCAAAATATATAACATCGATGCTCTGAATTGGAAATTTTAAAAATATAACTTGCCACTATAATAAAAATATATATATAGAAATAAAATAAAAACAATAAAAAAATAACTATATGTATATGTGCTACATTTATAAAGTGTTGCCATTCATTACATCATAATAATTACATTAATTAAATTGCTTGATAGCCAAATCTATATAATAGTATATCTACTAATATTTTAATTTTGTAATTTTGGTTGAAAAAAAAAAAAGAAAAGTATATTTATAGTAATGATCGATTTATTTATCATGCATTTTTTTTTTTTTTTTCACAACGTTTAAATGTTGCAATTTTTTGACAAATTTCTTTTCAAAGTTTAGCGTGATGAATCTATCGCAGTTCACTTTCTTTTTTCTTGTATGAATTAGGTGTATTAATCCCAAAAGTTAATTGTTTCAACGATTAGATCTGTGTAATTATAACTATACCCCACATTGATGTCTTAATTTTTCTGAGACGGGGCATATAGAAACAAATCATCGCGATAATTGCTTGCATGTGATTGAGGGAACTGTGGACACTTTAGTTGAAATTTGTCACTGCTTTTACCTGTCAATAAACCACGATACAATTATTACATCATTACAAATCATGACAGGTGGAGGCACAGAAAAATTGTATATTGCATGGGTGGAAAAACGTTCACTATCTCTGCAGACATATAGAAAATTTCATCTATCCATCTGACTGAGAGTCTTGTTTAATATACCTTGACATTGGTGATCTGACGAGAAACAGCCAAGGTGATGGACCACGATTCATCTCATAGTAAATTTATTATGGCACGTTATTTAAAAAAAAAAAAAAAACACTGAAAAGTAAATCATTTGTATGTAATATCGCAATATATAGCAGAACAAAATACTTGATAATTCGACGAATTCGTGTTTGTAAAACAATATTTTTACCACAAAATGATTCAAAACAATAATAATGAAGGAATAAATACATGTTTAAAGAGCTTTTGCAAATAAATATATAAAATATAGTAAAAGTAAAAAAAAATTTAAATATATTAATTAATTTTATACCTGCATGCACTCTAAATTTACAGCCTTAAATTTTAAAATGTTGACTATAAAGTGACAACTTGTCATCACACGCTCCTATAAACATAATGGCAAATTTTAATTTTTTAGCATACTCTCAGTAAATTTGATAAAAATCTGAATGTTGATAGATCCAATTAGCCAAGGTCAAGCTCCTAATTTTTTATGGTAAAACTCAAGAGTCAAGACACAAAAATTGAATTAAAAAAATAATAAAAACTAAATATATTTTAATGTTAAAATTAGATAACAAATAAAATTTGTTATAATATAACATAAAAAGTGCAACAGTATATAAGTCCGTTACAAAAGATATCCTGCTTTAAGTCCTAGAATTTACACAGGCTAAAGCAATAAGGCATCAGTATTATAGTAGCTGCAGCCAAAGTCAACATATCCTGCACTATTATAATACACATAATGTTCGCGCCTAACAGGATAATGGGAGGCCAAAGTTAGCTGTGAGAATATTTGCAGAGTAGTGAGAAATACACGGAAACTCTTTTCAGCGCTTGGGCATTACACGGTGATTATCCTGTGCAGCACGCTCTGGCTGCAAGCAACTGCTGCAAATACCCCGGTGGAACCCTCCCAGCAAATATCGAACCAGACCCCCCCCCCCCCTCCTCCCACCACCAGTGTCAAAGTGTTTTTGTGTAACCCTATAGAACGATTTTATGTTATTGGAATTATATAATGAAATATTGCATAATAATTTTAAAGTATTACTTAAATAAACAAGAATTGTGTTTAAAAAAAGGTAATGGTTTGATATACGACTTACGATCAATCAATTTATTCAGACGTGAATGCAACTTGTAAAAAGATTGTAAGTTAATCCTATAGGACATTATGAGACAAAGTTATATTCAGGATATTAGTCAATATATAGTTTCCATTTTTTTTTTATTATTGATATTTAGAGATTTATAAATGTTAAATTGACGTTTAGTTTGTTCATAATTCTCTTTCATAACTTTAAATTTATGTTTTATAAATGGTTCATGTTTCATTTTCTTTTTAATCATTTACTATAATTGATAGTTTTAATTATTGCTGAATATTTCTATATTTAATAGCTTAAATTTTTCAAAGTTTTTAGTTAAAGCAACGTTGTTTTTAATAAATTTATATTTTAATTATAAACAGGTGTCAGAGCTAAAATAACAAAAAAAAATCACTCAAAGAAAATAATAATTGAGAGGAAAATGCTAAAACTATATTCACAAGAATTAATTAATTACTTTCATGTCTCTGCAGCTATTATAGACAAAAAGAAATAATAATACATTAATTAAAATTCTCCCGGTAAAAATGATGTTGTGTAGTTTAATAAAAAACATAAAAAAAATATCAAATGTGCATTATTTTGCATCTCCATGTATGCACTCCAATCGAGGCAAGGCATGCAAGCATATAAATAATAAGAAAAATAATAATAATAAAAAAAAGAAACACACTGACTTTTCTGTGACCAATGTATGAAATAAGAGGTCAATGCTAAAAATAGCAAAAGGAATATAGGGATCATCACGTCGCTAAATAAAAAAATTCAATGTGTGAAGGCAGGAGGGGGGGGGGGGGGCAAACGGACTTATCATGATTGTTTTCAGTATTAGAACGAATATTAGATATTAGAATTAGGGGAATTCTCTCACAACTCAAAATTTAATTTAACTACCATATTATGATAGGGTACATATTAACAATAAGTTTGACTTAAGTTTCAACTTTTTTAACTCAAATTTGGGGACTCTGAAGGGATTATTAGAATAGGGGCAAAGTATGCAACCCGCGCGCAAACCTGAAAATTGTGACGTAGAAACTCCCTATAGTTAACACAACAACTGCCTGATATCATAGTTTGAGCGTCAAGGAGTGATTGGCTATAAATTTTAGTAACACGATCTAAATCAGCGCGGGTTTTTCTATCCTAGTATCAATAGTTTTGTCTCTAATATCAGTTTACTTTAAAAGTGATAATCGAATATATAAATTTATTGCAGGAAAATTTCGCCTGCAAGGCAGTTTCTACGTCACGTTTTGGCGCTAAATTCAAAAGAAGGAAGATTTTTAAAAAATTCCCTTGTCTCCAATTTTGAAAATTGAAATTTTTTTGTTTTGGGACATTTAATTTCAATAGGCATAGAGCATCTGAAAAAAAAAATATAAAATAAATGTAGGAGAATTCCCCATTATTAGAAGATCTTAGCTCAATATAAATCCCTGTGTCTTTGTATATAGATTTGATTCACGGTGCATTTAGAATTAAGAAGAAAGCAGACATAGTCGACCTCTACACATACAGCATTAATTCTGAAAGAGGTTACCATTATAGTGTTACCACATTTCTTCAGTTATTCAAGTCAAATACCTGGATGGATAAACATAATGTATGGGCCATAAACCCAAAATATTACTTAGTTTTTTTTTTCTCTCTATCTTATAATATTTACATGTAAATCTCTAAAGGGTGAATATGCATCTGGTTTTATCAGCCTCCCAATTACACAACGTTAATCTGGTCGGCATGCCAGCTGACTGACTTTTGATGTGCAGGTCGTAACTTTTCGTCTTGTGTGTTGCAGGTAGCGTCCTCAGCGTCGTCGTCCCATGTGGCCAAACAGCCTCGCCGGCGGGTAAGTCAAATCTAACATCTCGTGTATATCTTATATATAAAAAAATATTATACTCTGGAAGAATTACAATACAATTAAGGATTGTGTGTGCTCTGCTGGTGCAGAGTCTTTGCTCTTATCGAGAGTTAAGTGCATACGATTAGTCGTCGAATCATTCCTTTTATATATAAATGGACAATTTGTATGACTTTTTTTATTGCAGAAATGGATGGAGGGTGCAAAGTTATGCTACTCTGAATTTTTTTCAGATTTTTTAGAGACCGGGAACTATTTTTAAAAAATTATTGAAAGTTGATTTTATGACGTTACGAGGAGTCTGTCCTTAAGAAAAGGATAGGCGCTAAACGCCCGTGACGTCATAAAACTGAATTTCAATAATTTTTTAAAAATAGTTCCCGCCCTCAAAGAAATGTGAAAAAATTCAGAGTAGCATAATTTGGTACCCTTTATCCATTTCTGCAATAAAAAAATGTCATGCAAATTGTCCATTCATAAGGCTCCGCTGCCCTCCATAAGTAAAATAGTACTGCATATAAACTGGATATTTTATAAAATATATTATAATGATCGCGCAAAATAAGAGCATGCATAGGCTATGATATATACATCCCATACATATTATACAACCCGTATTATAACTAATGGACATTCTCATGCAGTCTCTCTCTCTCTCCTCTCTATAATAAATCTCACATATATAATATTGTTCTGACAAGAAGTAGTTTGTTTCTGCTCTAAAAAATCATTACATGTTAAAAAATATTGCCTAATAATTATGTATATAATATGACACAAGCTAATATAGCTGTTAAATTTAAATATAGTTGAGGGTATCAGCCACATTATAAGGGTAGTAGTGCCTTTGGTGCTTTGCTAGTTATCCGCATCCTTTATACTTGTATTTTTCTTTTGTAATTTGGAATAAAATAAATAAATAAATAAATAAATAAATAAATAAATAAATAAATAAATAAATAAATAAATATAGCGGGATCATGCATACTCAATATTGTTGCAACTGTATACAAACATACAGTCAAATTTATGTCATATTCCTTCCGGAAGTAGCAGGAAGTTTAGAATTTCTGGTCTTCATTCATATTTTAGCTTTACAATTTCACACATAGGCCAGTAATTATATTGCAAATTCCTCTGTAAAGTTTCAAAATTGAATTAAAAACAGAAGAGCTGCAAACTTCACACTTTCGGCTACTTCCGGAAAGAATATCAAATTAATTTAACTGTAGCAAAAGTCTCTTATTATAAATTGATGTCTCTTATCGATTATCAACAATAGAGTAGCTGTGACCATAGCTGATTGTTATGAATATTTGGCTATGAATTTAACTATAGCAACAAAGTTCACGTGCCAAAAGAAAATTTTCAATTTGTAATTTGTTCAACATCCAAATGGAGCATGTTAAATAATCACAACGGTAAGTAAGGTGAGAGGCTTCATCATAAAAAATTTCTTAATGTCTATTACTCAAATCCATTTTTGTTTAATTCTTTCAAATTAAATTTCGTTTGATGTCTTCGAACCGTGCAGCCATTGGGAATAAGTTTATAGTTTTGATGCTGAACAATTTGCCTAACCTTAAGGCGAGATGATCAGGCTGGGTGGACACATTTGCATTTTAGAGTGAACATTTATTTCAGCAAACTAATAAAAATATTAACTATACAAGTTCTTCAACTGTTAATTATTGCAGTTTTTTAATTAGTAATTATATTCACTGCAGCCGTGACTATTATACGATAATTGCCAGAAAATTGAATAGCTCACATGGTGCAAATTAATAATATTATAAGAGATTTTATATTGAATATTGCATGAGTGAGTATATTTTTTAAATTATAAAATACAAGTGCTGATTTAGCCATCAATAGATTTGTTTTCTTTATATCTTTAATTAAACACAGCGTTTTAAGTAAACGAGTCGATTATAAAATATATTATAACGTGCGTGGCTTAATTTCGGGAGATTGTTGTATAATTGATTTTTAATAATAAATTGTTATGAGGATGATACAGTATAAAAATACTAATTATTATTTAGTGTTGAATTGTATATGAAAACATGATAATTCATAAAACTGTCAGTGAGTACCCAATAAAATATTTTAATATTTAATACTAATTCAATTTCATATTTTGAAATTGTTAATAATTCAATTAAAGACCAATGCAACGACATTCTTCAGTACAACACCATCTGCGATTAAATTTTACAGGCGAAACTAAAACTTTTTCATTTGGCTGCTCACATTGGGCCCACTTGACTGGGCTGAGAGGAGCGTGCAGGCGCGGGTGGCGGTCGCTGATTGCCGGGCGGGCTATTGTTGCGGCGCGCACGCTCGGGCGGACATTCGAGACCACTCGGCAGCAGCACCCCCTCTGCTGCGGCACGCCAGCCTCTTATCGCGCCCTCCCCAGCGGCTTTGTGCCGCTCCTCGCTGCTACACAGAGGAGGAAAATAATAATGTCTTGTGCAAGCATTGTCTCAATGCCGCTTCTGCCTCAAGTTTCACCAGTAAAAAGTTTCAATGTCGCTGCAATTGGACCTAGAAAACAATTCAGGATGGAACGAGGAGAGGGGGAGAGGGTTATAAGGTTATTGTTAATAAAAATATATTTGAGAGTGGAAAATTGGAAATGCCTAAAATAAATTAAATATTAAATACAAGATTTTGGGGGAGGGGTCCCCTGGGTTATCCCTTGAATCAGCATGCATGCACCAGCTAGTATAATATATTATATAATTTATATAATTATGGGCTGCAATTTTAAAAATCGTTTTTCTCTCTGCATGTATGCATTGCTAGTAACGTATTATCACAGAGCTTTAATTCTAGTATTATTATATTTTATACTCTCTGTGAAGAACTTCGTAATAAGAATAAATGTTAATTGGTTTAATTGTATTGTAATTGCAAATATAATTAGAAGTTAAATAATCAATATCATGCAACTTCAAATTTATAGCGATGATTTCTTTCATTAAATATTTATATAGTATATACCCTTGTATACCTTGCATGTGATTCGAGAGGGTATTTAATAACAATACACAACCACATTTTGTCGAAAAACAGTCATCACACACATGCATGTTTGTCAAGTACGATACAGTTACTCCGTTGTGAGATAAGTGCAGCAGACACGATATTATAGAGCTCACTATTGTGGAGACGAGTGCTGAGCACAATTACTACAGATCCTCCCTCACTATCTGCCGGTATTGCAGACCGCCGCGTGCCGGGCTAGCTGCACGAGAAATAATAATGCTACTGCCAGCTTACCGCTATTAGCGCCAGCTCAGCAACCCCTCCGAGATCAACTTACATGCACGCGCCCGATTGTAGCTAATGAATACAAATATAGAGGGAGGAGTAGAGCCTTTATTTGGTCGTCAGATAAAACCCCGCAGTCTGCAGTACACGATATCTCGTCTTTTATTCTCCCTCTTTTGGTCCTCATTAGTTAGTTTGGCCTCATATATGATTCCTGTGATAACAATCGTCATGCATGGCTCTAATATATTTTTCTGTGTTATAAATATATAATGTATACATACATATATATTATACATATAATTATATCTGAAAATAAAATTTTCCTCGCTTGCATTAATTGCGTTAAAACATCCACTAATAATGCATCTGTGTATAGATTTTTCTAAAGATATGAAATAAAAATTATACTAATAATTAATAAATAAATTGATGCCTCTCTTTATAGGTACTGTATATATAGCCTGCTGTTAATAGTTATTCTTGTTATTATAGTTTTTTCGCTAACAGCTGTGATCATTTATAGAGTGTATATCTATAAACTAAAGAGTTTTCTCATAAAAGATTTTAAATTAAGAGACATCAATGAACGACACTACTTAACTTATTTAATACAAAAAATTGACTCATACATTTCATTCTATTTCTAAAGCCAGATAACATTTCTCCAATGTCACTTGAAAATCACTTACGGAACATTTTGGTTTTATGTGTTATCGATTACTTTATGAAACAAGAGACTCGAGAGAGCGTGAAATGACGCTCGGCGAAGCGCGCTTGATTGAGATATTGTATCGAGTTGCCACTCCCTTCCCCCCTTGTGACGTCATGATAGTAACTCGAGAGCCCTCCAGTCATGTGGGGGGAGGGTGGGCAGCAAACCCCGAGTAGAATTCGCTAACAATGCTCACTTGTTGATATCGACGGGGGGCGGGGGCAAATATTTACATGCGGGCAGCGGGGGGCAAGAAAATCTTTATTGCTTGTCTGTAAGCGTTCAGTAAAAAGAACAACTTTTTAGAATGTAATTTCTACCAGAAATCAATGTTATAGTACTGAGAAACTTCTATTCTGTGAATATCTAGTTCAAAACCAAATATATAATATATTTTTTTATCACGTGTTTTATTTTATTTTTTGCGTATTATAGTTTTATCATGGTTTGATAATAAAGCTTGATTGTCAGAAAATTTTCGGGATAATCGTGGCGAGTCTGATTCTTTTCCCCTTCTTGATCTTAATTGATGCAAGGTTTTTGCCTCGTTCATTTGACAAATCTTCCAGCAAATGAATCTCATTCTTGTAGGACTTTGTAAGACCAATCAATGAGGAAAAAAAAAAAAAAGTCACCAAACCGCATGCACGATTGTCCCGAAAAAATAAAGTTTTGTGGTGTATAATTTATATCTATAGAAATAATTATACAACGGTATATTTACCATATTTTTTATTATTTGTGTTTATTATAATTATTTGTAATATTTTAAAGCATCAAAATGGCATAAGTAAATTAACATCATGCCAGTTCCAAAATTCCATACATAAATCCATTTATAACGTTTAAAATAAGCACTCAGTCGACGACGTTTGACATATTACATAGAAAATACAAAAATCTTCTTGTTCATTGTCCATGCAACGTCCTAATTTCTTTGTTTACCTCACAATTGACTATTTTTACAGTTATTTTCACCACTTTCATGATGTGAGTATTTTTACTAGAAATCTTGACGTACGTAACTGTTTTATTTTCTCATGTTGACGTCTCTTGTCGGTCTCGCTGTTTCACGCGTGAGGACACACGAATGTGCTAAGATCGTCTACCTGGCCGGCCGTGCGTGGGCGCGAGTGTGTGAGCTCGCAGGTGTCGGCCAACACGCTCGATTAGAGACCCTAATTGCGTCCATGCAGCTGCATGCACCTTTGTAACCACCCCTTTTCATGTGCGGCGTACAGAGCTCTGTTTCGGGATGGAGCAGAAACTTTACTATACAAAGAAATTTCTATTTCCAACGGTATATTATATTTTATTCAATATTACACCTTTTATGTTTTTCTGCATGGCATACATAATATGGCTTTTTATAAATATCACAATATATATTTTTAACTAACCTTAAAATTTAATGCAAGGCTGAGAAATATTGTTTTATATTAAATATATCCCCTACAGTTTTTACATTCTTAATATAAATAATGCAAATTGCCATGAATTTGATTTGGTATATATTTGATTTTGCTCTGACCAAAATCAACAGTATACTGTATTACATATAACTGTTAAAGCAACTATTGAAGTCTTCAAGGCGGACCTAATTATTGTTGCTGACCTCTCGTGCTCGAGTGGTTGCAGAGATTCGCTTCCTGCAGGCGGAAACACGATCTTCCTTGAAGCCTTCTTTGTCGGAGCTTATCTCCATTTGATAGCGGGATTCAGAACAAGTTGCATGTTTGATGATAGCGGGATTAAGAGCGAGTTGCATGCTTGAAACATTTGAAACCACAAGATTTCTGTATAATACTACATACACAGAAATCAAAAATATTTCTCTCGTGGGGCTTATAGCAAAATCAATTTGTGTAGTGTGTGTTTTGCGCCATTTCTTTCAAAACAATTTTAGTTTCGTAATTGTTGATGGCAATATATTTAATAAAAGTGGTTGCTATAAATATGTAATATAATTTGCACGATATTACTAAAAAAATGTTGTCACTTAAGCAATTAAAAAGACAATACACCAGGACGTTCAGTTCTTACAGTAAATTTCTAATGGTCACCAAAATTACAGCTCTCACTCTATTTCTGATTTCGAAAAGTGCATTTCATTTTTTTTTTTTTTTTATTTTTACGGGAACTACTCTATTAAGAGTGGTGAGGCTCTGTTATACAGTATCTTTGGAGTTATAAAGTGATGTACCGACTGTTTTAATTTATGCATTGCTTTCATCAAAAGCGATCAACACCTGTTGTAATCAAAACTAAATTATTCAGGCATTTCTCTTGAAAATTATTTTACAAACTGGTGGTTACAGCTTCCTAATTAATTTATTTCCATAAATCGATTTCATTCTAACTATATTATAGTGCAGAAATTTAAATTTTTAGCTTGTGTATGCTATAATGATTGGTTTGATTACAGGTGCAACCCCGAGGCGGAGCTGGCGTTCCCGGCGTTCAGCAGTGCATGTGGCGGCTCTGCAGGCGCACCCTCTGGCATGGCCAGTTACCTCAAGTCCTCAGGCTACGCAGTAAATGGTCTAGCTGGCTTGGGGATGGGCGGCATGCACCACGACCCTTTGCACGCCTCCATGGGGTACCCCGGATCAGGTGAGATGATACACAAAACGTTCGCACCGCGCGGGGCTGACCTAATTGTCTGACTAGAGGTGTGGGGCCCAGGTAACCCGCGCAAGCAGCGCCGGGAGCGCACTACGTTCACCCGCGCCCAGCTGGACGTACTGGAGGCTCTATTCTCCAAAACCAGGTACCCGGACATCTTCATGCGAGAGGAGGTGGCCCTTAAGATCAGCCTGCCGGAGTCCAGAGTGCAGGTGAGACAATTGAAACATGATATTATTTTATTGGCATGTCATGATGTAGAATTATGTCCACGGATTACACGTTTTTACGTAGAAACTAGAGTTATCAGTATAGCTTAGATTTTTACATATTTTAGAATTTTTGAAACTAAATAAGCAGGCATTCCAGAGAATTATGTAAAACTATTTATTGGGAAAATGCATGTAAATAATAGGTGGCAATATTGAGATTAATATCATAACAACAAAAGGATCCTAGTTGCTGTTTTCATTATCACACAAAACTATGAAAAGTCAACACGCCTTACGGTTAGGCAACTTGTTCAGCAACAACAAAAAACTGTGAGAAGACGTGATATATGGTCGAAAATCCCAACTTATGCTAAATATGCTGCCTATATTCTCATGATAAAACTCTGGCAAAGTTTTAAATTGTTTGCATGTATGAATCAATCAGCACGATGGAGTGTCCGATTATGCAGCTTCAGAAAATATACACAAAAGCCGCGATTCACGAAAGCGTTTATCCAACTATATAAGTAAGTTTATCACTAACCGCGGTTAGCGCCAGCCTAACGCATTGGCATTAAACGTGGTTAGTGAGAAATCTGCAGGATATCTTCCTTCATGAATCGCACGCGCCTTTTAATATTTGTTGCAATGGAAATTGCATACTCACCAGGTGTATCAAAATAGCAGAATGTGAAATTAAATGCATAACCCTTATAAAGGGGAAGAGATTGAAAAGACTGCAAACAGACATGGTAAGTTGAGAGAAATAACCAGAGAAATTACAATACTGGAAAGGTTTTTGCTAACGACGTCAATGTATATCATTTAATACTTTTGTAGAATATAACTATATTATAGCTATATCCTATATATATATATATATATATATATATATATATATATATATATATATATATATATAACGTTCAGCTATAATGTTAATTTGTTAAATGGTAATTATTTGCCATCACATTTTTACATACATAAAAAAAAAATAATGATTTTATTTATTGAGTAGGTAATAATAGTCAACATAATCCACAGTCGATCATTAGTACGATTAGTTGAGAAGAGGGTGGTGTCTGCACGCGTCACTCCCCTCCCCTCCTTGTAATTTGATCACCCCCTTCCCCTCTGACTGACGACAATCTCTCTGATTAGATTGTTCCGCCAGATTGTTCACTTCAAACGCACTTATTACCAATCTATTACCGATCCTTTGCACTTAAATTAAATAAACTTGATTTTAAAATACGATAAATTAAATAATAAAAAAATTAAATGAATATAAATATTTTTATTTTATCGTTTGAAGTATAGTTATTATATTATATAAATCAAGAGACCATTATAATATTTTGTATGAATACACGTGGGATGTACGTTTTTATTTTTCTTTCACTCAATTGAGGTTCATGTCAGATTCAAGTTGTTGGCGAGATTGGTACCGGTACCTAGTACCTGCCGCGGGCCAATCAAACGTTTCTGTTCGCTCCAGTGAATATCCTAGCATAACAAAAACATCCTCCGTTTGAACCCCCTCGGCCTAGGGCTTATACTGGGTGGTATTCATCGATCTGGAGAGCACAAGGAATTGATTTGACTATACCGTGCAATATCAAACTGTGTATAGAATAAAATTCTATAAAGTGCTTGCATTTTATTATACGACAAGAATAAAAATGATGATATATGTATATAAAAAAAAAAAATGAAATTAATTTCTTAAAGTAGAAAAAGAAAGAAGATAAGTCCGTATGATATTTATATGAAATAATATCTAGCGAGTAGTGGAAAATTGATATCTTATATTTTCTAACAGAAGATATCAAGGAGGGACTATCGTTGCTATACGAGAGATAAATATACACTCGTCGTCTTGGAAAATTTCCCACTTGCAGCCTTGTTAATCACCATGTCCTCTGTGTGTTTCTTACGGGGCATTGTGATTAACTGGATTAACAAAAAGATCGCAAAGAAAAAAAATTCCGAGGCTGCGACTGCACATTCTTAATCTTTAAAACTGTAATGTAAATTGTATTTTTGTTTTTGCGCCATATTATGATAGCTTTTGTTGTGATTTTGTTACAATCGAATTTGACTATTTTCATCCCTACCTTAAGTATATAATAATTAAGTAGATATTTTAATATTTCTTTTTACTGTATAATTACCAGGCTTTGCTTTCTTGATTTAGTGAATGGCTGTTGCAAATTTTAGTGATTATAAAAGTGTTGGAATTAATATGTGTATTTGAATAGTTTTTTAAAACATATTATATATGACAGGAAAAAAAAATGACGCGGTATTGATTATTACCTATAATATGTCCAAAGCCTAATAGTGTCACCATAGTTCTTACTTCATACTATGTCTATGAGTGTCACATAGGGTGGTTATTATTTCATCTAAAACCTCAGTCCCTTCGAAAACTGGCTACGTTATCATGTGTCATTTAAAAGTCTTATTTGTTGGTAACAACAATCAAGTAACATTTTGAGGCCTTGGACAAAAGTTACCACGTGAATTTGATCCGTTACGAAGATTTTGTAATTGCAAATACATTAATTTTAGCTCAGTTATTCATTGAGTTCCTCTAAACATTATCTTTTCTGTCCATGTAATGTAATATATCTGCATTGCAAATAACAGATTGCAAAGCATCGCTTCCTATACAGGTAAAACGAGTCTTGTAGTATCGTCGGCAAAGGTGTGAGGAACATAAATATATTGTAAAGAAGTAAAGCAGTCATTTATATTATAGGGAATAGTGGCGGCTAATTTGAGGGTGTCATATGCGGGGTCACTCGCGGGGGGGTAGGCAGGCGTGGTAGCGCATAACTTTATTTGCTGCAAACAGCTGGGTTCAATGAAATAGACCCCCTATAGAGGGCGCGAGCGTTGAATACCAGGCCATACAGCGGAGGTATGCACTTTGTTACACCGATCCAGGTATATATTATATGCCTGGCGGTCATATCTGGTGCATTGTAAAATAGAAGTCTTTTTTTTTTTCTCTTTTCTTTTTTACAAGCGTTCACACAAACAATATGTGTATGTTGTATTCATAGTTCATACACAACTGGAAGCAATGAGCTAGATCTAATTTCAATTCGCCGCTACAATTTTTGTGTTATATTCTTTGGCAATGTTACATTCCAATTTTATACTTCACTTGGTTAGCTCAAATATTATTTGAGAGGTGTACAATAACAAATTACAGACTCAAAATGAGAACTTCATAAAAATATGAAAAGAGGGGTAGAGGGGAAAAATGCATTTTTTATTTTTATCATGCATTATAATTTTATTGCAAATCTGAATCGACGACCCTCGAGATATGTTTCGTGAAAAACTTCAGATAATACCCTCTCGTGCAAAATGTTCACCAACTTGTGTGTTAAATTATATGTATTATTATTATTATATCGTATAATGTTAAATCCATGCATGTTCATAATGCATATTATGTCTCTGAAGGCATTTCATTTTCATTTTGTATTCTTGAGAATTAAAAAAAAAAATGATAAAATGAAAGATGCATTATTTGAATAAGATCTTCTATCAACGTTTTTTCTACCAAAAAAAAATCGTCCATTTATTTCAAACGAGCTATAAAATTGATATATATCTTGATATACAAGGGCAATGTATTAATGTTAAACGTTGAACTTTTTGTTTCAGTATAGCAAATATAGCAAACTATAATCATGAATTAATAATTTAATAATATCGTAACCAAATGCTCAACGTAAGTAAACCAAACACAAAACCAAAAAAAAAAAAAAAAAAAAAACGGGGAGGGTTGATCGCTATGGTGGTTAATAAAACAAAATAGAGAAATAGAGATATATAGATGGGGAAGATATATTGATGTTAAGTTTAAATTTTCAATCGCAGGATAGATTTACGCTTGAAGGAAGCTTCAAGAAGCAATCTATAAAGTGTATATTTATCATTTATCAATTCAGAATATATGAATGATATTGAAAAAATATTAATGAATAAAAAAAAATCATGTGTTTTTCTCAGTTCGTCAGTATTGATGTTGATAGTTTATATTTGGGCGTACTTTTCTGCCAATATATAGCAAGATGTATTTCAGTGACAACCTCCGTGAAGTGTGGAGAAATTCACGTGAGCGTGTGAAGTTTGCATGCTGAACATTGCAAACGAGCGTCCACTCAGCACTGTTAGATAGGGAGCGAGCTGTCTGGTGGTGCATATTGTAGGTTTCCCTCCGCTGCATTCCACCCGCCTCTGACACCCGAGCACTCGTACACTCCACGTCAGCGAAACTATCACTTCACATAATATCGATATACTTAACAATAAATGAAACTCACATTTTTCTGGTGGAACACACATAAAAAATGTGCAAATTACTGCTCCTGGTTAATGATCGTAAAAATAATTCAATTTGTGCGCAAATGTACACCTGAGAATAGCTTGAAAGTTTATACTCCTGACTGATTTAATGGAAGCTCCAAGAGACAAAGAAATTATGCATACATGCATGTGTATATTTTTTTTTATCAATTTTGCGAATACACGGTTATATAAGACGAGCAATTAAGCACCCATCCGGCCTAGCCATCCCGAAAATTTAAGTTCACTACCACGTCTTCACGTCATGGACTGCGCTGTTTGCATTATATACAATATCCACAAATAGAGCAAGGGTAAGATAGTCCGTACTAAGGTGTGCCTATATTGTATATTGTATTGTGGTGATTAGTGTGATAACTTATTTCTCTGTGGGTAGCAATTAAAAAAACGAGTTTGCCTGTTGTGGCTCACGATGTATGGAATTTTGAGCAAAGATCATATACAAGCTTCTATTTCAATATAAGTTCCGCTATATACAGTGGAAAAAAGTGGTACAGTTTAGTGATTTTTTCCAAAGAGAACATAAACGGCCCACGTTATTTAACTGGGATGACAGCATTTTATGACAGTGAGTTCTGTTTTTAAATTTATATAAATTTAATCAAACTCACGCTGTATGACTATCATGCACGATATATAAAATAGTATGGTCTATTTAGAAGTGAACACTCAAATAACCAATCACTACGTTTACATGACGGTGTTACATGCGTATTCGTTGACGACGCCTCATAAGAATAACATTAGCCGTCGTCAACGAATACGCATTAAACATCATCATGTAAACGTAGTGCTGTGTCACCTAGCCTGTTGATTTCGCCGTGATGCGCCGTGATGCTAGGCAACTTGTTCAGCGTCAAATCTGAAATGAAACGAACTGACAAAGACTCCACCTTTGCTCCGTGCTTCATACATTATATAATAAAATAATATTATATTACACGCTTCATTTGAAAACTAAGCAAGTTGACTAACCTCAAGATGTTCTGGTAAGATGGACATTTATGTAATGATGGAGTGTGCATATATAGCTTTGCGTGTGCAGCTTGTAATATACTTATATGCGTTGTGGTCTTAATCAGAAGGTGTCATAACAGTGAATTCTAATTAAGATTTATTACAATTCTCGTTATCAACTTAATTCCAACAGTATAATATTTTACATAATAATCCAAGTTTCGTTTTAAACTGTGCTTATAAAGATTACAGAAAACGTGAAATATGAAAATATGTTCTAAATTTTAAAAAAATAGCCTTTCTCCTATAGAAAAATTCGTGATAAAAAAGAGAGAACTCCGGAGAACGTTGCTGCTATGATAAAAGTGTTTATTTACCACTTTTACCAGCATGAGCATCAGCTATTCAAGTTTTATTTCTTCGTTTAAACATTATATGTGTTGCTATAGCAGCTAAAATAAAAATCGACAGTGAATGAATAAGCGCAAAAAAATTACTGTAAGATAAGAGACTAAAATTGAATGAAAGGGATAAAAAAAAAATGAAATTATAAGGCCACAGCATTTTTACAGCAAAAAACGAGAAGTGGAGAGTACACCTTTATTTTTCAAGCAGCCCCCCCCCCCCCCTTTTTTTTTACACAAGTATTTATTATACGAAAAAATATTTGTGCACTATTGTGTACTCTATATTATAATAAAGTCACAAGTTGTGATTTTTGTCTTATTTATTTATTTATTTATTTATTTTTATTTTGGAACTTCTTTTTGGTTGTACAAGACAAACATATGTTCAAGTCAAAATTGGACAAAATACAACATAAAAACATCAAACTTAAACACATTTACATAAGTTATTTAACACTATCAAACAATCACTGACAATAATAATAAAAACAAAATACAAGCCAAAGTCACCATTAATACTGATAAATTTTAGTTTATGTGGAACATATATATATATACATATATACATATATATATACATACATATATATATATACATACATACATACACACACACACACACATATATATATATATATATATATATATACATACACATACACATATACACACACATACATATATGTATATATACATATACATACATATATATATATCAGTCAATACAATGTATATGTAAATTTATAATTTTGTTTATTTTATAATCCTGATAATACTTTTTCAGACATTTTATTACTCTCAAAAGCTTTAATAGAGTAAAACTCTTTATTGATCAATACATTCTTTAATTTTGTGCGAAAAAGTTTACTGGTTTTTATTTCTTTCAAACATGCTGGTAAAAATTCATAAAATTTTGCTGTTTGATACATTGCACAGTTTTTGAAAAATTGTGTGTTATGTCTTTCAGTAACTACATTCGATTTATTCCTAGTATTATAGTCATGATAGCCATCATTCTGAACATAAAAATTTGGATGATTTTTTTTGAATGAGGCACAATTTAAAATATAAATGCAAGGGACAGTTAACATTTTATTAGCCTTAAAATGTGAAACACACGACTGTCCTTTTGGTATTCTTAAAATCGTTCTAAGTGCTCTCTTTTGCAAAACAAAACATCGATTCAATAGTTCCGATTTACATCCCCAATTTATTATGCCATATGCCAAATGTGGATAAACATACGCATAATATATGGTTAGCAAGGTTTCATGAGATACATGATTCCTGATTGTATATAACATAAAATTGGCCGAATTTATCTTCTTACAAATCGCATTTACATGTAAAGACCAATCCAAACTTTCATTAATGTGTAGACCAAGAAACTTAACAGACTCTGCTCTTTTAATTGTTTTCCCGGCTAATTGCAACAAATAACTATTCAAAGGGATTTGTCTAGGGGAATGAAATTGGATGTATTCGGTTTTAGTTGAATTTAATATTAGCTTATTATTTGTACACCATGTATGTACCTCTTCAATAGTAAGTTTAATCTTACGAATTAATTCATCTTCGGCTTCTGCTGTGATTATAGCTGTAATATCATCAGCATACTTTACTAATACCGCATTCTTGACATGATCTGATAAGTCATTTGTTCCTGTATTAAACAATGTGGCTGACATTTTTCCTCCTTGAGGAATTCCAAGTGTAATCGGTAATTTGTCTGATTTATATGTAATATTTTGGCCGTTAGAATTTGAATTTAATTCAACATATTGTTGTCTGTTAGTTAGATATGAATCTAATAGATTACGACTCGAAACTCCTATTCCCATGTTATCAAATTTATTCAATAATACATCTTTATTTAGACTATCAAACGCTTTAGATAAATCAAAAAATATTGCAACGCAAAATAGTTTATTATCTATTGCCATATAAACGTGGCTTAAATTTAAATTCTACACACTTATTATTATACTGACAATTTTTTCCTAAAGTGCGTTCACTCGGATTTTAATCATTAAAATAAAACATTAATGTCATCATCACTTGGGCATTATTACTAGTAATTTAATTTATATTTTTCATAAGAACAGTAAAGTAAAAATAATGTTATGTCAGCTACTCTATATATAATGAAGATGCACTTAGAAAATAAGGCTAGCCAGTCGTTACTTACTTTAATGATTTTAGAGCCTGCTCCTATCAAGCATATAAGCATTAATCATACAATCGCGTATTAAATGATTGATAACGACATAAAATAATTCTGTACGGAGAACGACTACACTACGTGTATATATACTGCGTTGACTTCAATATTTACTGTATTTCTTGGTACGAATCATTCTACTGCATACATATAACGATTTCTTTGCAACCTTTTCTCAGTGTAGACAACGCGGGTGTCATTCCCACTGTCCGTGCGGCCGGGCGAGATGTGTATAGATTTTCGAAAGCCGTACAAGACGCCAGCAGCCGTATATATGACAGCTCGAGGGAGCGAGCGTGCAGTCATGCGATCGTCAGTACATTCGAGTCGTCCCGCAGGGGGAAAACGTGGCAGGCAAATGATACCTTCTCTTATCTTGCTGATATTGGTGGAGCACACCGCCTGCATCACTCGAAACTGTCCTGGTTAAAAATAATTAAAATAGTATTTAATTTAAAAATTTTAAGTACCGCGCGGCATTCCCTCAGCTCCATTTCTGTTTATTGACATATATGGCTTGACAAATACTGTATATAAACCCACTTCCCCAATAATGTTTCTTTTATATACCCCACATCTGTGGTGCATGTTGATTTTGTACCTATAACTTTAAAGTTATTTATTGATAATGCAAACTGATACAATGATCGCGTGCTGCGTGCTGCAGGTTTGGTTTAAGAACCGACGTGCCAAGTGCCGGCAGCAGCAAAAGCAGCATCAGCAGCAACAACAACAGCAACAGAGCGGTGAGAAGAGCTCAGGATCCACACGGACCTCCAAAACCAAGACCAAGTCCCCCACGCCCCAGCCCGCCTCCACGCAAAATTCTGCCCCCGCAGCTAGCATACCTCCTGGCTCCTCTCCGCCCCCACCCCCGCCTTTGCCTCCTATCTCTGCGCGAGACTCGCCCTACCTGAAGCCACCCCCGCTTACTCCCCCCTCGGGTACCGCGGGCTCGGGTGCGGGTGGTGGGACTCTCCTAGCGACCGGAGGTTCCTCCTCATCTTCTTCCTCGGCGTCGTACACGAGCGGTGCGGCCATCTGGAGTCCCGCGGCTGCCGAGCTCGGCTACGGCGTTCTGCCAGGTAGGTGCGGTGGCAGCTCTTGGCTGCAGGCGCCCGCAGCCTCCACTGCACGGCGTCTCGTCGTGTCCACAGGACAAAGTGGCGCCACTGGACCAGGCGGGGGTGGAGGAGCGGGCGGGGGAGGCGCGGCGGCAGTGGCTGCAGCAGCGGCAGCAGCAGCGGCGGCTAACTGCTACTCAACACACCAGAATTATGGAGGGTACTACAGCAATATGGACTACCTCGGACCTGCAATGGGTCATCATGCCGCGCAACTTAATGCAGTAAGTCTCATTTTATAGTCATTAAAATAAACATCACACTGAAACACTTACGTCTTTTTATTTCAGGACTCAGCAGCGGGCTTAGAAAGCTCCTGGGCAAAAAGTAGAGACGACTCCTCGTGGTTTTATAACTCAGCGGGATGGGACCACCGCAAATGAGTCATGCCCTACAAAGGTATATAAAAATAAGTTGGATGTATATGATGTATGTTCTGTCATTTTAATATTAAATTTGTTGTGTTACATTATTTTCTGTGTCAATTAAATTTAAATGTATTTTTACAAAATTATGAAAATTCTTATCAAATAAGTCAACATTAATTCCCATTGTCATTATAGTGCACCGACCGCTCTGCCCCGCTCTTAATGACTAATACAATCTCTGTGCAAAGACAAAATCTATAATATATTTCTGAAATTAAAGTTCTGTGTAGTCTTTTTGTCACTTTAACTCATATATAAGCGTTCTTAGAAAATATAAACCTTTTTGCTTTGCGCGCAGCCATTATTATTATTACGATAAAACCATAAAACTTAAGTGGCGTGCAACATAAATTTAATACATAAAATACGCGATGATTGTTAAGCAACGTAACTTCAAATTCTCAGAACGAAATAATAGTAATTTTGACACTTTTATCATAATTCTTAAAATCTCTTGAGATATATTTGCCGTAAAAACATAATATTGATTTTGCTATATATGAAAATTATTAAATTATTATAATATAATGATAAAATAATGTACTGTATGTTTACACTCTAACGACTTGACTGTATACTGAAACATTTTTTTTTTAAATGTAGAGATAACACGCCCAATGTTAATAAAAATCCCATTCATGAAAATTACGAAAAAAAAATTAAAATGTTGTCCTTTATACACTTTATCAGTAGGTAAAATATCAGGTATACAAAAACGAGCTAGTTTTCGAGTTAGTCAACTTTCAAAATTAATAACTCGAAAACTAGCTCGTTTTTGTGTACCTGATATTTTATCTACTGATACGGTATAATATGTAAAAAGGAGAACATTTTAATTTTTTTCCATAATTTTCATGAATGGGATTTTTGTTAACATTGGGCGTGTTATCTCTACATTAAATCTTGGGGGGATGGGATAGATGAGCAAGGAATTAGAAAAAAGCACTTTTATTTAAAAAAAAACTGTTATAGAATGAAGTTGAATTAATTACCAAATTAAGATACATAATAAAGTAAGTACATAAGACAGTCTATCTTGGTAATTTTTTTATACTGTATGTGGTCTACAAGCTATTAATAAAGAGGTGTCATAACATATGTATCTATTGATAGTTATGTTATCAGATTACTGTTTATTTGGTGTAATTATATTATATAATTTTTTCCTTTCTTTTTTTTATTTTTACCCAATTTAATAGAGGAATAGAGGCTTCATATCAGTTGATTTTCCAGTGCCCCACCGTCATATGTAAAAAGAAAAACTGCTATCGGAAGATTTTATTATTATTATTTTTTAATATGACATATGTAGAAAAAATTTCCGCCGGTTGAAGCTTCTTTATTGCATTGTTTGTTCGACTCAGTGTTAATTCCAGAATGTTTGTTTTCAGCGCACGCCGCGGAGGGCGGCGCGGTTGTGCCAAGCAGCAGTGATCGGGTCGTGGGGACAAGTGACGTCTCCGGCATGACCCGACGTCTGCAGCAAGAAGTGGTGTTCGAGTGAACTGCATGGACCCCGCACCAAACCAAATAACTCATAATACTCTACCGTCATGCCACATATCGCTAGGACCCAGTGCAAAAATAACGTCAAGCTCTTTTAAATAGATTTTTTTTTTTAAATATATCTCGAGAATTGCCTTAACATACTAATCATATAACATAGAATCATTTTTGTACAACAAAATTATTTACAAAATACCTCAGTTTCTAATCCTAATATTTTTTCTATTATTATAATATATTTCTTTAACATGGCATGACTTCGCTGGATGTAAAATTGTATATTATCTCGATTAATTGTTAATTCTCTAAAACACCAGGCAAACACCGCAGTGCAGGGATGAGAATTTCTAATAATATATCACCCATTAGAGCAAGACGTCGAGTAAGAATTATCAATCTCCAATGATTGTTTTGTTGCAAATTAATGATAAAAAAGGACCTTGTTTGTGTAATTTTATGTGCCCTTATAAATCGTCAAGAAACGAGATGAAAAATACGCTTTGACGTCAAAGTCAAACTACAATTTTTTTTTATCCTTAATTGCAATAAATAAATAATTCATCTTTCTATCATCTTTGTAAGAGTTTCAAATTCATAATTAAACCATTTAAATACGAGACGTCCGTGTCTTAATTATGAATATAGTAAATTTCTAGAAAAACAGTAATTCGTCATTTCCCACATAACAATTAAGAGCATCTGCTCAGGCTGGGATTCAGAAAAAAAAATTGGGGTCGGCTGCCAATAACATAAGGCTATATTTAAAAAATTAATTAAATCCAACCAAAATTTATTGTAGCTGCAGCCCCCCCCCCCCCCCCCCCCCCCCCCCCCCCCCCCCCCCTGTGGATCCGCGCCTGTATCTGCTCGTGTTATTTCATGAGAGAAAATTCAGAACTAACGTTTTCTTGTCTAAAAAATATCGACATAATTAAAACACGGACATATTTATGATCGACATATCTCACATATATGTTTCTGATGAGTTGTATTGTGCAGTTTTCAAGCTAAGCCCGCTACTACGATTGTATTTGAGTGCTTACGCCATCTACTTTAAAAATTAAGAACTACTTGCGGCTTGCGGAGGAGAATTCAAATATATAGTTTTCAAAAAAAGCGCAAAAAAGAAAAAAATTATAAAACTATTTAAAAACAGGTAATTGTTTAGAGTTTTAATTTAAAACATATTACTATACCATTTATATTTTGTTACAATAATTTTAAAATCAAATTATTTATACCTTTCAAAATCTTCTAAAGAGTTGGACGTTTTTACATTATCATATACATAGAGGGATCATATGTCAAGGTAAAAGTTTTGACATATTAAAATTATATAATAGACTTCAAAGTTAAGTATTTAAAAGAAAAGTGACATTATATACTAAATAGGAGTATAAATGATTGTAGATAAATTTTAATAATATGAATGTATAAAAAAAACTAATTAATCCATCTATGATATGAAATAATATTTTAAAAAAATTGAGACACTAATAAAAATAAAATTTAGGGTCATGTCAAAAGTTTATCATAAATGTGAATGTTTGTCTTGTGTGTATGAGTTGATATTATAATTATAACTAATTTAATTTGTACCAAAGATTGCAATAACAACGATTAACAATTTTTAATATTCTTGTAAAATTAAATTTCCCTTCTATTTAATATATAATTGCATTGCATGGGCACATTTTTTTGTTTTGTTAATATACATAGAAGAGACATACAGTATATACATTTATGTACACTTCCGGACAGCACGAACGTTACTCCTGCGGCTCCTGCCTCACTTGCTAGAGCTGCAGTTACAATAGACAGAGAGATGCAGATTTGTAATTTTGGTGGATGTAAGAAGAGCACCCGGTCTATATCAATATCAAAAGAATTTTGGTTCACCACGCCTCCATAGGCTGTGTGGTAACGTGGTGTCCAGAGGTGTACATGTTATATACTATACATATAGGTAATAAATTGACACTCTACTTTATAGTGAAAGTCTCTGTAACTGACGGAATGCATAATATTCTAAAGTTTGATGTTTTGCCAATAATGGTATGACCATTATTATTCATATTCCTTGTAAGTGCCCAGCCCTATTAAATATTCTCTGCTAGCTCGATCATGTATGACATATAACAAATTCAATTAATTTACTATTGTACAAAGTTCATTTTTTTTTTGTCAATAATATGTTATACGCAGTACAAAAAATTTAATTACAAATTTCGAGATTTTAAGTTTTAATATTAAATTTTGTAGTTTTATAATTTCTATGCTCTTTTTGATGTTTAAAGCTGGTGGTGTAATTAAGTGAGTGTATAGTGTATATATTTTTATTTATTATATAGTTTATGATATTATAGATTTTTATATAATCATATCAGCACAGCTGCATGGAAATTAAAACTATATAATATATATTGATCAATAATAAAACGCATTTTTAAAAAGATAATAAATGGAATACCGACCTCAAAATTTTTTATTGCAGAAATGGATAGAGGGTGCAAAAATATGCTATACTGAATTTTTTCAGATTTTTCCGATACCTGAAAGTATTTTTTTTAAAAATTATTGAAAGTCCGTTTTATGACGTCATGGGCGTTAATGTCCTATCCTTTTCTTTAGGAGAGGCGCCTCGTGACGTCATCGAAATGGACTTTCAATAATTTTTTAAAAATACTTCCCGATCTCAGAAAAATCTGACAAAATTCAGAGTAGCATATTTTTGCACCCTCTATTCATTTCTGCAATAATAATAATAATAATAAAAAAAAAAATTGAAGTCAGTATTCCATTACAGGTTCTACAAGATTTGCTTTTGTTTTGATGAAAAGTGGAAATGTAAAAATAATTAGAAATATATAATTATACTTTCAATCGGTACATAAAATACAATATAATATATATAAATTATTCAGTATAATATAATGTTATCATGATTAGCTTTAAATGTCAAAAAGAGTAATAATTTTATGTATTTGTGTAAATATTCTGTTACATATATTCTTTGTTTTATATAGCTTCAATTTATTAAACTTAGGGAAAAATAAATAAAAAAAATTATAAAATTTAGAACAAAGCTATATATAATTAATTTATAGACTTCCCAATACTATAATATAGTTCTTGAACGCAGTCTCAAGGAAACTCTATAGCATTATAATAAAAATTTGATATAATTAATAAATGCTAAATATTAAGTAGTAAACGTTTGGTATAATATATGAAATGTTAATAATGCGTGCAATGCTTTTACTGCTTTCCACCAATCAGTATATATATATAAATGCATGGGCAGCTAAGTATATCTCATATTTTCCAGTCATGAGCACAGAAAGGGGTGCAGATAACGGCATGTTTTTTGTTTGTAAACTTGCTGAGTACTCTGGGCAGGTTTTACAAATAGATCTATTAAAGGGGTATTCACAAAGCCTTAAGGCCACAATTAAGGTTCAATAATTTAAGACCAGAAATTTTGAGTCTAAAAAACACGCCTAAAATCAAGCTTTAAATTATTGAGCCTTAAATGTGGCCTTAAGACTTTGTGAATGCCCCTTTAATAGATCTAATTGTAAAACCTGCCCAGGGTACTCAGCAAGTTTACAAACAAAAAACATGCCATTATCTGCACTTCCTATCCCATGCACTCTCTGAGCTGGAGTAGGAAAGTGCAGGGCTTCGGCTTACAAACAGACCTAGTAATAATTATTATAAAGTCAATCAAGCTTGCAGAAAAGAGTGCATGCTGTTTTGTCTTTATATTTCTTTTCCTAATTAAAAGCATAATTTGTAAATTAATTTCATTATTAATTAAAGAAAGCATGATGATAAAAAATAAGTTATACAAAAGTTTTCAATATGAAGCAAATGTATAAAAAGTAGAGAAATGTGAGGTGGGTGTGGCTGTGAATATTGATTTCCTAATGCTATAGCAGATACTGCATCTCAGTCCTGCTGGCATGGACAAACGAGTGCTGTGTGTTGGTCTGACATGCTTGGACATGGTACAAACAGTCCAGAACTACCCTGTTGAAGACTCGGACCAGAGGTATTATATTTATGTTTATATATATCCAGGAGCATACAGCTAGGTGGTAGGCTGATTTTAGGGCATTCCATGCAATCAAATTATTTTGCAGATGGAAAGGGTCATATTATAGACAGGTTGTCATTGATTGCCAAGGAACAAAATTAGTATTGATTATAGAGAACACAAACTATAAGCTCATAGCAAATATCACAACAACTCATTAACCTTCTACGATGAGCTTAGATTTGAGGATGTTTATTGGGGTTAGAACATTCAAAGTTAGAAACCTTCTACTTTATACAGCATGTAACGAATTACATACATACAGTAAAAACAATGAAAAAAAGGTTAATACGTACATTAATACCCCCCATCCATTTTAAGATTTTCTGGATCATCTAACATTCTGATTAATTATTATAATTATACTGTAAATAGATATCTATTGCAGGAGTGTGGAGGCTAGATGGCAACGAGGTGGAAATGCATCAAACAATTGCACGGTACTCACCCAGATTGGCATGCATTGTGAGTTCCTTGGAACCTTGGGAAAAGACCTCACTCTCCAGTAAGTTATTTAAGGACCAAAAATATGGATGCACGATGATCATATTATTTTTTAATGTTTCATCTCCATCCAGGTTTCTGCAGGATGATTTTTCACGTCACCAGATTGAAATAAGTCACTGTCCACTAGTAGCTGAGGGCAGCTGTCCAGTATCTATTGTGTTACTGAGTGCACAGACCGGCTCACGCACCATTGTGCACCACCCAGGCACCATACCAGAACTCAACTTGGAGCAGTTCATGCAGCTTGACATGACACAATACAGCTGGATACACTTCGAGGTACAACAATGAAGGAAACGAAATCACGAAATGTCACAATTGCTCTGAACTCTGAAGTCCTTTTAGCTGCAAATTCACACAGCATTCATTATCTGATTTATTTCAACATATTTGTCAAAATGTAAGATATCACACAAAATGAGTTGTGTTAGTATAATTTAAATACTGCAGTTTCTTTTATATTACAATTGTAACTGTTTTATAATATGCACCCACATAATTATTCTTATCCGGTGTATGTGTTTATAAGATAAAGGCCATGATTGCCATTCCTTTACAGCAGGGGTGTCAAACTCATTTTTAGTAGCGGGCCACATAAGAAAAATACGTACTGACCTCGGGCCGCAATGCCGTGGGCGCCACCGACTCCAGCGGGAAAGGGGGGGGGGGGCAATTTCGCACGTTTTTTCCATACTTCCACACACATATATTTTTAATAATTAATTCGTAAGCAATGCTAGCAGGTAGTGGCGTATCCAGGATTTGCTTAAGGGAGGAGTTTTTCAAGATCGAGAACACGTCATTGGGGGTTTGGGGGGCCATGCCCCCCAATAGCTCGCCGCAGGCGTAAATTTTGTTAAGGTTACGTGTCAGTTTTGAGAGTAAAATTATGGAAAATTACTAAAATAAAAAAGTGAATTATATCTCATACAAACTTTATATTTTATTCACCCACACTTTGTCATTTATTTGGGAATTTATTTATTAATGCGGTTCAAGTCATTAGAATATTGTCAAACACCTTTTATGCCTCTCTTATTTTATATCTTTGTTCATTCATTTTCGTAGTTCATACAAATTATTGTACCATGTTTAGTCAAGCTGAAGTTAAAGAATAATTACAGAAAAACAGGATAAAAAATTTGTTTCATAGAAAATTGATATTAAATGTATAACTGAATTGCTGTTGTGAATTAAAATTATATTAAGATCAGATATGTGCAATATTTTGATTAGTTAATACTATAGTAAACTTTATACTTAAATAATTGAAAATTTATTTGTTATTATTATTATTATTTTTCATTATTATTATTATTATTTTTTAAGAATATTACGTTTTTTACTGACGCTGATCGCGGGCCATTGAAAACGCCCTCGCGGACCGCATGCGGCCCGCGGGCCGCGAGTTTGACACCCCTGCTTTACAGGGACGTAATATTGCTGGGGTCAAGAGCATGCTGTGCCACATTGCCTCACTGGACGCTGGCAGACCCACCACATCAGTGGAGCTGGAGAAGCCACGCCTTGAACTCAGTGAACTGCTACCCCTTGCAGACCTTGTGTTCCTCGGCAGGGACTTTGCCATGGCCCGTGGCTGGGCCAGCGCGGAGGAGGCTGTTACAGCAGCGGCAAGGGAGGCAAGACCAGGGTGAGTGTTTGAACATCCACATCTACACCAGTTATGCAATTTATTAGCAACTGCAGTCTCATTATTGCAGCACATTATTGGCACTATAATTTTTATCAAATGGAAATTATCTTGAAGATTTTTTTTTCAATATCAATCAAGCAAGAAACTACCTATGATAATCAAGATTTCCTGCAATATTCATTTTTAAATAAATCCCAAGGGACCTAAATATTGCATATTATATTAAATTTGCTATTGGAATACTAATAAAATACATAAAAGCATATTATTTTATTTCTCAACAATCATTTTGCTATTTTCAGAGCTGCCGTGGTATGTGCGTGGGGCGTGCTTGGTGCCTGGGGGGTGGAGGGGGTGGGCTCTCCCCTGCTACACAGCTCCGCCTTCCCGCCTGCCTGCGTGGTTGACTCACTGGGCGCGGGAGACACCTTTGTTGCTGGTCTCGTGGCCAGTCAGGTGTTGGGCCACCACCTTAACCACAGCCTCAGCCTTGCGTGCCGCCTCGCAGGGGCAAAGGTCGGCATCAGAGGCTTTGAGGGTCTCGTCAACAAGTGGCAAAATGCCATGCAAGAGTGTGTACAGAAATAAATATTTTTTTAAAAGATTTTACAAGAAGTGTTTCATTTACCCATGTTATTTCTTTTAAGTCTGCAGTTTAATTAAAGGTGTGCTTTCATGTAATAATGTGCAAGAGATTTCATTGTATATGAATAAAATAGTGATTGCATAGCTATTAAATTGAGGGCATAGCAATTAAAATGACAAAAAAATTTTACTACAGATTTAGACTTAAATAAAAAAAAAAAGAAAATAGTCTGAATACTTTTTGACCGTATTGTATATCCTAGCTCTCAACTCGTGAAACATTTCGATACCTTTAGGATTGATGAGATGACAGAGTATTTAATCAACAAGCTATATGATAAGACTAAAAAGTCATATTATATAGCTTACAAGAGAAGCATCTTGTATTAAAATTACCAAGAGCAAAATCTCTAAACCATCACAGAATCCAGCTTACAGAGTATAGAAGATTAGGAGAATAAAAAATGTGAACTAGTAGGTGTTTTATATTGCATGTAAAGATGAAAGAAGAAAGTTAACATTTGTATGAATATTTTAACATATTTGAAATCAAATATTTAAATATGCAAGGGTCGAAAGTTAATAATATATATAAATCTAACAAAGTTGTTAAGAGGATAGAGGAAAAAGAACACAGTAAAGATAGAATTACATTTATTATAGAACAATAGGTAAATAATAAAGACTGTACAAATATAATGTATAAATGTTAGATATTTGGAAATACAAGAAGTTGTGATGTTGTGTTGATTGATTCAACAGGGTTTATGTGAATGCCTTGGGCATTTTAAGTTACGATCAGTCCAATGAAAAAATCCAATTAGAAATGTTTCTTAGTACCAAATCACAGCATTTTATTAAATTTTCCTACCTTGGTTTTAAGTCTAGCTACTATAAGCAAGACGGTCCATGCAGTCCATGGAGGAATTACACTATAATTTATCCATGATGCAGTCTATAAGTTGCATAATATTCTTAATTGAAAAATGCATATTTTATATTTATGAAAATATTGTTTTATGTGTAACCTGCACAAATAGAATTGGTGCCATCTCACTGGGAAATGGTCAAAAGCAATACCATTGAGAATTTAGGGTCCCTTTCGTAATGTGTCTCACAATAGAGGGATAGACCCGTCAATCTAACTTTATTTAAGATATACGAAAGTAATGCAAGTGACCATAACATGCTTGACACTATTTTTTTTTCTTATTTTTTATTTATTTATTTTTTTATTTTTCAAATCTACACAACATTTCAAGCTCAGGGCAAGGAAAAATGGTAGAGCTACAGAAATATAGACTATAAAAGAAAAGGTTCAATAAAATTTTGGGTGTATATTTGGAGTTAAAATGCTAATTAAAATAGGATAAAAAAAAAGTTAGTGAATATTAAATCAATGAAGAAAGTTAAAAACAAAATTTATACCTTAAAACCTTTTTCATGCACATACAGTATTTTCATTGTTAACTACATTAACATAACTGGTACAGTTTTTTTAAAAGCGTTAAAAAAAATCAGTCTCATTGCAAATAAATCAAATAATTCTTTTCAAATATTTTTTATAATAAGTGATCAAGATTAATAATGCCACTGATTGCTAAAATATAAAAAATGATTACAAATAATACCCAACAAAAGCTTAGAAACGTACCCCAAATTACAGACTGTCACCCATCTACAGCTTGGCTTGCTCTTTCTTCACTACCTCAAACTTGAGGCCTCCATTCTTCTCTAGCTGAGTTATCAACGAGGTCTCAGCAAAGGCAGCACCTGGAGGGTACACTCCTCCCCTACAAGCAGGAACCATGGCTTTAGAAAGGTTGACTCCCAAAATATATACCTTGGTCCCAATAAAGAAGCAAAAAATGTTGAGCATTTATTATGCTCCCTACTGCAAAGTAGAGCTCTTCATCAGGGAGGAAGAGGGAAGGGAAGGATCTTTATTTTTTAGGGGGAAAAAATTAACACGATGCGACCCTCACCTGATGAGTATATTAATAGACCTGGGTGATAATACTCTGATAATACAATTGAATACAATATGCTATCATTTTAATGGGCTCTGTAGCTACATAGTTTGAATCAATCTTAATTAATTCTCCTACCATTCCTATTATTTATTTTATACCAATATGTACTTTTATTACATGAATCAAATCAAATGTATTTTAAATTTAAAACATGCTGTATCAGTTGCTAATTTTAATGAGCTGCTACTTACTTGCTCGGCATCTTGTTTGCCTCTTCAAGGATGGTAGTGGCACACAGCAGCAGGCAGCGGGTTGTAAAGCCATAGCCAGGATCAGTGCCAGAAATCTGTACAACAGACACAAAATATATAAGGTGTGCATTAGTATTCGATTATATGCAACCAAATTTTATTAACTTTGTATTTTTACTCAAAAAGGAGTTGGCCTGTATATTATTTTTAAATTATTAGAGTAAAAATGCAACATAGAACAAAACAACTGATTGTAAAACATAACTGTTAGAGAAATTTCAATTATCAGAGCACAGTGTAGCTTTGAATAAATGTAAACTAATTACTAAAATTACTGTAGTAACTAATTTTAGTTGGACGGACAAGGTAATAATGCTGCTGGCTTACCCCGTAAGGGATATGACATCATGTTATGTACAGTATGTAATTACTATTAGTACTGTATGTGTTTTTGAAGCCCTTACAAAACTCACACAATTAGTAATACAATAGGTAATAAATTAAATTTTTATCTTGATATTATAGTCAAGGTTACCTAAAGTATTACTTCTTGGATAAGCTAGGAAAACTCAACAGAATTAAAGTTCTGAAGTTAATTATTTTCCTGACCTCTTATTGGCCTTCAAGCCATTTAACTTTTGATAATTTCATAAGTAGTTAACTACAACATTTCAAGTAGAAAAGTTGAACCTGATTAGATAAAAAAAAAGGAAATTTTCTGCAGACTTTAATTCAGAGGTGAAATTACACTTCCATCTAGAAGTCCTAACCTTGGTTGTAAGGAGAGTGTCCGGAGGTCCGATGTGCTGGTCGGAGCCCTCAGCGAGCCGCTCAGCCCAGCCCTCCCCCTTGAACGTGATAGCAAATTTGGTGTTGTTGCGACCTTCTTCAGTGGGACCCTCGTGGCTCACGAAGCCAAACGAGAACAGTCGAGGATACTGAAACACACATGGCAAATACAGTCTTCGGTAAACAGGAGGGACAATTGAGGAAAAGATTAACAATAAGAGTCACTGATTTCAAAGTAATGATAAATTTAAAGACTAAATTATTATTGTTTTGTTTTATTTATGATTTAAATTACACTGTAATTAAAAAAAATGTAAGTTTTCAAGGGTCATTCACAGAACAATAAGTTGGGATTGTAGTTATATTGTATGTATTTTAAGTGTCAATTTCAGTCAAATTTTTTACAAGTTAATAGTACTGCCAGATAACGTCGCCTCAGAATGCAAGTCGCGTAAGTACAAAAAAATTTGATGCAACTTTGAACCTTATTTCAATATAACTTAAAGCTCAAAGTCCCATCAATTTTTTTTGTACTTACGCGACTTGCATTCTGAGGCGACGATAAGTAAAAATGCATACCTCCAACAGCAGCTTGCGTCCCAGAGAGAACTTGGTGAGACAGAAGAAGATTGTTGCGACAAATGTTACGCCCAATGCTGCCACCAGTGACGGGAAGGTGACGTAGCACTGCAGCTGTATGGGGCGTAGACCTTTCACCTCGTGGTAGAAGTGCTGCGAGCGGCGCATCACCGACTGGTCAGAGCCCAGGAAGGGCAGGCACCAGCCACGTCCAACAGGATTACGATGCAGAGCTCCCCTGAAAGCAAGTACAAGGTCATATTAAGGACATAAGTCTCCAATAAATGCTGAAATTAAATCTTATTTTATTTATGAATACAGTATTTTATATGAAAGGCATGTGATTAAATTAAAATACTTTTCTGGTGCAATATTACTTCATATTTTTACTGTTTACTTTAGTTCTCTTCCAAGTGTTATAGTAGGGTTTTGCGGGGTACTATATTAATGTGGGTTCTTGTTGAAGATAAACTCATATATTCATTTAACTGACTGTCCCGTAGGATTTATTACAAGTAGGGAGCTGTACAACGTTGGTCGCGATGGCAAAGCACAACCATCTGATGTCACACTTCTCCGACGAAATATTATAGACTGTCCTACAGTACTGACCTATCCTCAGTACTACCCTTAGCTAGCTCAACTACCCCTCCTCCCTTCCCCTCCATCTCTTCACAGCCCTGAGTGTTCGCAACCAGCAGCAGGGAAACTACCCCTACTCCTGCTTACCCCCACTCCCCAAATCCCGGGCTAGAGATAGAGAAGCTAGGAAGAGAGCGTATAGATATACATGTACCTAGATACACAAGGATAATATACCCCCGAGCATCTGCCGTTATAGTGTTAATACCAGTTGTTATGTATCTAGATATAGATAATGAGAAAAAATCATAAAAAAGTATGTAATACCTAGACAAAACTAAGGCTGTAATCTTGTTAACCTACCTTGACGTGAGCTTTGGAGTCATTACTGGGAGTCGTTTTGGGAACAGCTTCTGACGCAGTGGGCGTAACTCGTTAGAATGAGCAAGCCCATACACAGCTGACTCCCAGGTGCCGTAGTGAATACCAGCCCCCTGTAAAAACAGACGAGTTAATGTCTCTACTTCAAGCATTTTCACAATCAAAACTTACCCCACTTGAGCCTTTCTTAGTTGAAGTGAGATATGTCTCAATAGAATTGACATCACCTTAAACAGAGAGAATGTATGTCACTCAATATTTTTTTTTTTAGCTTTTTAACTGAACCGTAGTACGTGATACAGTATTTTTACAATTAAAAACGATAGAGTTCCTTCTGAAAGTTACCAGGGTAAATATTTTGGGGTTTCCTAGGTATGTTTCAAATCTGAAATTTCGTATACTGTAAAGAGTTACGGTATTGGAAGTTACAAAATCTTAGCAAAATATTTGAATGCTCATAGCAAGGCCAGAGTCTGTCAAATCCTGGCTATTGTTAGGAGTATGCATAGTTTTGCACTTGCCGAACTTTTTAAAAAATTCATAATTCGTAAATTCTTCAGCAGCAAATTGAAAAAGGAACTCATAAATGTTTGGAAATGGGAGAATTTTCATTTTCCTAATACTGTATTTACATGATGATTATTGGTTTGGATCAGCTTAAAACTTTTCATAAGAAAAATATTTTGATATTTTTATACAGTAATTAATTGTATTATAGTATTTTAACTTTGATGATCTAAAACTCTACAAAGGTTTTAACTCCTATCACATATAAACCTTGAACTTCCTTCCATACCGTAGTAATCTTTCAATTGTTGAACTGTATGTAAACTTGATGTTGATTATTATACCTCCAAATTGTTGCACAAAGTAGAGGATTCCCATCTCTGCAGGAATGCTGTCAAAGCCACAGGCACTCACGATGTACACTCCTTTCTCTTCAGCCTTCTTATGGTAGTCTAGCTGCATCCTCTCCATATACTGTATACCACAGAAAGTTATACAAGTCAAAATTTCTTCATAAACTAATTTTTGATAGAATCAAAATGAATTGATATGTTTCATACCTGGGGCTCGCCACTGACGTCAACGTGATGTGTTCCATTTTCAATACAAGCTTTAACAACTTGCTCTCCCCAGTGTCTGTAAGGGCCTACGCAGTTCACCACAACCTTCGCTCGCTTTGCCATCTGGTTGAGAGACTCCGTGTCATCCACATTGGACACAATGACATCAACATTTTTTATGTCCTCCCCTGCAGAACAAAATTACAATGTTAACAATAGCATTGTTAAGGTGAGGTACAGACAGACACAGTTTGCTATGGTATTGACGATCAGTATTAATTTATCACACAACCAATTAGACAGCTGTATTTCATACATCATGCACCATTGTATGAGTAACAGCAAAACTGTAACTATTTAGCACTGTGTCAGTCTTGGCAGGTTCAGCAGCAATGCTGCGCTGCCTGTTCAGGAAAGTATTAGAAAACTATCACTACGTTTACATGACGGTGTTTAATGCGTATTCGTTGACGACGGATAATGTTATTGTTATGAGGCGTCGTCAACGAATACGCTTTAAACACCGTCATGTAAACGTAGTGTATGCCTTAAAATCTGCACTGCAGCAGTGATACTGGCTGTAAACTCTGGGAAGGTACAATTAAATCTCCCTAAACGATACATCCCCGAAGGTTCACCATGTCACCACTTCTGGCAGATATTTGCAGCATGGTATAGATTTAAAAGGGCAAGTCGTCTATTGCAGACCCTTGAACAGATCACCCGGTGCAAGAAGCACAGACATAAACCCTAAATGTGATTAAATAATCAAAGCAGATGCACTGCTCACTTAAAAATGAGGACCAATTAAGGATAAGTGATGCAAGGACAGCATGCAGAAGATACCCTATTCCCCCAGAAAGTCCTATGGAATTAAGGTGTATATTTAAACAGTATTAGCGTTTTTACTATATACTGTATGCATAATATTATACCATACCAGTATGTATATATCTCATACTGTATGAATCTTTATATGCACTTCACAATTATGTAACCGACAAGTGTATACAATATGCTACAGTACGTACATCATCACCCTCAACGTCAAAAATTAACATGATGATTCTGTATGATGTACACTGTATGTGCGTGCATACTCAACATACGGGATAAGAATACAGGCTTATACAGCACTGTATAAGTCTGTATGCATATAGCTGCTATCACAGAGTCCGAAATTTGTTGCGGCAACACGCCACAACAAATGTAGCTCCATATAAGAAAATCAAGACAAGCTTTACAAGGCAGCAAGGAGGGTATTAAAGGACAGGAGTGAGATTTGTAGGAAAAAGATAATAATATTATAGAAAATATTATTATTGAAAGGGATAGTGTAACCGAGATGATCAGGGAGCTGTGGGTTATATTTGGGAAGTGCTGGAGGACAGAAGGAGAGATGTCAGGTGGCCACAATGTTGATGATACAGAGTAATAAGAGAGGAAAAGGGGTGGGAGGAGATGAGAAAGTTAGTAGTGAGAGGAAGATATAGTGGCAGGAGGGACCATGAGTGGAAGCTGTATGGAGTATGAGGGCAGCAGGAGTGATGTGTGGAAGTTTTCTTTTTACAGGAGGACAGTGAGAGAGTGGAATCTGCTGGGCCGAGAAGTATGTAGTGGAGTTGAACAATTCCAGTGAGTTCAGGAGTTGGCTGAGAAGCGATAGCATGAGGTGAGCAACCGTGGTGTAACCACAATTGCCGCCTAATACCAACTGAAACTTACGACCTGAGCAACACTACTATAGTTGAAGTCGTTGTGGACACAGCGTCGAGTCACAGACGACTCTACTTTGATTTTTTTTTTTTTTTTACAAGGTGTTGCGACTGTTGCGGCATGATTCCGAGTATGTGAAGGAGGCCTATGCATACCAGTATACACACAGTATGATACATACAATTTTATGCATACAGGATGCAAGTGTATCACCAGGTGGATCACATAAATATATTATATATTCATTTGATATGCATATATACCGCCTGGCCAGAATGGATATACTTGGTCTGATTCTTGGATCCCATTCGGAGAAGAATCCAGTTCAATTTTATTGTGTAGCTTAATTTTAGTTTTTTGAACTGCGCTTGAATCTTACTAGATTTTTCTGAAACTTCCTTGAGAACTTCTTCAAGCTTGTTCTTGTTTCTACCTGCAACGCCCCATGACAAATTTCCCTTCGACTTCGCAAGTTTCAGGAGCTCTTCCACAGCTACTTTACCAGTGTAGCCTGTTGCTCCAAAGATAATAATATCAAGTCGTGACGAAGACATACTTTAAATACAAATAATAAGAGTGCACTCGAAACTAAATCCACTTTTTCCACGTAGCAAACCGGCGAAACTGCCAAGTCAGCAAGTCACAAAGGTGGTAAAAGGTGTTCTTATTCTAAAATTAAGGTTCAAGGTTCAAGGTCGGACGAAGCTTCCCAAGAAAGTCGACCGGCAACAGCGACATTGGGACGATTGGGATGTGGCATGTGGCCAACGGTGGCCAATCAGATTGCGGGAATGCGAAAAAAAACTCACTATGATAAGCGGGAAAAAATTGAAATTTACTAAATCGATAGTGTTTTGTAAATATCAGCTGAGACTGCAGAAAAAAAATTATATTTGTGTTGTTGTCAATAAAATTCTAATATTGTTGTGGTTTGTTGATATTTCGTAGTTAACACCGAATATCCTTCATTTAGAGGAAATCAAGATTGTGATGTAACGTAAGTAAATACAGTTGATTACTGCTACCAGTCCTATATTCAAGTCATGCAAGAAAACCCATAGAGTGGGCGGGACGCGGGACCTTGGATGCTCTAGGCATGTATCTTAGTTCTATTTTTAGTCTAGCATAACTAGCATAACCAAACTTGGATTAAGTGCTACAATGTTCTTTCTAGCGTATGCTTCTAATGCGTAGTTTCTTATTTCATAAAATTTTACCATATATTTTTAAAATTTGTTTAGATTTCATCTCTGTATGATACTGTATCATATGCATACATCAAACATACAGCAACTTTGCCACGCCCACTTCTGGGACGTGAAGCCGATTAAGCTTCAAAGCACAGACAATAATTATTGTCTGTGTTCAAAGTCAGTATGCTAAAAATAAACGTATACATAGACTGTTAATAAATTTCATGCCTAGTTTTCTTTTCTTAAGGAATTGCTGTTGTGTTAAATCATACCATATATGCATACTAGCTGTACTGGCGTACTGTACTGTGTCATACTGCATGTGAAATTTCATATTTCGATCATACCTATACTGTATATGCATACATTATATATAATATGTAGTACAGTACAGTTTAACAAAGCCCATCCAATCTTAGCAGTTTCTTCTCAGGTATGCACATCTCTCACAATCAGTTTTAATATGATACTACACAGTTTTGTACATTATCATTGATGCATTTGTTTGTATATTGTAAATGCTAATTTCATTCTTAGTTTTATATAAAATAATATACAGTGTTCATTGAATGAAATGGATGATGACATACTTTTAAGTAAACATTGTCAGTTAATATAACTGTCAAGAGATGTACTGTTCAGATAGACATGCCTACCTAGTTTTATTTTTAAATGCTCATCTGGCAGAGTTTCAAAAAATTACTACACAAGCAACATTCTGTATTAATGAATCCCGGTTTTTTCTTTCAGTAAGATGGAAGGGGTGACAAATTATGTTCAAGCAATTTATTCATTCAAAGGCACAAATAATGATGAGGTGAGTCTTTGTAAATATTAATACAGTTCATTAAGTGATTGCAATTGTAATATAATTATAGCATAATTTTGGACCAGATGTGTGATGCTTTATTGACCTTGTTTCAGTTGTGCTTCAAGAAGGGACAAGTAATTACAATAACTCAGAGAGAAGAAGGTGGATGGTGGGAGGGAACTCTTGATGGCAAGACCGGATGGTTTCCCAGTAATTATGTTACTGATTATAGGACAACACAAGCTCCAGGTATGATGAATAAAAATGTGCAGATGTGTCAAAAGAACACTAAGATGTACAATTATCATTTGACAAATCTAATTGGTTGTTATATAGCGGCCACAGCAACCACAACAGGGGAGGCAAGTGGCTCTGGCCAAACGTCACCCAGCCAGCCACTGCCCTTGCCAGTTGACCTAGCAGCCCAGCAGCGAGTGTACCGAGGGGTGGTCATCAGAGACCTGCTGGAATCTGAAAAAGCACATGTGGCAGAGCTGAGGGCACTTGTTGTCAATTTTCTCAGGCCCCTCAAGGCCGCAGATATGTGAGTACAACCTTTATGTGTGTTGAATTAAGTAAACATCAAACAGTGCTAAAAATGGTAAGAAATTCAAATATTTCTAGCAAGGGTAGAAAAATAAATTTTATTAGTTTCAGCTCTGACGAGTTGGCACTAACAAAACTTGCACTCTTACCAGTTAGTAGTGAATTTACAAAATATCTGATTCTTCTGAAAATCCTTACCAGACAAAACTTTTTAGTAAGATGTCTTTTTAGCTGGGTAAAAAAAAAAAAAAAAATTAAAAAAAAATGTAATGTAATGTCTGACATCAACATTTAAATTAATTTCACATAAAGGAGGCCTTGCATAATAACATATGATATGAAACTTTTTAAGACAGCCTGCATGGTCAATATTTTAAATGAAATAACTTAAAAACAGTTTGTGGTTTGTTTGAAAAGCGAATTTCTTTCAAGTCTCTGATTCTAGATCTACTTTTTTTTTATATTTTGCCATCTTGTTTCAGTTTGACAAGTGATGAGTACACCAAGCTGACAGGCAACATAGAAGAGGTGCTAGTGCAGCACTCGCAGCTCATCACTGCCATGGAGGAGGGGGGAGGGGAGGTTGGAGAGGGGGTGCGTGTTGGCAAGCTGTTCCTCTCCTCTGCCCCCGTAGTGGGTGAGTGCCTCACCACCTACTGTGCAAACCATCCCCTGGCAGTGGCACTGCTCGAGACACACAGGTACAGTGAAAAGAAAATTTTAATATTTTAATTGAAAGGAAAATACAGAATTTCAATTTAGTCCTATACTAAACAATATTACAGTATTAGAAATATAATATAATTTTGTGCATCACCAAGTATTATAATTATACAGGATAATGAAATAAGTTTTTAAGAGTACTTAAATAGGATTGACTCAGTTACATTATATTTCATTAAATGTATCAATATACTACAGCCAAAATGTTAAAATAATCCAGCCATGAGCTTAGTTATTAGTTTTTAACTGTTCACCACATCAACCGTGTGTTGGACAGGGAGGCTCTGGGAAGCTTCATGGAGTCTAGAGGGGCCCACTCTCCTGGTCTGCTGGTGCTGACTGCGGGACTGAGCAAGCCGTTCCGCCGGCTTGACAAATACCAGGGTCTGCTGCAGGAGGTGCTGAGACACCTGGCCGAGGCAGACCCTGATCGTGGGGACACCCAGCGAGCAGTAATCGTCTACAAGGAGCTGGCTGTGAGTCACCTTAGCAGGAATAGTTTTGTTGAAAGTTAGTAGTATCTTAACTTTGGAAAGAAATGTTCACTGCTAATAACATTTTATCAATTTTTCTTTTCATTATTGGTTAGCTGCTGTAAGCCATTTTTAAATCAGTTTGGTATCACAATTTAGATGGGTATATAAGAAAATAATGAACTTTTATTTTATCTGATAGTTTATTTTTTTTTTTTACTATTCATTGTTTAACAATAAAATCTACCAACGTAATAAGTTCACCTCTACTTAGCTATTTGCTGGTATCACTATGTCACAGGCTAGCTGTAGTACTGCCCGTCGACAAAAGCAGCTGCAGTTGGAGGTGCTGTCTGGTGGGGTGAGAGGCTGGGAGGGAGAGGAGGTGGCTGCCCTCGGTGAGATCCTACACATGGGTTCTGTGGCTGTTGGACCTTCCCACAGTGATCGCTACCTCGTGCTCTTCCCCCGTACCTTGCTCGTTCTGGCCGTGTCCGCCCGTATGAGCGGATTCATCTACCAGGTGACTTAACTATTAACAGACAACTTACGTGAAATTCCTTATTGCAGATTTGAATAGAGGACATTGAATTATGTGATAGTTAATGTATGATACGCAAATGGTAGCAAGTGAAATCTTTACATAAATTTTGATGTCACAGCTTGTTGCAACTCAATTTTGAGGGTATTAAAGACATTAAAAAAATTATGGAAATTTTGATAGTTAAAATTTAAAATATAAAGTCCCCTATCAATATTTGCAATTACAAAAATGTAAAAAAAAAAAAAAAAAAAAACAGCAGGTTAACTAAATCTTTAATAAATATGTTTTTAGGGCAAGCTACCGCTGTCAGCAATTCAAGTAACAAAGTTGGAGGACTCTGACATTTACAAGAATGCATTTGAGATATCAGGTACGTGAAATGCCAGTGCTCGGGCCTGGTCAGTACTCACCCCTGGACGTTTCAGGCCCCATGATTGAGACAATTGTGGCTGCGTGCCAGACTCGGGAGGACCAGGCCAAGTGGCTAGAGCTGATTGAGAAACAGGCGGTGGCCGTGACTCAAGCACCGTCCCCCACCCCTGCATCACTGGCACACAAGGAGAAGCCGGCGGCTAGGTCAGTCTAACCAGTAACTTTATTTTTATGTATTTTCTCACCCTGACCTGAATACATGACGGTTTGTTTAATTTCTATTGTAATTGTGTTTTTACTATTATAAAGTTCATCGTCATTTAATGTTTCTTATATTTAATCATATAATGTTTTCTTAAGAAAACACAATTGAAAGTTAATTCTACTTTGTTTGTGGGTGCTTTCATTTATCTAATTGAAGCATGGCAAACTTGAACATTTTTTGAGAGTCTGGAATGATTTTTTTTTTTTTTTTTCCCAAAATTGCATATCTGCATCTCGTTTCTTAGTCTCAAGGTTTACGTACTACATATTTTTTGAGGAATAAAATAATTAATTAAAAATGTGTTGAAATGGAAGACTTCTGTATTTTTTCTTATTTCACTAACAATTTGATGTTTTTTTACAGCTCCAACCAACAACAAGCTGTATCTACAATGGCCGTTGTTCCACATCATTCCACCAATCGCATCACCTCTCCTATCAGTCACACGCACTCTAACATTAGTGTGAGTAGCCCTCTAACAGAGCCCTCCTACTTTCCTTACCAGCATCTCACTGAATACTTTGCCAAGATGATTGCCGCTGGTGTTATCACTCATAATTTACTCAAGCTGTTGCTCTATCCAGAGTATCTTAATCCCCCCAACCCTCTCTTCCCTCCCGCTAAAATGAGGCTGCACAGAAGCGAGATAAAAATAACCCCAAGAGAGCAATGTTTTCAGTCCAAATGGGAGGGAACTGTTACTTTAGCTATTGAAATTCCTCCTGAAAATAATTGTAAAAAACATAGAAGTGATACACCAGCTCATTTTGAACAAATACAAAGTCCTTCGTCTAATATGAAAAAATTACAGTGGGTTGTTAACGGTAAAAGTTTAGAACGTAACTCACAAGTGTCTCAAGTAAAAGTTAAGGTCACTTCATTCATTGATGATGGTCGTAATATTTCTTGTGATACTGGAGAAGGAGAATTAGTATCTGTTTGTGATGTAGGTACTCAGTGTGATATGGATTTTATTGAGAGAATGAGCCAGCTTGTTGATGAAGAATATGCCTTCCTAGGAAATAGTGAAGAACCTGAGTACTTGCACAATTTCAGTAGAAATCAGTCTGAAGCTGGAATTTCTCAAGACTCAAATGATGACAGTGATGTTTTATATTTTGCTGGTAATTTGGTTATGCCTACACATGGAAGTGAGAATGAATGTTCGGATATGTGGGTCAGGATCTGCAACCAGTGTGGCTTGGGAGAAGTCCCGTTGTCCAAGTCTTCTCGGAGAATCTGCGACGATTGTCTTGCCTCTAGGTGTGAATCAAGAGAACGTTGTGACGGAGGGCCTTGTAACCTGGAACCTGTGACAAGCAGCAATGAAAGAAACTATATCAATTTTCAGAGAATAAATCATTGCAGACCGTTCAGTGCCCAGCCATTTACAACATCATTAATGAGCATTCCTGACAATGATAGTTGCTACAGCCTACCTGCACTCTATTCACATGATTTAACTATGTGTCGTCAAGAAAACCTTTGTGATTCATCTCTATTGTCTTCTGCTTGTATAGATTTAAGCTCAATTCATGATTTTAATCATAGTATGCCTTACATTCAAGATGGATCATTTTCTTGTCAACTTGAAAATATATCAGATGCATCGTTTGAAGAATATTTTGCTAAAGCTATTTCTTTACCATCTAATGAAAATCTAGCTGCTAATGTGCTCTTATGTGATGAGCATTTGCCTCCTCAAGCTACATCTTCAAGTGAGAATGCTGCTGCAAGGAGGAAGAGGTGGCTGCGGAGTCACGGGAGATGTCGTGATCAGATTTCAAACGCATCACAAACTGAGAGCACAGAAAGAAACCATATTGAAGGAAATAATAGTATTTCTCAAGTTTTGAGTTCTTTGCCAAAATCTGATGATATTTTACTTGGATCTTGTCAGCAAAGGATAAGGAAATTGTCAGTACAGCACGGTTCAAGTTCAACCACAGAACCATCTGTATGCTCTCAGAGTTTTGATACACTGCCTCGTCAGCAAACTGTGATATCAGTAGAGAGTAGACTAAAAGAGAATAGCCAAGCCACAGCTGAAAAGAGCAATGACATTAAAGTAGTGTCAACAGTTAGAACACAACTGAAACCTAGCTATTCACTAGACATACCAAAGAAATCAATCAATCAAAACACTAGAAAAGTTCTCTCAGAAGGAAAGAGTTTTGTCAATACGGTTCCTTTTAATGCACACAACAATCAAAGTTGTACTGTTGAGAAAAGGCATCCCTTGCTACGGAGCTCCAAAAGGGTGCAAGACTCGCAGGAGGATGTTCATGACCCTCAGCCCCACCACTTTGTGTCGTGTCTGGTACAGAAGGTGGGGGACGCCCGAGAGCGTCTTCCAGTGTTAGAAGAGCAGCCTAGACTGGCTGACCGACGTAGCCAACATTCCTCGTCTGATTCTGGACTGGCCATATCCCCCACACCCTACCCCTCGTGTGCGTGCTCACAAGGTGCCCCTAGCCTTCCTGACCTCAACTCTCACTGTTTTAACTGCTCATCTCGTAGCAAGAGCTGCCTATGCAAGCAACACTGCTCAGACTATGATAGTATGAAGAGTGATGTGCCACGCTCTGCTACTGGATATGATTTCTATTCTCTATTAGATGGCAGTGATATTCATCCATTTCCTTCCCCTGATATTACACAAAATAATATGCTAACGTCTACTAATGAACCATCAAATTCACCTAGTAATCAACATTTATATGATAACCAATCAGAACCTTTCTATCGTTCTGGGTTGTATGCTCATTGGTGGCTTAAGGCTAAATTCAAGTTGGATTCTTCATGCCAACGAACAACTTTTCCTGGCCAAGGCAAGAACCTAAACTCATTCTTTACTAACATGACTAATAAAAATTTTTGGCATGAATTTTCCAACTCTTTGTTTAGCAGCAAAGTTCTCTTACTAACCAGTCCAAACCACATTCCAATATGAAGACCATGGACTTCAACGGTGACTGAAAAGTCTATTTCTATCATGTACTTTCTGTATAATTTAAGTTAAAGTTTATGTGTGTTTATACAGTTTACAGATAGGCTGTTGATGTTTCAATAAGATTTAAATGCTTCTTGTTTTGCATGTTCTCAGCATGTTTGTTTTGTACCAGAAAACAATATTGTTACTTACATGCTTTAAAAACTTTAAAAATAATATAAAACATAAAACATCAAAATTTAGTTTATTAATTTATTTAGAAATTAATAGATGTATAAATAAAAATAATGTATTGAATTAAAATTACAATAAAAGGAATATTGTTGAAACAATTTTATTTATGTAAATTAAATAAATGAAAAAGTAAATCTGTGACTATTTAAAGTTCACTGACAGATATTAAGAGACTGATCGTCTGTTTTGTTGCAGCCACCACCCCCTGCCGCCTCCCCCCCTCCCCCACGTGCAGTCTCAGTGGGGGCAGCTCCATCCAGCAGGCCGGGGGTTCAGCCGTCACCACCACCCCATCAACCACCCCCCAAGGTCTCACCCCCTCGCGGCCCCGCCTCCTCTCTGCTGGGGGGCTGGAGTCTCTCGTGTCTGCGCCCCGCCCCCCCGCTCCGAGCCGGCCTCGCCATCGGAACCCAAGACCCCACCAACCAAACAAGGGGCAGCAGGAAAAAAGGTGAGGGGGTACTTAATTATTTTTACAGAGTTTTGGTGATGGGTTATTATTATTATCATTTGTTTGTTTTTGTATAGGTAATGAATTTTCAGAAAAAAGTATGGATATAAAAGATAATTTTATCAAAATTCAATTTATCAGTCAAAAATGTATAGTTATGGAGTACAACTAAGATGTGATTCAAACCCACTTTTTATTTTCGTCTTAACATGCACCAAGGTTGTTAATTTTATTTCATCAAAAATTATTGTAATTTGTCCAGTCTGTGTCATGACATGTATCTTCTTTCATATTTTCTTATGCCCACGTTTTAGCATGTAAGCCATATAGACCATAGACACAGGATTTTTTATTTTATGCTGCCAGGCAATAACTCTAGATATGGCTTATATAGAGCACCTAGAAACTTTACCTGTCTTGAGTTGTTGTTTTGTTACATTTTTTATTATTATTATTTAGAAACAGCACTATCCCAGACTTTAAATCGCTTTCAATTTAATATACAACAATAGTGTGATCTGCAGAGTCTTTTGTTTTCTCTGACCTGCCATGTGCTGTGTTGCCAGATGAGCGGAGTTTTGAGGAGGACGCCCAGATCCTGGGGGTGATCGAGGCGTACTGCCTCAGCTCTAAGACCCGCCACACCCTGAACTCCAGTAAGTAGCTCAGAGTTTGCCTCCGTTAGTTTGGACACAGGACACCAGCAGCTAACATTAGTACCACATACTTGTTTGTTTTCTGTTTTTATTTATTTATTTATTTTTTTTTAAATTTTTGTTTTTCTGGCTTGTGTAATTGAATTTCCTAAGAGCAGACTAAGTCAATTGAAGTAAAAGATGTCATGACTGCAAATGAGGAATAAATTTTTACTATTTATGGATAGTCTTATTAAAAGAAAAGGATTGGAATAACCAGCAAGGCCTTACCGATCGAAAGAGTCACAGCAGGTGGAAATTCTTGCGGTCACAGAGGTTCACTCGAAAGTTTTTACAGTTTTGAAACGTTTCGCATCGTGGAGATGCTTCTTCAGTCACAAGAAGCTTCTTCTTGTGACTGAAGAAGCATCTCCACGATGCGAAACGTTTCAAAAATGTAAAAACTTTCGAGTGAACCTCTGTGACCGCAAGAATTTCCACCTGCTGTGACTCTTGTGATCGGTAAGGCCTTGCTGGTTATTCCTATCCTTTTCTTTTAATAAGATTATCACAACCTAAATGGTTTATTTTCCTTAATTTGAATATTTATGGATAGTAAAAAAAAATATTTTCATGAATGGACAAACTGCATGTTTTTTTATTACATATTTGGATAGAGGACCTTAAGTCATGTATTTTCATTTTTTTTTTAACCCTCAAACACCCTCAAATTTTAGGGGAAATACTTTGTGACATCAGAGTCATGCAAAGTCTTTCCCTATGCTTGCAGGTTTAAATATCTACATGAATAAAACAACACAGCATTTTGCAGCATAATTTTAACAGTGTTCCCGGGTTTAAAAAAAATAAATAAATTGATAATATTGTACATAAACTAGAGGTGTTCTATCCAAATATGCAATAAAAAAAATAATGCAGCTAGGTTGTATCAGTTACAGTATTAAATTTATTCAGCAAATTTTATTATTGATAATATAAGTGCTATCATTAAAGTGCTGTTGTTGAAGAGATTTTTGGTATTATATAATATATTATATTTTTTTATAAAAAAATTATAATTATTTTTATTTTTTATTGGCAACATCTGCTGTTTGTTACTAATGCTTGTGTAATTACAGTTTGTGACTTCTTTTATAATCTCTAAAAATACAGCATTATTTAGTTGCAGGATAAAGGTTAAGTAATCTGTGTTTAAAATATATTCCAAGCTATTTGTTTTACCTATCAAACCAATTTCCTTTTTCATTTACTTATAACTATTATAAGTTTTTCTGCAATGCTGATACACTTCACAAATTGGATTGAAGACTAGCCAGATTTATTAACTAATTGTCTTGTAACATGGTATTTTCAGTAACTAACATGTAACATTTCTATATAGTGTATTCCATGCTTGTCAGAGGTGTGTACTAACCTGTGTCACATTACTTGTCTCCTTGGAAACTATGTAAGTACAAAATGTAACCCTCATCCTTTTTTTTTTTTTTTTAATTATTATTAGTATTTAGTACATCTTCTCATAGAAAAATCTTCAGTTAGGAAAATATTAATGCTTTAGTTAAGAGTTCCAAGTATATGTGTAATTTGAATTATTTAATATAATGCAAACTAATGATAGCATGTCATGTTATTCTTGGATCAGAGCAATATTACTAGCTTATTGTCTTAGAGGCTGCTAGATAGTACAATCAAATAATATATGTTCAATCTTACCTTATTTAAGGTTAGAAAATGCCTTAAAATAGAGCAGGTTTCATTTTTGGTCTTGTAGGGCTTGAAAATGCCATCAAAACCCTACTCCATAATATAATAATTTTAACTTTCTGTTTTGGTGAGCACTGAGCAACTATGCGTATGCATGCAAATTTTATGACAAGATGGACATTTTTTAATTGTTTGAGTGTACACAATTTTTATTTATCTTCGATTACTTGTGAGGTCTTTTTAAGTGTAGCTGCAGAGCTGTTGTGGCAAATATTTCAAAATGATTAAATATATTTATAAATTTTGTATCTCAATTAGCGAGAGCCCCGCAGATCTGTAACCACACCTCAAAAGCTGTCATTTTATTTATTTATTGTTATTGACTCTTCAAATTATCTATCCCTAAAACGGAAAAATAATAAAAGCTACATACATAGAATTGTTAGAGCAGATTTCTTTAATAAATCTATTTACTTCTATGATTTAACACAAAATAGAAACCTTTTTTCTTTTTGTAATTAAAGTTCAACACTCTCAGAAATTTTAATTATTTTTTTCTTTTCTTATTGGTTGTTCTTTGTAGAAATAGTTTGATTGCACTATTTATTTTGTGTTTTTTGTTTTTGTTTTTGTTTTTTTTTCAAATAGTTTGTATATTTTTCAAACATATCATCACCTCAGAATAAAATTTGGATTGATTTTAATAAATTTTGATGGAGATTTGATGAATTAATGTGTATTCAAATCATCATTAATTTTTTTATCATCTGACTTATTTTCTGAGGTGAGGACATAGTACATTCTCTAACTATATTTTGTATCTCCGCCCTTTCTCACTCTTGCCCTTGTTCCTTGTTCAGCCACCCTCTACCTTCCCTACGCCTCAGGCTCTCTCACCACTGATGAAGCTGATGCTGCCGCCGCGATGGCATACTTCCCGGACGGCCTCCGCAGCCCTGAGGCTCGAAGACGCAGGCACACGATGCAGCCCTGGTGCTGTGGAAGCTTCGGGAAGACACTTCGCAAGGCCCACTTTGACTAGCAGGACGTCATCTTCTAACCATTTTCAAAATAAACTTTTTAAATAATAATAATTATTTAAAATATTTTATACATTATACATGCTAATAATTATTTACTATTGTTAATTTAATATGCTGTGTCCTGTGTCATTTTTTTTTTTCGTAATAATATGCTAATTTGGGTTGTGGGGCTAACAAGTTTTATTATTTATGTTGTATTTATATGTTTAAAGGTAGATCTTTTATTATATGTTATATTTTATTCATATTTCAGGCCTTATTGATAGTCCTCAAGTTTTAATAGCTGAAGATGAGAAAATCATTGTTGAAGAGGATACGACTGGCAGCCAAACTCTTGTTGAAGAAAAGTGAGTATAGTCTTTTTTCTATATTTATATTTATAATTTTATTACCTTTTTCGTTGTTATGAAATGTTTATAACATATTTGAGCAATCCCCTGCGCCTAGAGTGAATTCACTATCTCATTTGGTCAAAAATATATCTTGATAGCATTACTTAATCATACATACATACATACTTACATATCATAACATGACGCCATATCCCTTTACGGGGTAAGCCAGCAGCATTATTACCTCGGCCGTCTACAAATTGCCCTCCAAAGCACTCGATTCTTGCATACTCCACTTGCTTCAGAAATACTCATAACACTCTTTTGCCTTCTGCACTCTCTATTACACTGTGTACTTTTAACACTTCTGTTCTTCAAACATTCTGCAATCACATCCAACCAAACCTTTTTAGGTCTACCTAATCCTTTCATGCCTTGTACACTACCTTTAAACACCTGTTTTGCAATTCGTTCATCACCCATTCTCTCAACATGTCCAAACCAACGTAGTGTACTTCGTTCATACTTGTCAATTACGCTTTCTTTCACTCCACACTCATTCATCACCCATGTGTTTCTCACTCTATCCATCCTAGTTTTACCACACATATTCCTTAAAAAACTCATACCAACAGCATTCAACTTACTTCTATGCTTTGTTTGACACACCCATACTTCAGATCCATACATTAATTAATCAATCACATAATTAACAAGAATAACTACAAAGAGAGTGGTGGTGAGGACGTGACAAAATAAAAATAAAGCAAGATTGGTCGTGGTTACTAATATGATTAAATACCTCCTCCTCTGACTTTTATTTATTTATTTATTTATTTATTTATTTATTTATTTATTTATTTATTTATTTATTTATTTATTTATTTATTTATTTATTTATTTATTCATTTATTCATTTATTTATTTATTTATTTATTTATTTATTTATTTATTTATTTATTTATTTATTATTTAATAATTTATTTATTCATGTGAATACAGAAAAAAAACACAGAATTAATATAAGCAGTGTGGAAATTAACTTTCAAAAGAATATTCTAGTATACAAGAAACATATTTAAGCTATGACAGCAACTCTGATCTGGTCTGCAGGAGCCTGGTAGATACGGTGTACGCCCTGAAGGACCAGGTGAAGGGCCTGGCTTGTCAGCTCTCCAGCATTGCTACTAGGCTTGACTCCGAGGAAGGTCAGCGGAACGCTCTGCAGGCCGCAGTCAATTCCCTGCTGCAGGTCTCGAGAACTCCAGAGGTCAAGCTCGTTGATGCTCCGGACAGTCCCAAGAAAGACACTCCACTGCCGAGCACTTGACGATAATTTATTTGTAAATTCAGTAAATTATATTATATTGTATTTATTATTATGAAAATATATTGTAATTGTATTAAATTGTACAGTTTTTTGTTTCTTGGTATTATATATATATAATAACTGCAATATGTACGTACTACAGTATTTCAAAAGTTATAGCTATATATGTAGTTTACATTGTTGCGGAGTGGAGCATGGCACTCTCATGAATATGCATATACTCTGCCTTGATTCGTCAATGACTTTTTCTACTTTTGGGTGCCATTGCACACATATAAATATTATAGTGACAAAATTTATCTCTCACTCTATTCACTTTATGGTATCATTAAAAAAATTGTAAAAATTCTTATAAAAATTTTATCTATCTGAAGGTAGAGATAACGTCGGTCAGCTGTTTTTTTTTAGCTCCATTTGATTAACATGTAAACCTTAGCAAATTTAATTCACAAAAATTCTGAAATTTTTTTGAGAGGCAGATATTAGTGCCTAAAAGCCATAGAAAAAATTTCAAAACAATTTAACGTGCCGATTTTTGTTTTTTTAATTAATTTATTTAATTTTCAGCATATAGGGCTTTCCCATGGAGAGACAAAAACTAAAAATTTAATTAAAAAAAAAATCGGCTCGTTAAGCACTAATATCTGCCTCTCAAAAAAAATTCAGAATTTTTGTGAATTTGCTAAGGTTTACATATATGTTCATCAAATGGAGCTAAAAAAACAGCTGACCGACGTTATCTCTACCTTAAGTTACACAAATTCTTAACTTATATCATGGACTATAATCTTGTAAAAATGATTTAATTTTTGTCTTCTCATTAATTATTTTCTTCTTTGAAGGTCTATTAATTACATTACATATATAAATATATTGCACTGTTCCATCAGGATCGAGAGAGCCTTGCAATGTATATCGATGTATATATTTATATAATATATGCATGCTTGTTAATTGTAAGTGGACTTGAATGGTAGAGCATATTGATATAATATGGCATATATTTTAATTAAGTTTTGGGGGAGAATAAGAATTTATAATAAACATGCATATTTTATATATTATATATATATATATATTAATTTCGCAAAGGAAAGTCGGAAGGAATCATGTTTTCTAGGGCTATATATATATTAATGTTTTCTAATAAATTAAGATAATATTTTTTTGGTTTCAAGAATGTTTCGTCTCAGAGAATATATTATAATATATATATACAGTGTAAAACAAATCTAAGTTTACGCTTGACATGGCTAGACTATACGTCTAGACCGACTGGCGCCCCCTATCTTAGCCATGTTATGACTTCCAAGATGGCCGTCGCGCGTAATCAAATCCACACGTAAACTAAGATCTGTTATACTGTATATATATAGTTCTCTGGTTTTTGAGTTTCTGGTTTCATCTCAGAGAGTTTACAAGTCTTTCTTTCATCTTTTTTAAGGGTAAGGTAACGCCACCATCAATGTTAAAAAAAATCCCTCTCACAAAAATTCTGAAAAAAATTTAAAATGTTCTCCTCTACACCCCCTATCAGTAGCTAAAATATCAGGTATACAAATACGATCTAGTTTTTGAGTTATGAATTTTTAAAGTTGACCAATTTAACATGGGAGTTTCATTTCTCCATGTTAAAGTAGTCAACTTTAAAAATTTATAACTCAAAAACTAGATCGTATTTGTATACCTGATATTTTAGGTACTGATAGGGGGTATAGAGGAGAACATTTTAAATTTTTTTCAGAATTTTTGTGAGAGGGATTTTTTTTAACATTGGTGGCGTTACCTTACCCTTAAAATTTAAATTAAAGGCGCCTCTGCCATGAAAAAAAAAAAGTACAAAGGGAAAGCGAAATAAAAAACATGGCAGCTGACATCACAAGAGAAATCAGCTGTCTTAGAAGTTTCTGACAATATTTTAATAAATAATGCATTTTAATTACGTTTAAGTGCTTAATTTTTTATTTTATCATGTATATAATTAATAGAGTACTACAAAGAATATAAAAGTGCAAGTGTAACCCTTGTATTTGAATTACACTGTCATGCCAAACATAGATTAGTCTTCAAGCTGTTTGGGGTCCACAGAATTAAGCCTGCTTTATAGGCTTTGCGGGAGACCGCTTGTGAAATTAAAAATAATTATAGTTAAGATACTTATAAGAGACTTATTGTACCTAAATTAGAAGAGATAAAATGGATGGTCGTAAAAATAGTGGGCCCATACCTGCTAGGTGGTTACATTGCCCTAGAAAGGCTGGCAAAATATTTGTTGAGAAATTTGTAGCTTTTAAAACTCCATTGGATTCAAAATTTGATAACCAAGTTAGCTTAGAATGTAGGTTTCCTCCAAATATGCTGTTTGAATCCATGAAAAGTTATAAGGTAAGCTTTTATAATGATTACTTTTTGCTTTTTAAGGAGCAGGGATATTTCATTTTCTAAAAAAAGAGCATTGTAAGACTACTGTATAGGCATAGCCCTCTGGTGGACCAGAGGGTTATGGTATATGACATATTGCAGTATGATTCCAGCTAACAGTACACGTATGCATACTGTATCATATATTATTATAATTGTATACATTTTTTACATGTCGAGTTTATTTTCATCAATGATTTGTAAATTACAGTGCTTTCACATAATCCAAAATTGCTACGGAATCATAACACAACACCTTGTAGCAGATGTTGTTGATTATACAACAACATCTTATTATATACTATATATATACTATATCATACATACTTTAAAATCGCTGTTTTATTCTGCGTTGTATTCATAAAATAAATTTCTTTCAGTGTGAAATCGGACTGTGGATTGACTTAACCAACACTGAGAGGTTTTATGACAAACAAGAAGTGGAGAGGAGAGGATGTAAATATGTCAAACTGTCCTGTCGAGGCCACGGTGAAACTCCATCGTCAGATCAGACCAACGCCTTCATAAAGTTATGCAAGACATACATTAGTCAGAATCCTCTGAAAGCTATTGGTCAGTGATTAAGTCTGTCTCGTGTAACAACACAGTATCTCCTTTACATTGTAATGACTTAAAATTTGTATCACAGGTGTCCACTGCACACATGGCTTCAATCGCACAGGATTTTTGCTTGTGTCATACGCAGTTGAAGTCATGGACTGGAGTCTTGAGGCTGCAATAAAAGAATTTTCAAATTGCAGGTGAGCTACTCAATGGGTACCATCAGATTTTAAAACTGGACATTTCATTAAATACAGTGCTTAGATTATTACGAATCATGTAAAAAAAGTTAAAATATATATACATACTGAACTGATACTTGATAACTTCAGAAATATAATTTACAATAATTAAGATGTATGGGGAATATTAATTTATGAAATCACTAGCTTAATTGTTTTTCTACATTCCTTAAATTTGTGTCTTAGAGAGCCAGGCATATACAAGCAGGACTACCTGCTAGAGCTGTTCCAACGTTATGACGACCCTAGTGATGTCTTGTCAGCCCCGGAGAGACCTGCCTGGTGCATGGGTGAGATACTGTCCTTTCCTCTGTCTAATGTGTGTGATGCTCGCTGTAGGAATATTACTGTCATTGCAGTATCTTGAAAATTAGCTGTAATACAGTAAATTATTTTTAAAAAAAATAGCACTGAAAGGTGTCCTTCCTTCTAGCAGGATAAATCTGGATTTTGAAACAGTAAAAGAAGTATTTAGAGCAATTACCATCAGAGCATAGCTGGAAATGTAAGGATTATTGGTATTGTTTTTTTTATATTGGAAACTACAGTATATCAAATATATATCAAATTGGAAACTTTGCAAAAAAGTGTATGCAGGAATTTCAAGCTACAATAGTATTAAATTTTCAATCTAGATGGATTATGTGTATGGACTTTCGTCTTTTGCATTCACCAATTGGGTTTTGTATGTTTATTTATTAATATTTTTCCCTCCAAACTATGTATTTTTATAACCCAATAAACAATTATTATTATTATAATCTTTATAGTAAGGTCACACACAATCCTTTCACTTCTGTTTACTTTAGACAGTAATAGCTTACACTGTCATACTTAGTGCTGGTACAACCATGTCACTGCCTGTATTGACCAACTTCCTTGTTTGTTCCAGAGGACGAAGACGAGGAGGAGGACGATGAGTCTCGACTTGAAGGCGGTGAAGACAATGGGTAAGTAGATGGTAGCATTCTCTCCCCTTCCCCTCCTCAAATTCTTCAAAATTATAAATTATCAAATAGAATACAATTACATTTCCTGCTCCCACCTTTAAAGTTATGTACAATAACATTGTGGGATAGGCACCCTTTTCAATTTGTTTATTTTATTATTAGGTGCCTTCATTTGCAATAAATACAATCAGAGTCTATAGAATTTCCCAAAAATATTATACCATATCTCATAAATGGGAGTGAAAATTTCCCTCAAAACCAAGATTCGGCCTTTGGCTGGCTAGGTCACTGACCTTGTGGCAACCTCTTTATGTGTGTGCAGTAGCGGGCATCGTCGCAGGGACCGCGCACCCAAAAAGAACCCCGTGTTTATGGAGGGGGTGGGTGGAGTCACCCCCGTCACCACCCAGCCTCAGCTCCAGGATATTCAGTGGAAGTTCCAGGACTTCTGCAAGTGGAGAACGTGAGTCACCATTTATTGATAGGGGAATGTCCTCTCTGTAGCTTTTATATTATTTTAATTTACTGCATTATTATGAAATTTCGTAAATTTTACTGTTTGTGACAGAGTGGAAAAGTCTTATGGGTACTCTTTCTTTTTCTTTATTTTTTCAAATCCTTATTTAATTTTTGTTAATCATAAATTAAATTATGTATGTTTTTATCTTTAGAAAATTAAAATTAGATAACTTGATATTATTTTTATAAAGCATTATTTTATTTTCTTATTAGTTTACCCTTTTTTGCCTTAAATCCATGTTAACAGATGATACATTTTCTTAAGTTTTACAATGTTGTCAATTTTTCAAGGTACTCAAGGTAATGTTCATTGTTGCTTGCAGTACCGGCTTCCCTGGCTGCCAGCCTGTCTCCATGGACACCAAGAATATTGTAAAACTACGCAAACCCTACATGGTTTCCTGGAAGGCAGACGGCACAAGGTAACCTTAATATTAATGCTTATCCCTGCAATGTGTGTTAGAGTACCCCTAGCAATACAGTGTAATAAAGACAGATTGTCTTCTTCATGTTTCAATAAGTTTATAATTTTATTATGCACTGAGCACTGAAATAGATTGCTGTGACTTTCTTTGTTGAATCATGCTGTGTGATAAATATAATTAAATACATGCATTTTTGTCAAAATTTTGCTTTTAATTTTTCAGCATCATTAATTTCATTAAATTTCTTTAGCATGGGGACATGAAATTTGCTTACCATTTATTTAGAACATACTTGATTGATTTAGCAAGTAACTTAATTGCAAGAGTATTTTATTTTATTGTATTTTTTTTTTATTTATATATTTTTTAATTATGTAAATACTAACTAGACAACCAGGTACCTCTTTTTTGTATTTTATTTTTTATCTTATCAGCAAACAAATACATGAAATCTACCTGCTCCAATATAATAATAATGCTATTAATAATAATATATATAATGCTCCTGTATATTTTTAAATAAAAGTAATCGTTAATTTTTCAGGTACATGATGTTGATCCTTGGTCGGGACAAGATCTACTTTGCTGACCGTGATCACTGCATTTTTCAAGTCCAGGGACTGACATTCCCACACTACAAGGACGGCAAGCGCCACCTCACGGACACTGTGCTCGACGGGGTATGTTAACTCTCGTTAACTCTCCCTCGTGTTCCCTGCTGACATTCTCTCTGCTGTAGGAGATGGTGATCGACCACGTGGTAGAGAAGAACAAGATCAACGGAGCCCTTGAGGACAAGTACATTCCTCGCTACCTAGTCTATGACATCATTGCCTGTGATGGCAAGGACGTCAGCTCCCTCCCCTTCAAGAGGCGCTATGACTGCATTGATGTATGTTCTTTTTTTTATCAACATTATCAAAAAATTATTTACAAATTTTAAAGTATTATTTCCCTCAGTTTCTTTGTATTGTTTTAAATTTTTAAAAGAAATGAGATATGAAATGTTACACTCTTTGGAAAATTTGTCTCACCAGTAGATGGTAATGTAGTATCGTAAATATATTTTTTACACATCAACGCTATTGTCATCTCTTGGTGAAGGATTTTTCGGGGACTTCATAAATTAGGTCCTACTGATCTAGCAATAAATTGCTGTAAGGAACAAACGAGACAGCAGCAATTTGTTTCCCCAACTTATACTCAAAATAAAAATACTTAAAACCACCTGTTAGGATATTAATTATATTCACAAATTTTCTGACATAATTAATTTATTATCAATTTATCGATTTATTTTACAGAGAGAAGTCATTCAACCTCGATACACTGCTACCATGGCAGGTCTAATTAAACGTCACGAAGAACCATTTGGAGTGAGACGGAAAGATTTCTTTGACGTTCACCAGACCAGGAGCTTGCTTGGTGAAAAATTCCGACAGAAGCTCTCTCACGAGCCCGACGGTCTCATCTTCCAGCCCCGTGAGGACGTAAGCAACCTCTTCAACACTGGACTTAACAGCCCTCTAACCTTGTGTCTGTTCCCAGCCGTACGTGGCAGGCCGGTGTGACGAGGTGCTCAAGTGGAAGCCGGACACTCACAACTCTGTGGACTTCAAACTGAAGATTGTCACGGAGGAAGGACAGGGGTGAGTACCTCAATAGATTTTAGTTCAGTGAAAATGTGTAATTTGAATGAAGAAGTCCCTTGAAAATAACAGTTTTTGTTTTTTAAATCTGCTGTTTTTTTTACTAAATTATGAAACAAAAAATGTAAGTTTTAAAATGTTGTTTTTACTCTTTTTCATTTTTTAAATTTCAGATCATACCTTGCGTATAAAAAATATCATAATGTAAAACTAATTTGATTAATTAAAGCTTGGATTAATTAATTTGAAACAAAGATGATTCCGCATATCAGATTGTACAAAAATGTATATATTATACGGAACATTAATAATATAATGAATTAAATCCAGAAGTGCTATGAATTAATGTGATTAACAAGATTATAAATTTTGTTGTGTATAGTGAAATTTCTTTTTATTTGTTAAAATTACATGGAAGCTTCTTTTGTTTTCTGTACAGTATGGTGCGTAAGAAAGTTGGTCACCTATTTGTTGGTGGTCTGACGCAACCATACGGCACCATCAAAGTGAGCAAGACCATTCGAGAGCTGGACAACAAGATCATTGAGTGCCGACTGAACAACAATCAATGGGAGCTGATGCGAGAGAGGACCGACAAGTCTTACCCCAACAGCTACACAACTGTGACTGGTATGTCTGACCAGATTTATCTAGGTTTGAGAACTTTTAAAAAAAATTAAAATGAATTTTAATAGAAATAACCAAGTTTCAATTCTTAAAACAAAAAGAGGAAATCTATAACGTCAGTGCTGCTAAAAACTGTATACTGGTACTTTAAATGACTTTTGTAAAAAGATTTCTAAACTTATTAAAAAATGGGGGAAAGTTGGCAAGTTAATTTAATTTTTCTCTTTGCTGTCTTTCTGTATCAGTTTGCAATATTTTTGTTATTGTCCATTGCAATAAAGGAAGAAAATAGCATAGAATATAATGCATTTAATTGAGAGATTAATATGTTTAAGAAATTAATATTAAATATTAGTTTTTATTTGAAAAAGAATGAAGGCATTGTTGGTAATAATAATTGTTAATTCTTTTGTTTAGATACAGTGTATTTGAGAGTAGTTCATCGCAATTGCAAGTGTCTACTAGCTTTGCCCCAAATATTACCTTTAATCAAGGTGATGCCAGTCCTAGTGTGATTTTTTTTCTTGTTGTTTTGAATATAATACAGTATTTTAACTTTTACTTAGGTCAAAACAAAGATTATGAAGATTTAGTTAATCACTAGTTTTTGAACAACAAAATATCTCATCACAGTTTGCCCTTGCTGTGCTAATTTGTGATGCTCTTGTTCCAGCTGTGATGAACAGTATTGTGAACCCCGTTACCAAGGACATGCTGCTTAAGTACATTGAGCACCAGTGCCCACGCCCCCAGCCTCCTCCCGCCCAGAAACGACCAGCCCCAGACAACACCCATATGCCCCCTCCCAAGAGGTAGTCAACTTGCCATCTCAACGAACAAGATCTGCTGTCCTTGACAAAAATCACATCTTTTTCAACTTCCACTGCTGCTAAGATAAGTAAGAGGGTCGAGGAAAAAAAAAAAAAAAAAAAAGTAAGAAATTTTCATCAAGTTGTTGTATCCTGTGTCAGCAAGTTTTAAAGCCAATATTTATCATATTAACTGAAAGTGAGATAAAGATGAAAATGTTTTATCCTCCTAGGTATGAAAATTAATTATTGTGTTGTTTTTTTACCAACTCCTATTATTAAAGATTTACTCTTAATTTTATTACTCTGTGGTTATGTTTTCTTTTTCTCAAACAACGTAATATATTTTGGGAGGGTTAGAGTCAAATTAAAGAAAAAGAAATAGTACTTAATGTGCTATTGCTTTGTGTCTCCGCACAAAGACCATTTAATTGAAAATTATACAACTTGAAAAGACAGGCCTTTTGTTACCTGTACACAAATGTATTGTAATTGTTAAGGAATAAATTATGATTTTTGAAAATATACAATCTTTGAGAAAACAAATCAATGTAAAACCCATTTGAAAAAAGATTAGGGTTTAAAACTAATTATTAGTATGCAACCTTTGAGAAAAAAATTAACATATAACCTTTTAGTAAGATTAGGTTAGCACATATCAAAATTTTAAATACTTTGGAAATGAAAATTTAAATAATATTTTTTTCTGAGAAGTTCTGCAATTCTTCTCATAATCTGCTGTCATTGACAAGTAGGAGCAGTCCTAGAACAGCTTGAAGATTGAGGAGGTGTTGGACTTGTTGTCAAAGTTGAGGTTGAAGGCCTCGCTTCCTCTCTGTGTGGGTGACGGGTCTCCAAAAGGGTTGTTGCCTCCTCCGAAGAAGTTGGCAGGACCAGAGCTCTGAGGTGCCGAGGAGCCAAACGAGAAGCTGCCGAAGTTGAAAGCTGCAATCACAAAGGCAGGTGGTTAGCATTTTCAGCTGCTAATTTTGTCAAATTTTGCAATTATTCTAAATTAAATAATTATAAGGATAGAATAGAATAGAAATTTGCTTTATTGCGGCGAGGTTTAGGCAAGCCCATTCTTACACCTAACCGCATTGACACTGTAGCAGTACTATCCTTCAAGCAGCTACCTAGTTGCTTGCTAAGGTTGAAGGTAGGGGATTTTTTTTTTTTTTTTTAGCCAACAATATGTGACTGTTATGTCATTTTTCCTCTCAAGAAAATCCTATAAATATTTTATCGACACAATTTTTTGTCAAAATCCCTGTTATTTTTATTTTAGGTACAGTAGTTGATCGAATAAATTGGTAGGCTTCACTAAAAATATATTACGAGAATATATATTGATTAAAGGAGAGTGAAATTTCTAAAAGACTGGCTTGTTCTTGACTGGACTCAATTAATCAGACTATTTAAATGTTCTTTAAACTCTATCCTAAATTCCCTGTGGTTGGCATGGCAAGCAATACTGCTGAGGTGCACAGTGCACACACACCTGCTGGCTCGCTGGTTGGCTGGGGGGCTTGCTGCTGGTCTGCCGGAGGTCCAAAGAGGGAACTCATAGGAGCAAAGGAGGAAGCAGGCTGCTCTGAGGGGAGAGTAGCAGTCTCAGGTTGCGACTCTTCCTGTGCAATGTCTGCAAACATTCAATTAGTACAAATACTTCTACCTATCTTTTTTTTATAAAGTTATCTGAACACACATTGAGGCACATGAAGTAGGATAGTATTCTCCTTAGTCCATAGGTCCTATTTATACAAAGACTATGACATTGAAAAATTCTTCTTTCGCACAGAAAATATAATTTACCTGCTCGCAATAAAGCTCTTGCTTAAAAAAAGTTGGACTGCTTTTTTGACTCAAAGATGTAATTAAGGTAATCTTATTAAAAGAAAAGGATAGGAATAACCAGCAAGGCCTTACCGATCGAAAGAGTCACAACAGGTGGAAATTCTTGTGGTCACAGAGGTTCACTCGAAAGTTTTTATATTTTTGAAACGTTTCGCATCGTGGAGATGCTACTTCACAAGAAGAAGTAGAATGACTTCTTCTTGTGACTGAAGAAGCATCTCCACAATGCGAAACGTTTCAAAAATGTAAAAACTTTCGAGTGAACCTCTGTGACCACAAGAATTTCCACCTGCTGTGACTGTTTCGATCGGGAAGGCCTTGCTGGTTATTCCTATCCTTTTCTTTTAATAAGATTATCACAACCTAAATGGTTTATTTTCCTTAATTTGAATAGATGTAATTAAGGGGATGTTAAAAAATATAAAAACCTGTGCAGTGATAACTCAACGACAAAATTTCAGTATAATTGCATTAAAATGTAAACAGTGAAGCTAAAACACGAATTCTAATTAAATCTACAGGTTCTATTAATTAGGCTCTTTTGTGTTATGTTGGAAGAGCTGACTTTGTCAATGAAGATAATTTTAGTAATTCCAAAATATCTACTAACGATGAAGGTGTCACAAACATGATGAAAAACTCAATAAATATGACGGGGATGTGTAAATGTACCTTGGTTGTTATTCTCAGCCGCCTCTGTGGGGAAGGGGTTCTCGTTGCTGAACTGTGAGGCTGTGTCTGAAGCGGGGGCTGACTGCGTGAACATCTGGTACATGTGGTTCACAAAGGCAGATCTCTGCTGGCTGGAGGGCTGACCACCCAACTCCATCTGCAAAATGATTGCACAAATCTGTCAAGTGATGTTACAACATATTTTAAAAAGAAAAAAAAAATTGTTTCTAAGTTGATTTTTTTAAAACACAATTTTAAATTTAAAAATTAAAATAATTGTTTAATTTTTTGAAATTGCATTTTTTTTTATACAGTATGCTACACAAATTTTAGGCACTGCTGCTCTGCAGGCACACAAATTGACTGGACATCACAAGGAAGGTTCTGACCTGTGCTTCCTCGATGGCTCGCTGCTCGACGGAGAACTCTGGTGAGGCCATCAGCTTTAGCATGTAGGCCTTCCGCTTCTCGTCGTCCAGCAGCTCTAGGCTGGAGGCAGCGCTGCTCTGCGACATAGCAGAGTGGTAGTACGGAGACTGCAGTTGCTCCCCCACACAGCTCTCCCAGCCTGTCGGCATAATTAAATGATGAATTAAGTATGTTTGTTTGAATTTGGGGACAGCAATTAACATATTCATACTACCTTCCATATGGGAGAATCGGCAATGTCGATAATACTGTATTGATTCATTGGTTTGTAATTAATTTAGATATCACGTATTTATATTTACACTGTGTAAGCTCCAAAGAAGTATTACATGGTTCATGGATAAATTTCTTCATTTTCATGACCATTAAGGACAATGTGAAACCAGAAAATACACATTTTGATAAAAAATACATTTTCTTTTATGCCATGGTAAACTTATTATTATTTTGTTATTATACTGTATTACATTATATATTACAATTGATAAGTAAAGTTTTATTCTATTAATTTTCATTGAGTTTCTGCAATACTTGAATCATAGAGGAGGAGCCGCATATTCATGGCTTAAAAAGTGAAGGTTATATATATAACCTTCACTTTTTAAGCCATGAATATTACCAGTATGTCTTCACTTAATTATGGAAAATCTTGGTTCCATATTAGCATCGTCTCAATAAAATGCTGCTGCTATATACTCACCGTCTGAGGTGGACATAGCATCTTGCTGCTGCGGCTCCTCCTCTTGCATGTTCTCCACGTTAGGCTGCTCGTTGGTCTCTTCCTCCTGTCCCTCGGTCTCTGGGGCAGGGATTGGTGGCTGCTCCAACGTCTCCTGGAGCTCCTGCTGGCCTATTTCCTCCTCCTGTGCCGGGCCCTCCTGCTCCGCCTCCGTCATCTCGGTGTCCTGGGGGATGGGCTCAGGAGACTCCTCGATAGGCTCAGGATCCACCAACGGAGACTAAAATTTAATTAGCAAACGTCAATCTCTGTATGATTTTTTTTATTGCAAATAGAAATTGTGTACATTCATAGTTGTAATTAAAAATGATCATTATAATTGATATAGATTAGATTTTGACTTAAGGTAGAGATAATATGTATCAGCTGGACCAATGCTAAAAAAATCCCATTCATAAAAATTATGAAAAAAATTTAAAATGTTCTCCTCAACATCCCCTATCAGTAGGTAAAAAATCAGGTATACAAAAACGAGCTAGTTTTCGAGTAATTAATTTTTAAAGTTCTCTAATTTAACATGGAAAAATGGAACTTCCATGTTAAATTAGTCAACTTTAAAAATTAATAACTCGAAAACTAGCTCGTTTTTGTATACCTGATATTTTACCTACTGATAGGGGATGTTGAGGAGAACATTTTAAATTTTTTTCATAATTTTTATGAATGGGAGTTTTTTAGCATTGGGCCAGCTGATACATATTATCTCTACCTTAAGTTAAAACTCGGTAAGACATCATCAGCATTCATGATTGCATAATGTCTGCTCTCTTGCTTACCAATTTGACTTCACAAAATGTATAAAATGCATTAGATTTTTTTTTCTTTTTTTTTATTGAGGGCCGGTGCAATTAAGGTTAAAAAAAATACTACAAAATCTACAAATATATTAATTTCAATTACATATACTGTAAAAGCATATACAGATAGTTCATTTTGTTGCATGCCCTGACAAAATCCAAGGTTGTAATAAGTTCAATACAAATTAAACTACAAAAAAATAAAATATAATGTTGAAATTTAAAAAAAAAAATAGACTTATGAAGCATTATTGAATCATTTCATTGCATAATTCTCACAGGAAAAATCCACATTACATCAATAATAAATGATTAATATATATATGTTAGCACCCAAAGCCGAATTCGGGCAAAAGCCGAAAAAAATGCTCACATCTAGTTCTGCGCATCACGAAATGAGCCAAAGCCGAAGTGAGTTTTTTTTTTTCGGCTTTGGCGCATTTCATTTTGAACAAAACTAGATCTGCTCAAATCGAAATGCGCCAAAGCCGATATGAGATTTTACTTCGGCTTTGGCGCATTTCATTTTGAGCAAAACTAGTTCTGCGCATCGCGGTTTGAGCAAAAGTCGAAATGATATTTTATTTCGGGTTTGGAGCAAAATTTTGAGCACATCTAGTTTTGAGCAAAATAAAGATGATTTTAATGACGAGATGATGATTTTAATTTTAATGATATTAATTTTTTAAAAAGAAAAATAAAAAACTAAGACACTATAAACTTATAATAAATATTAATATTGTGACCTAATATCTTTCAAGCGCGGTTTAAAAATAAATTAATTAGGGAAAAAAATAAAGTCTTTAAAATGTAATCATATAGCGCAGTATACGTACGTACATACCTTATAAAAAATATTGTATAGAATCTGTTGTTTTTATAAAACACTCCACTATTTTTGTCACTTAATTACTACTTGATTATGTTTTTGTTAAATTAATAAATTTTTTGTTTTAAGAACTGCAGCTCAAATAAAATAGACATATACGCCACACGTTTTAAAGTATTCTTTAGATTCACTCGCTCTCACCATTAGAAATATTGTCATGCACGCACTTGTAAATTTCATAGTTCTATTATATGTCTTAGAATTAGGCTATCATGCAATACAGGTTGTTATCGGTACAACGAGATAAGAAAGAAGCCTTTACCTCTGCAATGAAGTTTAACCCCATTTGATTGCCGTATATGTTTAATATGTTTATATGTATTGTGGCTGCTATAACAATGTTCAAAGAAATAGAACTATGAAATTTACAAGTACGTGCATGACAATATTTCTAATGGTGAGAGCGAGTGAATCTAAAGAATACTTTAAAACGTGTGGCGTACATGTCTATTTTATTTGAGCTGCAGTTCTTAAAACAAAAAATTTATTAATTTAACAAAAACATAATCAAGTAGTAATTAAGTGACAAAAATAGTGGAGTGTTTTATAAAAACAACAGATTCTACAATATTTTTTATAAGGTATGTACGTACGTATACTGCGCTATATGATTACATTTTAAAGACTTTATTTTTTTCCCTAATTAATTTATTTTTAAACCGCGCTTGAAAGATATTAGGTCACAATATTAATATTTATTATAAGTTTATAGTGTCTTAGTTTTTTATTTTTCTTTTTAAAAAATTAATATCATTAAAATTAAAATCATCATCTCGTCATTAAAATCATCTTTATTTTGCTCAAAACTAGATGTGCTCAAAATTTTGCTCCAAACCCGAAATAAAATATCATTTCGACTTTTGCTCAAACCGCGATGCGCAGAACTAGTTTTGCTCAAAATGAAATGCGCCAAAGCCGAAGTAAAATCTCATATCGGCTTTGGCGCATTTCGATTTGAGCAGATCTAGTTTTGTTCAAAATGAAATGCGCCAAAGCCGAAAAAAAAACTCACTTCGGCTTTGGCTCATTTCGTGATGCGCAGAACTAGATGTGAGCATTTTTTTCGGCTTTTGCCCGAATTCGGCTTTGGGTGCTAACATATATATATATATATATATATATATATATATATATATATATATATATATATATATATATATATATATATATAATAAATGTTTATTTTGAGCAATCAATTGCAATTATCATTAATATTGTTCACGTATACATCTAAGCTGCAATTTCCTCCCCAATAAGACACTTATTTATAGCTGCAGTTACCTGACAGACGGACACAGGCAGGGTGATGATGGGGGAGGCTGGTCGGCTGAGCTCTCCGGTCACACTCGAGTTGCTCTCAAGATCGTTCTCCCCCAGCTGCTCGTAACGATGCGAGAAGTCATCCATCACTTCCTCCTCGGGCAAGTCCACGCTGCCCAAGTCCAGGTCAGGGAGCTGGCAGCACGCAGAGAGTTATTGGCAGGCAATGATTTTGTCTCTTGGTTCATGACCACAGTGTAGTGAATTAAGTGCCAATTTTAATTCAATTAATTTCAATCAACAACAATAATCCCCCCCCTCCAAATATACATATACAGTATATCACCTATAGCTTAATAATATTAATTAATTACTTTACAAAATATTAAAATCAAAAGTAAATGAAAAAAAATATAACAAAAATATCACAAAATGTAACAATTTTACAGAGTTTTCAGGTAGTATAGCTGGATCTTTGTGTTAAAATTACCTCTAGCTCGGGCAGGGTGATCAGGTCAAACGACAACAAGTTTTTGTAGCGGCTCCTCGAAGCTGAATCTGTTTTTTTCTGATTATTCTGTGAAATAGAAAAAGTGAATTGTCACAGATGAGGGACTGGAAAGGATAACAAATCTTCACGAATTCTTTTTATATTGCAGATATATTTATAAACAAAAAGTTCCTCATTCCTCGAGTTTTTTCTTCACAAAGGTTCTAAAAGTAATGTAAAAATCAAAACTTTGTTGAAATCTTATAATCTTCTAATATCATGCAGGATGCAAATTGTTTGGTCATGTGTTAAAATGAAAATCTTTACTTGACAAATATTTGGTGTCACACGTAGCTTATTTCCTTTTACCCAATTTTTTACCTGTTGAGATCTTGCATGGGGGAACTGTTATAAAATTATGTAATTAATATCTTGTATTCATATTTGCACTTAAAAAAAAAAAAAAGAAAAAGAGACTCACGGAAACTCAAGAATTACCTGCTCAGTTGTCTCCTCTCTATCAGTGGAACTTTCAACAACCATACTCTCAGATGCAGCAACTTGAATGCAAAATAGAACAAATAAATTTCCATGTACAGAACATTTATACTGCATCTTCTTCCACTGCAGTGTACCTGATTCAGATGGTTCGCAGACTCCCCGGGAGGCTAACTGTTGCTTCAGGTGCTGCACTTGCAGTTGCTCTCGGGTGCACGCCTCAGTCAGGCTGGCGAGTAGCACAACACCAGCCCTCGCCTTCTCCTTCACTGCACTGTATGTGCGAGCCAGACCAGCAAACTTCACCACCAAAACTCCCAGCTCAACAGCTGGAAGCACACATTATAACTCAAAACTTAATATTCAATATAATAACAATAAATAATTATTAATGTAATATATCAAATCAGGAATTTAGTCATATACTGAATAAAGTAAAAACAGTGTTTCAAGTTTCAATTGTTAGTAAAATGTTTCAGATTTCTTTTTATATTTTAATTATCCTCCAAGTAGAAATAAAATTTTGAATGTACAAATATTTTGTCTGGTGATTATAAATATTGTGTCTGGCGTGCAGACTGGGTATTAGGAACCCCAGAAAGCACTGTGAACAATGTTGAAAAACAAGTTCCGCCATTGGTAACCAACCAACTATATATATATATATAATATCACAATATCAAATTTAAAAAATAAAATAAAAGAAATGCAGTAAAAATAATACATTGAATTACAGTAATTATATATAGTAAAATGGTGTGTATCATACTAAAAATACTGTACATTTTTTATAATATCTTAAAGGGCAAAATACGCCACGCATTGTTTTACAATTAAAAACACTGGGAAAATTTGAATCAAGACTCAAATGTATTGTTAGTGTCTATAACTTTGCTTGGAATTAAGTGTTTATCAACACACCTCTTTCCTGAGCAATCTGCTTGATTTGCTTCTTGAGAGCCTCCTTCTCAGTCTCATGTTCACTAAGACAAACTCTGGCTTCCTCACGAGCCGCCTGCACTTGCTTTAACTCCTTGGCTTTGCTCGAGCTCAGGTACACATTCTGTAACAGCAGAGGAACTGAATTAGGACATTATAATACCACAACCAAGATTTCTGCTGAGGTTGTTCAAAAGCATTTCAAACTTTTAATACCTTTCAAGCTGTAATTATTTAATCAGAATTTAAAAATCTTGATTTAAAATGGACAACCTTCATGATTTTTTTTTTAATAATACATATTTAATAATAATAATAAATGTTTATTGAGCTAAATGACAACATATATACAGCATATTACAATAAAATACCTGTAAGCTCAATGGGTGGACTGCAAAAGGCAGAATCTATATAAGCACAAAGTGAACATCGCCCCAACAAATAAATCAGAAATTACTGCTTCGTCAAAACAAATATAATAACAAAAATTGAAGAAAATAAAAAATATATATATACAGTACACATGGCATATATACAGGAATTTCATGTTTACATTTTGGGTAGCACGGAGATGCCCGAAGCCGCCCGAAGAGCTTCGGGATGTAGGCAGAAAACCCTAAAATCCTATGCTGTGCGTGTTAACATAACTCACAACACCTCTTTTCTCATAACAGTTTTGGTCACCAAATATTTTTTTTCACTAGCATTGGTTCTTCTTGTCACCATTTATGAAAGAAATTTCTACGAGAAATGATACGAATCGTCAGGAGAAATTAATTTCGAGACCAACTTTAACACGTATTTGCTATGCCACTGACAATGTTTTGCCTACACAATTATGACGTCATATTGTTTTGTGACGTATGGTGAAAGACCCGTATACACAGTAGATAAAACTTATAGCAAATGTATTAATTTGGATAAAGGATCACCTTGAGTTAATATTTATTGTCAATTCCCGCGTCTGTCTCTCTATATCCATAAAAAATTTCATTAATTACTTTCCAATTGTTGAAGCAACAAATTATCTTCCCCCCCCCCCTACACACACACTCTCTCCCAGCCTTCTTTCCTTCCACCCCCACCCCCCATCAAAAGTTTTGTTGTATTTTTTTTTTTTTTTTTAAGACAACATGCGGTTCAGGGTTCAGCGAGGAGGCTAAACCCACCCACTCCAAATGCATAATATGCAATTATATTATAATATATAATTATAATGAAACTAATTTTATATAAAATAAGAACCTATATATTATTATAGCTATATAAATCTAAAATGTGAATGAAAGTAAAGGCAAATTAATTAAATGTACTGTACCTCGTATTGCTGCCACATGTCGGTGTACTTTCGCTCAGTCTGCTTGAAGCCTTGCAACTTGTTGGCAATGTCATTGCGCTCCAAGTGCAATTGGCGCTCAAGGTCACAGGTCATTTGCTCAACCATCTTACGTGTGTTCTTCTTACTGTGGTACATCAATTTATATTAATATAGTTTCATTATATGAATGCATTTATAGAAGAGTTATGGAAAATGTATAGTACATATAATTATAAGCTTACCCATTCAAGTTTTCTTTCAACAGTTTGTTTTTGCTTGCGTAAGAATGAATATCACTCTGGAGATGCTTCTGTCGATCCCTTGCTTTCTCTTCAGATTGTTTTGTCTTTTTAAGTAATTCGCCCAATTCTGAAATCAGACACAATATATTTTATTGTAAATATTTTAATTCCATTAAATTTTTTGTTTATTAATTATGTAAATAACTTACTTTTACCCAACTCTTTTTGCTGAATTACAAGTCGTTCAATCTTCATGGCCTCTTTGGCCATAGCGTTGAATGCAATGAGGCCTTCTTCATCCATATCGCTTGCCATGTAAGAGCTTGTATCACTACTGGCCATTATGCTGGTCATCTTGGCTGTGTACAGCAAAATCAAATTAATAGACATTGCAGAGAACATAATTTATATAGACGTACGAGTATCATATATATACTCTACAGTTAGAATATATAATTATTTATATATAATATATACATACATTAACTGGGAGAGAAATAATGGTCATGCATGCAGAGGTATGTACGTGTGACAGCTAGCTTAGTGGCCGTTGGGAGCTAAATATTATTTTGCTGCAGTGTATAAATATGAATTTTATTTTAATCTTTAAAAATCTTTATTAATTAATTTAGTATAATATACATTTCACGAAACCAACTCAATTCTGGAGGGCGGGTTTGTGCCAAAATCTCTATCAACACCCTGACTCCACGGCACAGTTGGGCACAGTTAGGTGCCAAGTTCAATCTTGTGTTCTATTAACATTGTAATTTGAACTTGGCAGCCCGGTTGTTAATCCCCTTGTGCTTCGGCGCAATTGTGAAATTCACAGAGGTACCTAGTCAAAGACACTTGGCTGAACTGTGATTCTCACAAAATGGCCGAACTGTGAAAATCACAGTTCGACCAATGGTTTAGACTTGGTAGCTCTCCCCCGCCCCTTCTCCTTATTAATTTTTTATTTTTTCATTTCATTAAAGCTAATTAAGTTAACGTATTACTAAAAAAATGTAGTTTTTTAAATATTTTTATTTTATCATGGTAATTAACAGAGTACTCTAGCATAAAAAATTAAAACATTGATGCTAGCAGCTGCAACTCTTTTGTCTCTATCCCGCATATTGGCGGCCATGATGTCTGGTGATAGAATCCACTAATCAGCATTTCATGCAGCAGAGTTGAATTCATTGCCTGTAAAATTATGAAAATGAGATTATAACACACATATGAAAAGATTTTGTAAATATTTAACTCACCACATAAGTAGCTAGCCTGGGCATAACTTCCTCAGTGTTGAAAGAAAAGAGAGAATTCAAGGGGGCGGGCTGGGCTGGAGAAAGAAAAGCTATGATAGGGCCTCTCATGATGTTAGAATTTGTAATAATCACTGTAAAAAAGAAGCAATTTATTAGAAAAAAAAAAGAACTTTGCTATTTCAATATACTTTTTAATATATATTTCTTACCTTCTTTAAAGACTGCAAAGCAGACTTTTCCAATAAAAAAGAGACAGCATCTCTGTTTTTGTTGACAATGACACCCCCATATCATATGTTGTATGTTGCTTTTTTTTTTCTTACTTCAATTTTTTAGAAACAGATGGCGCTACCATCCGGGTATAAATTTTTTCAAAGTCCAAAATTAATAAATAAATTTGATAATAATTAGATATATTGCCAATGTAGTTTATTTAATGAAAAAAAATATCAGTTGGATATTATATATATCAATTAAAGCATCATTTAAGCCCCTTCTAGTTCATAGTCGATACAACTTCAAAGAGTGTATTCAATGTGCCAAGTTACGCCAAGTTTAGAAAGCTAGGATGCTCTGGGGTACCTAATATAAACACTGTGCCCTACTGGATACTCATGGGCATTACAGATTACCTAACTGTGAACCTTAACTGTGCCCAATTGTGCCCTACTGTGCCGTGGAGTCGGAGTTAAATAATATATATATATATATCTCTGTTATTAGGTCTGTTTATGCAGCCCATATATATATATATATATATATATATATATATATATATATATATATATATATATATATATATATATATATATATATATATAATAAAAAAAATAAAATATGTACTCTACGTGTGTATCATGATATACGTACATTGTACATATATATATATATTATATATATTATACTGTAATGCTGCGTTCACAGCAGTGGTTCGGTTCTGATCGATCGATCATACGGAATTGGTTATAATTAAACTTCCAGAATGAAGCGATCCGAACGAACTGCCGCTATGAAGCGCCGGATGGAAATTTTGGATTTAATTAACATGGGTAATATAGGCATTTATTCTCCCACTCCAATTTTTTTTTTTTTAACATTGTTGATGGTCATATATTTATAGTCGACGACAATCTCTCCCGAAATTTGGTTCTGAATCCGCGCCTGCATGTGCATTAAACATAAAAAATATATACTGTACAGTTAACAGAGTAGTATAATACAAAAAATCTTAGGTTACGTGTGGATTCAATATGCGCGCGGCGGACATCTTGAAAATAAATGTTAAGGATCTTATGGATGCCGCCATTCAGTCTATACTGAAGCTCTGGAGCTGGCGCGCCATGTGTATACATGCAGGTATTCTAAAAGATCTGTTAGGCTTCTTTCAATCACACGCGCGATATGCAACGCTTAATTTTGCAAAAAAATCAAGCGCCGCTAAACTTGATTTCCTTACGGCGGTACGTTTGTTGCGGCATGTTTTTGCAGAAAAATCGGACCATGTGAAAGGATCTTATATTTAGACTGTATTTAGACAGACAATATAATATTGTCAGACACTGGTTTACAATATCGTATATAAATACACATAACAGTGCCAGCTATAATATATATAGTCTGTGCAGTATAATAATGAAGGAAATCGAGTTTAAAAAACCTACTCGGTTCAGGAACTTCAGGGTTTATAAAACTCTTGACTCGATCTTCATGAAATTTTTAACACAAAAAACGGTATAATATATTATTATATTATCTTCATCGTCAGCACCACCACGTGATGCATGCGACCATGCACGCTTATTTGCTTTGAGCTTATCGTAATTCTTATTTTTAGGACAAATTGGTGAGCTTAAAGGACCCCACACAGCACACAATGAATATTTTTTGGATGATATCTAGATATAATCTGTATAGAACTTTTTACTTATCTAAAAATTATATAGATATTATCTATGAAATTTCATGGATATTTTCTAGCTAAATGTCCTCTATTTTTTGGATAAAGTTATCTTGTTAATATCTTATCCTATAATTATACATTTTTTATCTAGCTATATTATCCTCCTATATACTATGCTTCTATTTTTAAGTAAAAACACACATAAATAATTATATTAACATACATTTTATTATTTATAACATTTCTCAATCAACATACACATTATTGGAAATTTTAAAGATATTGTGATAAATCATGCATCATACTTGTACAATGATAAAAAAATAATGACTAAAGTGGTTTTCAATTTTTAACAAAACTTAACTGCTGCTGACATATTATTAACATAAACACATAAATTAAATAATACTGTATGCATGTTCATTAGCATTTCAATATATATAAATAATTATAATATTAAATCCATATATAGTCATTAATTGCATGCATACAGTATAACAAATTCTCTATAAAACAACAGTATGCATACAGTATGCATTGTATATGTGTTTTGTTATTAAAAAAGTAAAAGAACCTTAATTGAGCAATACAGATGTACTAAATTTTTATAAATATGCAAGACTACATAACAGTACAATTAAAACAACTTGAATTTAGTATGCATACATTAAAAATTATCTGACTTATTCATTTTAAAAACATATACACACTGTTCTCCCTACTTGCTTGGCTTCTTTTGCTGGTCAGCATTGCTGATCTGTAGTGATGATCTGATGATATATTGCCCATTACAGCTGGCTGCAGTTTTCAGAACCAAATGTTGCACTATATAAATTATGCCATGCTGGCTAGATGAGCTGGGCCTGGGTATTGGATGTTGTCACATGTCTGCACCTGTAAAGTAAAAAAACAAAACATATTAACATCACTATATTTATGTTTAAGCAGCAGAATGGCTGCATTGGTCATTATGAATATAGCCACTGTATGGCCAATGTGAAATTTAAATTGCTCCTGGAAAACAATAAGGCCGGTGCTGAAAACTTATATAAATATGTATGCATTCTGCGCGCACCTCTGCATATGAAATACTGTACTGAAAATTTAAAATAAATATGCTGCTTAATTGTGACATATTGCTATAGAATTATACTGTGTATACAGTCATTACAGTATACAAATTTCCAGGAATAAATATTATAGTAAAAATACAGCATCCATAAATACACAGCTGTAAAACGTATGCATACGTATACTCCAAACGTATACAGTATGCATATGATATCATAAGCACCGCGGTCGAGGAATACAACCTAAAAATGTTAATAATATATTCATATTATAATATATAAGTACAAGTGCTGGCCTGAAATAATGATAATTTTAACACTGGCAAAGACATTGTAATAATTAAACCCTGATTACATACCTTATAAATTACTAGACGACTTGAAATCTGCATGGCTTCTCCAATACTCCAAGGTGCAGCGCAGTCAACCGCCACAGCCCATATAATCCCACTTTTCTGGACAAAAAGAACTCACATTGTTAAAGCTGACCAAAGATTTATGAGCAGAAAATACTCATAATTGATTTCTTACCTTCCACTTGAAGATATTTTCGGTTTTAGATGAGAAATTTACATATTTTTCACGAAAAAACCGTTGTGTTTACAACAAACATGCAGAATTTTCGAAGTGCGCATGACGTCACATAAAAATTGTACCCGCGATGCAAAAAAATTGCTCCAGATAGAGAATAGATAAAGAGTGCGTTTGAATTCACGGGCCAGCCCGGGCTGGCCTGGGCTGAAGCGTTTTTTGTCGTCAAGTGGGGCCAGCCCGGCGGCCATTTTTCCTCCTCTCATGACGTCACTTCCTGGCTGGCCCAGGCTGACGCGGGCGGACTCTACAGTGCGCCTGAGACCTAGCGGACAGACTGGGAACTAATTATGACGAAATTATGACGTTTCATACCAGGCGACCAAGGTCACCGCCATTTTACCCAGCCCGGGCCAGCCCGGGCTGGCCCGTGAATTCGAACGCACTCAAAATTATCTATAAAATATCTAGATAAAAATATCCTCAGATAAATAATAGATAAAATTATCTATAAAATATGCAGTCAGTTTTAAAAAGTTTACATACGCATTAATTAATTAATTCATTAATTAAAGAAAATTTTAATTATTTTGATTTCAAAATTTAAATAATTCAAAATTTCAATGGAATAACAAATATGTACATAAAATTTTTATATTAAAATTATTATTTATAAGTATATAATATAACATTAAATAATAATAATTTGCATGATTTGTTCACTTTTTTTTATACTTTATATACAATAAATCTATTAAATCTGTATTATTGTATTAATTATTATAAATTTTAACTGTCATATATGTGCATGTTTAAAAGTTGGATAACTTTATCTATTTAATATCTCTTCCAAAATAAGCAAAGACAAAAGATAGCAGTATCCAATTTATATCTACATGTTATCTCGGCACTTTAGATAAATATTGTATAAATATTAGATATCGTTATCTTGAATTGCATGTGGCATATCCACTTAATATCTGCATATACAAAAAATATCCAAAAAATATCTAGATATTGAGTTTTGTGTGCTGTGTGGGACTAAACTATAATATATATCATTAAAATAAGCAGATTAATAATTATCTACTTACCTTATTTTAGTCAAAATTTGTTACGTTTTGATTTTTCACTACCTTTTAGCAGGGCCGTCCCATGCGCACGGTGCATACGTTTAATTTTTTCTGCTCTATTATAGAGTTTTCCGTAAATTAATAGCCATGGCTTAGAAAAGCTGCGCAGAAACGAGTTTTAAATGTTAGTAGTCTACTGCGCATGGCTCTGCAAGGTGTGCATGATAAAAAAGCATGAATCCAAATGAAGCTGCGCATACGCTAGGTGACTAATCTGCGCACAGCCAATAGCAACTTTGTATGCTTTATGAACAAAGATACGAACTTCTACCCCAGATTGCTTGCGAATTGCAGTGTTTAAAAATTCTTTTAATACATTACTGCAACCGGTTTGGCTTGTAGTATTGTAAATAAATATCAAATTTGAGATGAGATAAAAAGCAACGTTCTCGCTAATGTTGAACAAAAACTCTGCTCCGGTAGGGGCCCCTCGTGCAGCAAAACAGCTGTTTTGAGCTCACTACGTGACGTCACCTTGGGTGTTTTTAGCCAAAATGCGCAGATCAGTCCAAATTCGTAGGGCTGATGGACCTATCTATTATAGTTGTATCATGACCTTTTAGGATGAATTTTTGCACCGCTGTTCGCCTGCTTCGCCTCGTTCCCGGTCGCAACTCCTATTATCTCTGCAACTCCTGCAGATAATACAGAGATAGAACTCTCCCATGTTAACGACTTGTGACGAAAACGCTAACGCCATCTCTTAGTGCGTTGGGAAGACGTCAAGACGAGCAGGTCAGAACAGAAGACGTATTCCACCGCAGCCATGCGCAATTCGATTCTTTTCGTAACACCAGCCACCCGCGTGAAATTCAAACATTTTTTGGGTAACTCGCGTTACTTCCAACATTAATTAATTCCTTTACTTTTTTTGCGTATCTTCCAGAGATAGCAGATCGAGTGCATGCATTTTTGATGTACGATAATGATAAAAAGGATGCCATTAATAAAAAAAATAATAATAAGATGATAATTAAATACATGAATACTCAAAATTAAGTCGATAAGTTATTTCATATAACAAAAGACTCGGCTACTTAGAGACCTCCGTGTCTTAATTATGGCTAGAAATTTTGATGGCCTGAGCGTGGGCCCGTGGTCCAAGTGTGGCGGCGCTGCTGCATCGCATGGACACGGTTTTAGGTCACGTACGGCCTGGTTTTCAGCTGCACGCGTAGCTGGTAGCCATCATGCAGCGAGAGCCGGGCCAGGCCGAACCGCGCCCATGCGATGCAGCAGCGCCGCCACACTTGGACCACGCTCAGGCCATCAAAATTTCTAGCCATAAGACACGAAGGGCTCTAAGGGTCTCTAATATAATAATTATTATACAAATACTTTAAATTTATACTCGCTCATCTGCATGATAATTGCATGACCGAGTAAAATTTATATTGTACAAATAAATGTTGATTGTGAACTTATTAAATTATAGAGACAGGACTGACATCACTGACAGGAGTTTTTTTCAATTAAATTAAAAAAAGTACCATAATATATCGCTTAATTACTATTTATATATAAAATATAATTTCATAGAGATCGCTTTAATTTTTATTGATGTTGATTAAGAGATCGAACGCCCATGTTAAATATTTTTCCTATCATTTAACGTATTTATTTATCAATTAAATTAAAAAAAGTACCATAATATATCGCTTAATTACTATTTATATATAAAATATAATTTCATAGAGTTCGCTTTAATTTTTATTGATGTTGATTAAGAGATCGAACGCCCATGTTAAATATTTTTCCTATCATTTAACGTATTTATTTATTTTATTTATTTATTTATTTATTTATTTATTTCACCCAAAGTACAAATACAAAATATATTACAAAAATTAGGGTGCGGATTGCAACAAAGCACCGATGGCACTATTTCACTAAAAAGTGGTTACAATCCTTTATATAACTACTGAAAAAAAACAATCATTAGCTGTAAGCTTGTGTCAAAATAAATGTGTAATCACAAACTATTTTTACAAATATAGTGTTTCTTTAAAACACTAGGAAACTGTGTTTCAGAACATTTCTTGATAGGACCCGGAAGCCGATTCCACTCATCCACAGATCTTATTACAAAGCCATTTTTGTAACGATCAATTCGAGCCTTTGGTGGAATGAGCCGAACTGCCCCGTCTTGCCCTCTAATGGGACGTCCATTGACTACAGAATTAGCGAAGTTTAAATCAATTTAAACCAAAGAAAAAGTCTAGATGAAGTGAAAATGAGAACTTATTATTTGGGCGTCCAGATGGCGACCGGCACACCCCCAAATGCTTCTAACTTCAGAATTTTGGCCATAAGCGTTCTATATCTCTACACTATAAAATCCCTGCTATAATATATTGCAAAAAAAAAATAAATAAATAAATAAATAAATAAAAAAAAACGATCATAATATAGAATACGCGATCTCTCGTAAATCACGATCTTTTTACAGCACGCCTTAATTAATTGTACACATTTTTTCCATTTTCATCTCCAACACTTCAATAAATTGTTTAATTTATTTCTTAATTAGAATATAGCTTTTTTTAACATATATATTGACAGGCGCGGATCCAGAAAAAAATTTCGGAGGGGGCTGCCTCCATAAGGCCAAAGTTAAAAAAAATTTTAGAGTGGGGGAAATGCCTATATTGTCCATGTTAAATCCAAAATATCGGGGGGAGGGGAGGGGGGCTGCAGCCCTCCCAGCTACCCCCCTGGATCCGCGCCTGAACATTAAAACCCCGTAAGAAAAATTAAGCCTTCACTTTGCACACCCTTTAAGGGTTGAAAAAATTATTGGTTCGAAATTTAACCGACCTTATTTCCATTTAATTCCTTTTTTGTTTTAGTCAGAATCCAAAATTTCTAGTTTCTACAAGGAATTTTATTTTTTTTATTAAAAATAAAAAAGACACCGGGCGTATATACATCTTTATTAGGCCCCTCTTTATACATATATATAAGTTCGACTAAATTCTGTACAGTTTCCATATGCCCATTTACTGGACCAATTTTTTTGACCCTCTGTTAGGGTATATACTTGATGTATATATATATATATATATATATATATAGTAAGTGGAGGTTGAATCGGTTAAACTACCTGCTGCATGCATGGCCAATCAGAGCACGATACATATATATTATAATTGCTGCGCATGGGCCTAGCTGAGTCGAAACAATAATATTTGAATATATTTGTCTGTTCATTCAATCAGGGTTGATTTCAAGCTGATCTGGAATCAGCCTGATGCTTTTTTATCGTAGGGTGAGCTCAAACTTCATATTTCGTCTCTTGGGACCGGCCACTCACTTATACATATTTTGTATAATAGAATTCGTGCATTAAATTTTATACTCGGTCGATCAGTTAATTATGTAATATATATGTAATGTATTGCTTATATGTAATGTAATGCTTATGTAATATATTATATCCTTAATATTATTATTTTTTATTGCATAACTCCATAATTGCATATAATATAAATATATCTATTTTATTGTTTCCTGTATTTCCGCCATCATTCTTTTTTTCCCTCTGCTCGTAAAGCTCATAGAGGACAAAACGACAACAATTGTAACTATCTAAAATTTTACTATAGTATTATGATTATGATATATATATTTATTTATTTATTTCAACTAAAATAAATATTTTCGGAAAAAACGGCTTCATAAAAAAAAACAATTCATATTATATGAAAATCTATAGTAAGAAAAAAAAAAAGTAAAAAAGGGGGCGTGACACCCAAAAAAATCGCACCTCCGGCGGGAGTTTTGGCCCTTCAGGCCTCTATTTTGGGGGCATGTACCGTTTTGGACATCGAGATATCTGGTGGTCACCCTCTATATATATACCTCAGTGTCACCTCAGCGAATGCTAGCTGCATGGGACGCGTAACAGGCCGTGGCCATGGCACCATCCGTTCCCTACCCATTACCCCGCCGCGAGCTATAAGCTCTTAGGGGTGTATCCTTTTGTAAAAAAAAAAAGGATTACGTACGTACTTCATTATATATTAATTATTATATCGACTTTGTTTTGATTGTTATATAATCAATTTCAGACATTTTTTCATCACCTTAGTTCTTATTATATTTGTTAATGATGGCATACTTTTAATCATTATCGTAAGTTTTGTATTATTAATTAACTTTCAAAAATTAATTCTCTACAGTCTAGACATTGCATGATTGCATATACACTCGCTGCTGTACGTCTCTGGAAGAAACGAAGAAACGCGATTTATCAAAAATATGTTTAAAACTCACGCGCGGTTCACGTGGGAAAGAAAATCGCGCATGCGCAGAAGCTTCTGTCGCGGTGGAGCGGTGGTTTGGCTATTGTTCTGTCCTGACTCTAACTACCAAGTAAAGTGAATCGCGTGGGAACCAATAGGAACTTCGTAAGGGTAAGAACGACTCCTCCCTATCCACTGCTACGTGCCTGGTCGTTCCGTCGCAGAGATAATCGTTCGCCATTCGCCTGCTTGTTTCTGATGCGCTCTTGAGATGGCACTTTTTTAATTGCCGCTAAAATTTCAATACGGTGACGGTGGTCGAGACAAAGGAGGATTTGTATTTATTTATTTATTTATTTATTTATTTATTTATTTATTTATTTATTTTTTTATTTCATTTTAAATAAACATGATACATTTCATTTATACAAAAAGACATTTATACCTCAATGAGCTAAAGCTCGAGAAGAGGAATGAAAATTTTGTTTCATCTGGAAAAGAAACATGATGACAGAAATATTTCACTACATAATTAACAATAACATTTTAGTTAAGAAAAAAAGTTGATGTAGCTTATTCATGTAAACACTATAAACATATAGAACCGTATATAAGGTACAAAATGCATGCATGTTTACAATATTTTAGTATAGTATTTTAGTACAATATACTGGATTATATAATTATTATTGTATCCTTCATTATTTATATATAACTATATTATACTTATTTGTCTTTTCAAATCCATGCAGGTTATATTATATCCACGAAAAGTGGTCTGATTTTTTTTTTTTTTTTTTTTTGTTGATAGATATAATTATAAATATTATGTATCGGATCATGCATGATGATGATCGAGGCTTAAAAATTAAATTCCAGTTGGATATAAACCCGTTTGATCTACGGCGCCTCATATATAATATAATATATATAATGTATATACAGCTAAAATACACAGTATATATATGTATGTTGGTTGTAAAAACCTCATCTGCTTGATCTACTTCCAATTTTTCATTTTTTAGCTTATAATGCGAGGCAATGAATAAACTGTAGCCAGCTTATTTATTCTTGACATATATTTATTTATTTATTCGACTTATGGCGATCGAAGGTAAGGCAATTATAATGCCTTTTCTTACCCCTGACCAGAATGATACAATAGTGTTACAATATGAATAATTAAGTTCACTACGAACTATATATCAAGTTGAAATTTTTATTGGGTCAAAAAAATAACATTCGGAAAAAAAATTGCTCATTCAACCAAAAACCGAATTTAGGAAAATGATCAAAAATGGAAGTACAGGTTTTTGCAACGACCTTTTTTGAAAATCTGCCCATATCTGAGTAAAAAAAAAAATTTAAACATTTTTTTTAGATAAAATATTTGGGTTAAATATTTGTTAGCGCGCATTGTTCTTCCAGCATTGACGTGTACGTGTGCCATGACGACGGAAAAAATTCTATAAGCTCTTGGAACAAAAATTTTTTCCAAACTTTTGATTCCAGTTTCTGTTAGATCATCTACGGGTATATTATATAACATTTTTTTTTTTGTATTTTTTGTCGTGTCCCTTTGTTTATTCGATTTTGAAATTTTTGACCTTTAATTGACCGTTGACCTTGAAAATTGTTCAAGGTTATGGTCACATATATATAATTATCAGAAGTTGGGTAATTTATCTATGAATGTATTGAATCCCCGTTTGCTTTTTGTCGCTATCTTTTTGTCTTGGGCACAAAAAAATAATTTGTCCGACAGGCCGCGCGCGCGGATCATGAAATTTTTCAAAATTTCAAAATTCGTTTTTTTTTTTTATTATCAGCCAAATATATATTCAAACCTTTACAACTTGGGTTAGAACTACAACACATGTGAAAATAAGACTTTTTTATTGATCTTGTCGATCAACTCTTGGTCCTTTTCACAAATTACCCTTTACGTCATGATTTACGTTGGATTCCCAGCATCAAAATATGAAGAAAGGAAAAAACATATTACTTGATTGCAAAAGTATAATATAAGCCATTTAATTCCTCTACTTCTTACTTTAATTTACTTTTCTGTGGTACGTATTGGTAATATGAGTTTGTTACATATATATATATAATTATAGGCGTATATGTTTTAAAAATATTTTTTTAAATCTTGGGCTATAATATATGGTTGTTTTTATTTACATCCTAATATTAACTAGCAAAATAAGAAAATATTTCGTGAGTTAATTATAGTTATTATAATGTTGATCGACCGATAATGATACACTTTCTCTTTCTTTCATATTTTAATATTTGAGCATTTCAGGTCATTTTAAAATCAAAGTCTTATTTTGTTTTGAACGCGTTAGACGCTTTTCACATATATTATTCATTATTCACAACGCGTTGTAATGATTTTCAAATCATGTTCCGAACGCGTTGGGAGCAAATTGTTTTTACCCGAACGCGTACGTTGTGAATTTTGCTAAGGAGCTGACGTACGTGCTCAACTTGTTGGGATTAAATTTGCGATGCTAAGATGCTATACGAGCGCGAATTTTGCTTCTTAGAATTTTCATTTTCATAATGATCCCAACGCGCAATTTACTTTACTTCCAAATGTCAACATTATTATAATAAGTAAAGTAAAGCAGGATATATACAGTCTAATAAGTGAGAGTTTACGTCTGAAAATTTCCTGAAATGACGCATTAAATTCGTCTATTGATTTCCGCTTCCGATTGCGGGCTATAATTAAAAGCAGAACTGCGTAATTTACTAATTTAATTCACTTCTGAAAATTTTCAGGTGTAAACTCTCGCTTCTTTGTTTAAAGTTAAATAGCCGGACCAGACATTTTTATTTTAATGGATTATGTATCGTCATGTACGGGCAATACACGTATGTATGCGCTAGCTGGAGATTTTCTTGCAGAAAAAAATAAAAATAAATAAATACCGACAGTTTTTTCAATGATAGCGTACGTATTATTAAACAAATATTTTTTTTATTTTTTTTTTTCAAACCCTGTTGGGCACTTCTATTTACTAATTACAAACAATTTTGAAACCCTGAACCTTCCGAAACCCTAATTTGAGCGTTTCGCAGGCTCTTCCGGAACGGGGGCGGCCACGGCCTTGCAAATCCATCCCGGCATTTGTCTGCGGCTGAGGGAAACGTGGAAACCTCAGCCAGGATGGACGCTGCAGCTTTTGTCAATGAACCGGAAGTGCAATGGTCCAAAGCCAGGGGAACCACATAGTGGAAAAGCGCAACGATTTACCCCTGGGTGGGAAACGTGGTTTTTGTTGAAAATGGTCACCCATCCAACTACTAACCACGCGCGGCGTTGCTTGACTTCAAACAAATATTATAATCATATGGTCCATTTTTAATTAATGTAAATAATACAAGCACTCGATTTAATGGTTTTGATAGTTTATAATTTCTTTATCCAATTAGCCATGAATCATATATGTATAAGTACAACATAGATTACGTCAATATAAAAAAATAATAGAAAACTAAAACACATCAACAATAACATCCGTAATGTTGAAATAAGAGGACATGGGAAATATAATAATAATAAAAAAAAGCATTAAAAAATAGCACTACACAATATATCTTCTGTATCATCCTCTTTTTTTAATACGTATGTAGATTCGAAGTGCAGCTGAAGTATTAATTATAAATTTCACTTAATTATATTAGTTGAATGTTGTATATTTATTGCATCATGTACGTGTATAATATATAATATTTTTTGTGTTATATGTACTATATTGAAATTGTTCTACACGCATACTTGTGTGTCACAGAACTTATTAAAAATCTAACATTGACGGAGCAATTATTAAAGCGCTCACGTTATCATTTGTTGGAGAAGACATAATTCGAATGCACTTTTGTATTTCTTTAGGATGACGGTCGTCTTGGATATATAATTTTATACAATTAATTAATAATTATAACATTTATAACTTATAATTTTGCATGCATGGTAATTGGGGTTTTTACTGTTTATTGAGATACAATATACATGTATATCACGTACGTGAACATTTTGTGAATATTATAAAAGTAACAAGTAAACAGAAGAGAACAATTTAAATTTTGAAATTAATTTAATAAAAGTTGTTGTGTTAAGTGTATGAAAACAATATCATAATTTTATAAAACTATTTGCAAGCAATAGTGATCAGCTATATAAATGTATCACGTTATATACAGTTATCATCACACACAAGTTTAAAAAAAACCTGTATATTTACTCCATCTGCATGCATATATGCAGTCAAATGTATCCTTTTGATTGTTTTGTTATTGCTAAATAAATAAAAAATTATTTATTTAATTGATTTATTTTTAGTTATTCGTTTAAGATTGATTTTAAATTTTGAACCATATTATAAATAAAAAAATTTAAAACTATAATTAATGTGCATGGTATAAATAAAATGTACGCAGCGCATATGTCCATATATTCATGTCTGCTATTACATTAAAGTCAATTGCATGCTTAACTTACATTCCTTCAGTAGCAACAATTTGAAAAAAAAAAAAAAAAAAAAAAGGCATACAATTATATTAGAAGTGAAAGTCAACAATTATTTCAAATTAAATTTTATTTATTATTATCAGAAAAAATTTATACAATATAAATGTAACTTTTTTATGTTGCATTATAATTTAACAAATGTATTGCATGTAACACATTTATAATCTTTACAATTTTACATAATTATTTACAAAATACAACAATTTATATAATAATTATATATATATATTTTATATATATATAATATATATATATATATATATATATATATATATATATATATATATATATATATATATATATATATATATATATATTTAGATTTTATTGGGCATGATTAATTGACAATCTATTTAAGATACAGCTTTAAACTATACATAAATAAAAAATAGGCACTAGCTTCTAGCTATAATATAAGTATCAATAATTGACTTCGACATTTCGTATATATTATTTATAAATGTATACAAGAGTAATGAATATTTATGGCTTGATCCGATGACCTATAAAAATATAAAAGTCCACCATTTATTTTTATGCAAAATTATGAATGTTTGTGGGTGAATGGTATACTCAAGTAAGAAAGTTTTAATGCAGTGAAGTCTTCATTAACAAATCTAGTGCTACGATAGGTATATTAGTAACTATGCTGGAGATTGAGTAATTTACAGCAGGTAGTGGAATAATGAAGCCCATATAGACCGTTCTAAATCATACAATATAATACACACAAAATTGCTCTCCCCGGTCCCCTACCCCTTGCACCCCTCTTCATTACTTTAATTTTTTAACTACATGTGTATGTAAAAATAAATTTTGGGATGAAAAATGAAGTTCACATCCATTTTATTCTCGCAACCATAACAACTGCATGATAATAATTATTGATCACGGTATTCATGATAATTATCACACTCTTGATGAGCGACACGTAAAAATATAATGAAAAATTCAATATTAATTGAATTCGTCTAACAAAATTTAATTAAAAATTCCCTGCGATAGTGATAGAATTTGAAGACAAAATACATCACAGTATGCAAATATTACCATGCATGCAGAATCGATATTTTATTTTATAAAAAAATGTGACTGTACATTTTTTTTATGAATAAAACGTAGATAATCATTATATATATACACAATTTAGAAAGCAAACCAGAATCATAAATCTTGTTCGAAAACTACACATGGTAAACGCCACCGTAAGCGGCCTTGGTGATTCAGTCGCTCTTGCAAGGGTCGGGGTCCTCCTGGTCCGACACCTCGTCCCGCAACTCCTCCTCGTCGTTGATGGAGATGTCGCGCAGGGAGGGACGCGCGTGTCGTCGCCAGCCGTCCGTCATGGGAGGAGCGGTGCGCTTCAGCAGCCGCGGGCCGGTCAGCGCGATAGTGACCGCACCGATCGGAGCAGTCAGCAGAATTGACAGCACGGAAACCTGTGTAAATAACAAAATCACTTGATTGATGAGGATATTTTTTCTTTTAGAATCTCGTTCTTAATCACACCCTATAGCTACATGCCACTATAAATATAATATTATATGCATGCACGCCTCGGAAAATTTACCTCGCTAATGGATGGAAATATATATGGAGTCAATATTTTGTGGGATCAATAAATTATTTTCAACGTTGAACGTTGCCCTCTTTTAATTGGGGAAGGAATTTTATAGATGCCAACTGTCACCTCGGGACAATTGGTACATCTACATCATCAGTTAATTGCTGCAGTTGCAGCTTTTATAGCTCCTGATCTCCAAGAGACAAAGAGACTAATATATCCATGCAGACTCTCAAGTTTTGAAAAGACTTAATTATAAGCTCGATCACTATTATTATTATTTTGCTATTACTGCATATACAGTAATATCAATATCAACAGAACAGGGTCGGTCTGGCAAATTATGAAAACTTGTATTATATTATTCAGAAAGCCTCTTGGCGTTTTTCAATTAACGTCAAACTGCCAGGATGATTTTCTACTGACATATGCTACGATATACTGTCAAAAATTTCATTCACAAAACACTTTGGTTAAAAAAGTATTAAAAAATTACTTAAAATTGAAGTTTCGATAAAAAAAATCATCAAATATTATTCAGAAAGCCTCTTGGCGTTTTTCAATTAACGTCAACTGCCAGGATAATTTTCTACTGACATGTGCTACGATATATATATATATATATATATATATATATATATATATATATTATATATATATATATATATATATATATATATATATATATATATATATATATAATATATATATATATATATATATACTGTCAATAATTCCATTCACAAATTAAAGCATTTGTATTGATTTTTTTTGTATTTTTTTTAAATGAAAAGTAGCATGACGAATATTTTGGAAGTCACGTTATACGTGGTCTTGGTGTGAAAAGTTGACATGTAATCAAATCAAATTAATATACATTTTTTTTTTGTATTTTTTTGGGTTCATGTCAACTGCTCAACTGCATTTCTTTCGCACAATAACCCGCAGCAATCTCACTTTTCAGCAGAATCTGTTTAATGTATTATTTTCAGGAAAAATTAAGCAATGCCAACTCAATTTGACTTAATGCTTGAATTAGTAATTATTGCTAAAAATAGTTCGAATTAGCGCTCCTCTATATGGAATCGAAGTTAAAAAGATGAAGAAAAAAAAAAGGTTAAAAGCATGTTCCATATAATTGGCCATATTTATGGCTCTCCAGGAAAAAAATCCAAAGTCAGAGAGAACGTATCATGACATTTAACATGGGGGACGAGCCACCAATCCACGAATTTTCTTTTGGGAATCGAGGGGGTTTGACAGTTAAGGCCCCATGTTAAATGCCGCGTTCAGTTTGGCTTTGGATTTGTTCTCTGTAATCTCTGCATTCTGCATTAACTCCCACTTTAAGTACGGAAGGTTTGCTAATTTTTAGAGTTCATGAGAGTGAATTGCCACATCAATTATTAAGAACACTGACAATACCCTTATTATATTTAGTACAAAATTAGCTGTCTATCCGCCAAGGGCCCCGGGCCCGCACATATTTGTAAGTTAATCATTAAGCATGGTGTTAGAAAAAAAAATAATAATAACACTGAAAAAATATTAGGCCAATTTTCTTAAATGTCTGCAAAGAAGTTAAATTATTTTCCATATTTTTAGTTTTCCTTTCTTTTCTTTTTCTTTCTTTTTCTTCTTTTATATTTTTATTTTGCAAAGGCCCGTGGGCCGGGTCCGCCACAGCTGGGGCCCGGGCCGCATTTGCGGCCTAGCGGCCCTGGCCAGACCGACCCTGAATATCAATATTGTTTGTTAACAATATTATATATATATATATATATAAATATCAACAAAGGAAAATGAAATTTTCTGTTATTGTTAAACGACTGACTAGGTGCAGATTCCAACACCGATAAGCATGGAACGTAAAAACATCCTCCTAACGCAGAAAGAGACTCACCATAAGGACAATACGCGCGTACTCCTGCTCGTCTTCACTGCCATTGTTGCGTACAAGGTCGATTGCGACGGGGCCCAGCGCCGCCTGAGTCAGAGAGGTCAAACAAAGGTCAAACCAACTGGTCATGCTTATATAGATAAAAACCAGAAAACCAGAGACATTTTTGTTTCTGTTAGCTGCACCTTTTCAAGGATTGGAGTGATTATTTAGATTCAATTGCAGGGAGTGTTACCATAATATAATTGTTCATACTGCTTTGATTTGCTTGTATGCAGGATTATTTGTAATGTTTTTTTTTTTGTTTTATTGACGTGCTTTCATAGTGTTTGTGATTAGTGTTTATGACGTGCTTATATTGTTGTACCATCAAAGATCAATAAAATGATTATGAATTATGATTAAAATTTAAAAATTAAGTAAAAAAAAAAAAAACACGCACAAAAGAAAGCGGATAGCGGTGGCGAGGGGGGGGGATTACAATTTTAAATAAATTAATCTATATTATATATGTAATTAATATATAATTATATATTATATAAAAGCGAAAAGCGACGAGTGTATACAAGAGGTCACACGCTCACACCGAAAGATAATCAAGGTCGTGTGTGCATCAACACACAGAATCCAAAAAATTATTACCTTGACAAGCCTAGCTATGATATGTAATTACACTAATTACAGTTACTCGGAAATCTGTATATATATGCATTTTTTTATGTGAATTTATTACCGAAGTAATATATATATATAATATATATATATAATATATATATATATATATATATATATATAACAAAACAAAATAGTGTTATGTCAGTTTTATGTGATAGCAGGTGACAATCACACCTAAATACATGATAGATGATTATATAAAATATATTTTATTATGAAATTAATTTCACAGTCTTCACACTATTAATGCCAAGCAGTTGTAAATCTAGGAAATAAGACTGAAGAGGGAGAAATCGGACGGGATTATTTGTTGTTAGAGGGAGATTAGATTAATTAAACGCACCTGCACGGTGGCCTTGGCCATCCAGGAGAAGGAAATGAAGATCTTTTCCTTGAGGTTGAGCTTGGAGCCGATGGCGATCACGAGGGTGCCTAGTATCCGGACCTGATCACCAAAAGTCCAATGTCAAAACAGAGCCTGCTTCAGAGATTGATGCTAATAGTATACTCACGATAGCAGCGATGGCAATGCAGAGGATCCCTCGCCACATGATTCTGGATTCGAGCTGTGTAAAATCGATCTGAGTGCCGGTCAGACCGAATAGAATTGGCTCGAATATAAGCCAGAATACTTCAAATGCGATTGCGACAGGGTTCTGTGGAAAAAGAATATATACCTAATATAATAATGTTGGATTTTTTTTAAGGATATGAGCTTGAAGCTCGAAGCGGGGTATTTGGCAGAGATGATGAAGGGAAAGGATGGTGGCCACGGCCTGATACGCGTCCTAGCATTCGCTGAGGTGAGACTAAAAGAACCGTGATAACCTCAGTCAGGACGGACACTCTACTAAATTATCAATGGACCAAAGTGATGTCCAAAGCCTGGAGAGCCACACACAAGTGCATCACTGTACTGGGTGGAAAGCGAGATGATTTACCCCAAGGAGGGAGCAACGTAGTTTTTACTTGAAACAGTCACCCATCCAAGTACCAACCACGCTCGACGTTGCTTGACTTCGGTGATCTTACCAAGAACCGGTCTGCGCCATGCTCAACCTGAGTATAGTTGCAAAGGAAAGTTTGATTTCAAGGGATGCGATGATTACAGGATTGTTATGGCTGCATGGCATACAATTCCAAATAGCAATAAAAAGCGAGCTGCAGCGTTGCTCTAAGAAAAAAAAAAAAAAAAAAAAGTCCATGTAAATCTTCTTCAGCCTGCAATATATGCAACTTTTGCTACTGTTATGTGTTGCGGATTGCGCCGAATATGTACGAAAACAAGCGGTGATTTGTCTCACCTCCTCGACCTCCCACCCCTCGGCGGTCCAGATGCAGCCGGACACGTAGGCAGCGAGAATGACCCCGAGTGGCCCCGCGCCGCCGAACCCGATCTCGTCACTGCCCAGCACGGCCAGAAGTCCGCCCAAGAACAGCAGCAGAACGCGTAGGTGAGAAGAGTACGGCTGTGGAGACGAATTGTTACATGGTTAACATGTACACGTTGAGACAGCTTGAACGTTATCCCTGCCTGATTTCCTGGAACTGCAGATTCAACACGCTATTTAAATACTATTATGCAAGACTCAAATTTAAATTATTTATTTTATATAACATTTATCATTCCAGGTAGAAAATACACACATCGCACATATCGTCACCTCAGAATATATATAAGCATCGTATAAACCACATTTTTTTTTTTTTTTTTTTTTTTTTTTTTTTTTTTTACAATTATAGAACTTACGCTATATACATGTATACATAAGGTCTATAATCGCCTCAAAAATTTGTGGTTTATACGACACTTATATTCTGAGGCGACGATATATATCACCTTGAAGAAAGACAATAATTGAACCCAGTTTTGGTGCAAGTTCATTTGCATAAAATTGAAAAAATTTTAACTCGTTATATTTAGAAACGCAGTATCGAACCGTCAAAATAATAATAAACTGTTTAATAATCATTTTAGAAGTTGGTCTTGAAAGTTCAGGATTGGGACCAAATTTTATCCATTACACTATATTTTTGTTAAATTTAGAAATCTCACGTTAAAATTGAACGATATAATGGGTGGGACATTTTGTTAAATATTTTGTTAAATATTTTGTTAAACTCTCTATTTTGTATACATAATTATACAGTATATTTATACATAAAATAATTACTTTACATTTATACGATTATTTTATGTTTATTCTTTACAGTCTCAAGATCTTCATGGAAACTATATAACTTTGCATCAGGCTGCAGGTGAATTAAACGATACACAAATGGAGGACTTACATCGTCCTTGTTGGGCACGATGCGGGTGAGATTGCCCCAGATGACTCCGAAGGCAACCCCCATAAGCACGGAAGCGGGTCCCAGCGCAATGGTGTACACCAGCGATCCTGCGTACAGTTTAGAACGTGAGAACTGAGGAGGATCATCAGGGCTGGGCGTGCACGTACCTGCAGTAAGCATGATACTCGAGATAACACCAAACGCGGCGACGGAGAACGCGTCGTCGATGCCCGTCACTGCGAGGATCAGGGTGGGAATTCCCTTTGCCACGCCGAAGCCCTTGACTCGCAAACGCAGTAGACCAGGGACCACCACGGCTGGAGACACCGCAGCCTCGATCGACCTGTGAGCACCATAATATTTATACCACGTGAAGTAAGTCTAAGTATATTGAGGATACTTTTTTAAGAATATTAATTTAGTTACAGTAGGAATATAAAATCAGTAAGTAAAGATATACTTTTATATACCATATATATGTATACTTTTGTATACTGAGCAATCTCCGCTGCTCCTTGAACTTTTATGCAGCACCACACATTAACACTGACTTTAATAATTATCTAAAAGAGTACACGCATGTATAATGAAAGTGCGTCTATTACATTAATTATTATAATTCACAAAAATGTACAATTTGCACAAAATGCGATGTATTCACTGTGGGGTCCAATGTATTAGAAAAAATATACACATTAATCAACAACCAACAATACATTTATAGGTATGTGAGTTTATTTACTTTTTGCTTTAAAATATAGTTTTGCAAGCTTGTGGTCTATTGATTCCACTAAGATACAGTTCTAAACACATATCCCTTTTTATACAATTCTAATCTTACTTTAATACTTTAATATAGGGGGAATCAATAATTCTGCACCATTCTGACCTCTTATAGGCCTTCCGTGCTTAATTTTTTGTAGAAATTGAGATCCATAACATAAGAATAATCTTGAATAGGTACAATCTTTGTTATATTACAGTCTGCAGGAGGAGATTTATTGTAAATAAATCTCATGGTTTTTCTTTCAATTCTACTGAACTTGTACATGTTTTCCTTACTTGTTGGGTGCCAAGCAGGAGCACCATATTAAGTAATATTTGACCTTATATAATTTGCTGCTCTGTAGTTATTTTTTTTTTTTTTTTTTTTTTTTTGTAATTTAAAGACGAGTAGTGACACGTCGGTATAGGGTAGGTCAGTAGGGGAGAGTTTTTTTATGACGGGGGTGTAGGTGGGGAAGGGGGTCATATATGCTACTAACGGTCGCAGGGTTGACTCTGCAGCCGAGCTTGCGGGTCTCCTTGTTGTTGCTTACCGCCGCCGCCTGCCGTCTTGCCAAAGAGCTTACATCATATACATCAATATAAGATCTCTGGTCTTAATTGCTTTGCTTAATTAATTGCGCTCAAATTTCTCTCTCTTCTCTCTCGCGTTTTCTCTCTCGTTCGCTAGTAGGCAAATTTAACTGTAGGCATTTGGTATTATAAAACTCGGTTGAGAAATAATATTTTGTTCTGACGTCATGCATATTGCCTGGTGAATTTTTCTCTTCTTCCAGCCTGCTTCTCTTGCTACAATTTACTAGCGAACGAGAGAAATTTGAGCGCAAGCAAAGTATTATATAAGATGCCAGACGGCGGCGGTAAGCAGCAACAAGGAGGCCCGAAAGCTTGACTGCAGAGTGCAGAGTCAACCCGGCGACCATGTATAGTGTTAGTAGCATATGACCCTTATTCCCCCCCTTCCCCGTCCCCACCCACCTCCGTCATAAAAAAAACTCTCCCCTAAGTCCCCTATACTGACCTACCCTATACCGACGTGTCACTATAACTATCACTATAACAAAAAAAAAGTCCTACAGAGCAGCAGAAGAGCTCGGTTCATCGTTAGAGCAAGTAGACTACTTGCGAATATCACCAATCAATTTGGAGTGATACATCGAATTTTGTGCAAATTGTACATTTTTGTGAATTGTAATTAATATAATAGGCATATATGCGTGTACTCTATATATATTGGATAATTATTAAAGTCAGTGTTATGTGTGGTGCTGCATAAAAGTTCAAGGATCGAGCGGCGGAGATTGCCCAGCTCCCAGCATACATATGGCATGTAAAAGTATATCTACTTATTATGTCTACTTCGCCTGATAATATTTATTATTCTATAAAATCAGTGTTTAGTGAATTAATTTGGTTAATTAATTTATTGAAAAATATTCCATTCTTCCGGCTTTAAAACAGATATGACATAATATTTAATTATTGATCAATTAAGTTTACAATCTTTACTTACAATAAAAGTTTGGCGTCTCGAAAGTGAATAAGCGAACTATATAAATATATAAAATATTTATAAATTAGAAAACTACTAAACTGTTTTTTTAAAAGTAATGTTTGAATATAATAAATTTGTTCATTTAATTTTAAAGTATTAAGTAGTTGTAATATAAATTAAACTTTACATTGCATTTAAATTTATATTATAGCTATATAAAGGTTGTAATAAAATTAAAGAGCGTGCGTAACACTAATAAAGGTAAAGAAACACAATTCAAATGCATGTATGCTGTGATTTCCCTTACGTGTTTTGCTTATGGTACGATAAAAATAGTACGTGGTTAATATACGTATATTAATTATATATGTATAATAGAAATCTAATCGTAAGTTTAATTTCTCGAACGAGAAGTGAAACTCGTAACCAAATCAGTGTCTAATTTAGGCTGGGCTGATTTTATAATGGAGTAAAAATTTCTCTATATTATAGACTATATATATAGCTAAGATGTAAAACCGCTGTTTATAAGCGGAGAGTCTCTCGATATTCAAGCTCTCATAATTCTTATTACATATATGATAATAATAAGAGGACCAGCCCATTTGAGCTTATAGCTTTACATTTCATGTGTATTTTTTTAAAAAAAAGTCTTATAGTAATTTTATTTGACAACTAGCTGCAATGCAATATGCATTTATTGTACTTCAAACAAACAAAATAACATCTAAACCACGTTCTGAATGGGATGACAAAAATTCGTGGACAGTATGCTAGTATATTGTCTCGTCTAATATTGTGCTACTTTTGCAGCAAAAGTAGCTTTTGCAACGTATACAATGTAATTAATTTCATCAAAAATTTAGCTGCATTTTCCACAAAAACTCTATACGCGGCAACAATTCTCACCCAAGCATGAAGGCCCATCCCCAGGGCAGCCCTAGCAGCAGGTTGGTAGTGAGAGCGACCATGCAGCACTCGATCAACCAAGGTCCCAGACCGAGTTTCAAGATGGTGCCGAACAGCTTCTTGGTAGCGCTGGGGTCGAGGTCAAGACCTGCTCGGATCAGGATGATGACCAGCGCCACTCGCCTGAAACACACGAAGACGTTGGTTAGGGCCGTAAGGCATATAATAAAGAGTATTAGGGACGAGCACAATGCATCCTTTTCAATGTTGCGGTCTATCAAGAATATTTCTAGCTTCCAAATAAGGAAATTTTTAAATTTTAATAATGTTTAGGAGGGTATAGATACATAAGAGCTGCTTGACTTCTGAGGGTGAACCGGTGAACATTACAATCAATGCATCTTTAATCTTCGCCTGTGCAAATTAAATTCAGGGCCTACGATAATTGGCATTACCTGATGTTGGCTACGACGTGCATGTACTCTCCGTGGACAGCTACGAGGCCAAGGTTCTTGGCCGCGATGCCCACGAGCAGCATACCAAGCAGTGCGGGGAGACGAGCGCGTGTCGCCAACCACCCACCAAGCTTGGCCACGATGCAGAGCACCGCGATGGCGAACAGCTGGCCGCCGAAGGGTGAGGCGTCTTCTCCCAGCAGCACAAAGATGATGCCCCAGACGAGGAATCCCACACACACGAGTGCTGCTAGTCGCTCCACTTGCTCCAGGTTGGGCCACAGGCCGAATCGAACCCACCATCTGCAGTACCGAGAAAGGTTACGTGAGAATCAGTGATACAACGGTTATATGAGCACGTCGGTCCACAAGAGAAAGAAATTTATTGTAAAAAATATCAAACTAGCCGGGAAAAATTGAAAGCCAGATTCAGTTTTACTCAGTAATTACATGAATAAAGAGGGAATAAGTTTGGAGGTTGGCGACCGAGGACCGGGCCTTTCCCCATGCTTTCCACGCTTGTAAAAAAATACAACAAAATTATATTTACTTTTAGAATGGGCATGCAATATTTGTTAAGTCCTTTAAGTGGGATCGATAGATGCATTGTGAATGCATCGTATACAGTATATAAATACCTCCTCCGAATTTTTGGATCTTTGGGGGAGGGGGAAGGTAGATTTCCTACTGTCCAGTGCATACCTTGGTCTGGGCTCCTTATCCTCCACATGGCGCTCCTCTTGAGCCTGAAAGCTCTCGGTGGCGCTGCCGTTGCCGTTTTCTCCTCGGCCTCCGCCGTTACTTGCCTGTGTGGCTGTACGATCGGTCATGAAACAAGCAGCATTTTTACCATGCAATTCATGAAATATCAGATGGATATTTCATATCCATCAGATATTTCAGATATTTCAGATGGATATTTGGGTACAGGCGGGGGCAGTGTTGTAGCGAAAAGCCCCCTTCATCAGAATCGACAGAGGCATAGGGAAAACGCTTGGGCAGTGAGAGGCTCTCCACACCTTTCTTCAACTGACTTTTTATATATAGCCCCTCTCCTCCAACCTCTGATTTTTTTTTCCTGCATGCTTGGCCACAGTGGCCAGTATAATATGCATCTGCACATTTTTTATACAGCTATAAGGGCTCACCTAATTCTAAATTCTGAAAATATCGTGCAATATGACCAACAGTTCTGAATTGTAAATATCTAGCTGCTGTGGCTTGCGTAACTCAACAAATTATCACTACTTTTTTTAACAATATAGCGTTTTAACACCTTTCGTTTATATAACATTGTCCTTTGGAGGTTTAGAGAGTATGAATAATTGTGTCAATCACAGTACACTGCAATGCAACCAGAGTTGATTAATCAATTCTTAATAACTTGAAAAAAGTGGACTTAAAAACAATATATTATAATTATAATATATTAATGTTAAATACCAAATTCCTTTATGACTATTGATATTTATATAAGTTAATTTGTCCAGCCTATATTATTATTTTAAAATAATACAGGAGGCAAAAGATTGATTGATTCCAAACTCATCAGCTTCAGATTACAACGTACGTTATTCGTTTTATACTCGTTCCGGAATGGCAGGATGATTATACAGTATAGCAATTCTGCACTAAACAGCGTGTTTAACATTAAAAGCATCATGTTACTAAACTAAACGAACTAACTATATATATGACACCTTCAAGAGTAAATTTTGTTTACTTCTCTTTGTTTGCAAAAAAGTCCAAAATCGTCTGCTTATAAGCAGACGATATTACATTCTCACGATAAAATGGAACATTGTTGGTCATGTTTTATATATGATCCATACAAACAAATTTTCATACAATATTATTTACAACTTAATTTTAGCTGCACAAACACACATAAATAAAATTATACGAACTTTTATTATATAAAAACAATAAAAAACATATACGCAGAATTTTATTTAATAATATTACTATATTACTTCAATTACACGTTAAATAAAAAACCTTTGAAGTTTTCAGTGACAACAAATTTTTCAACGTAATAGGCCTGTTCGTAAACCCTGCTCGGAGTACACTTTCTACACCCAATCGACCTTATATTGCATGTACATAAGGTCGATTGGGTGCAGAAAGTGTACACCGAGCAGGGTTTACGAACAGGCCTATTATTACATTGTATTCTCTTTTCTTACCCACTTAACTTATGAAATAAATAATGCAATGCATATATGAAATTTGAAGCATGTTTACTTAATACTTACTCTAACAATATCAAACAGAACTTTAAATTATTTAATTATTTAGAAATACATAGATTGAAAATGTTTTCTTATAAAATGATTATAATCTTATAAGTTTTATTAATTAATTTTTATATTTTAAATGAAGTTTATTGTATGTCCTTCTTTAACGTTCAGTTCATTTTTGTTTAAATAATTATTGAAATTAGGAGGCTTATACGGGAATTTCATGCATGATGTTTATATTTTTTGGGTCGCACGCCGGACATGCCAGAAGCCGCTCGAAGATCTTCAGGATGTAGGCAGAAAACCTTAAAATCCTATGCTGAGCATGCTTACGTAATTAAAAAATTATACGAATCGTCAGGAGAAATTGATTTCGAGATCAACTTTAACACGTATGTGCTATGCCGCTGACAATGATTGCCTACACAATCGTGACGTCATATTGCCTTATGACGAATGGTGAAAGAGCCGTTATAGAGAAACGGAGTGAAAAAATTGCACAAGCTTAAAAAGTTGCCTACAACTTAGGGGCGGACTTGTTAATTTATGTGGCATCGTAATGGAATTCACGGTCAAGGAAAAGGTTTAAAAAAAATTTGAACAGGATATTGTGCAACTAATCGTTAAAAAATCAATTAAAAAAGAAACACCTTTTGATATTGTAAATGCTATAATATATATAGATAATGAGTTGTTATATTATAATGAATTGAAACCACATGACAAGTCAACTAAACTGGCATTTGCGATGAAAGTGACAATTTTAGCAGGGGGTTAGTATATAAAAACAAATTAAATGATCTTTTGTTCTACATCTTCCGATCTCAAATCTTGTTGGTTATACATTTAATGAAGAAACGTGGCGATATCTTAAAATTGCCAGAATTTCAATATTTCTTTACCATCTTGTTTTATTTTAATTTTTGATGGTATTTATAAGAGAAGTTAACATAATTATATTATATCAGTTAAACTAAATTACCTGCATACATGGATTCATGAAATACATCGTGAAAAGAAAGCATGTATGTTATACTTCTGGCTACTTCCAGGAATATCAAAAATTAATTTAACAGCAAAACCTAAATCATAAGCTTTTTCTGCATGTGGCGGCATACGCTGTGTAATGCGACCGTTACTTTAATTGGTTCCGCCTCCATTTTCTAGACCCTGGTTCTTCCAAGGTAAAAAAAAATCAGCACAACTTTGGGCTTGCGCCGATATAGCTTTAAATTTTAAAGGTGAATTACAACATTCATGAGCAATTTCTTTAGCTTGAAGCGGCATTACGTTAGTGGCAAATTTGCTTGGAAATATTATATTATATAAATTGATTTCACGGCAAGTGCATGACTGAAATTGTGTCACGACCTCACGACATAATATATCGCAGCCAATGACCGGTCTTTTGCGCCCCAACCACGCAGCACTCTCGCTGATGTAAACGTTAATTGAAACTCCCACGTCCTCTCTGAGCTCCAAGTTTGCAGGTCCATTCATGACTCACCACCGGCACTAGTAAGTGAGACGCGGTGACCATTGCTGGGGTGTTCCTCGTGGGTGGTGCCGTCCGGCTCGAAGGCGGGGTTGACGCGTGCACCAGATGGGTCTTCTTCCACGGCAATGCTCACGCGACGGTTGTCGGGTGGGTGCGCTATGGTAGAATCGTGCAGAATCCCGGGGGGCTGCTGCTCGGAGGACATGGCGCGGCGGGGGCGCTTCCTGGCACGCAAAACTTAGTCAGGGGAGCCACAATGTGAAATAAAGTGCCAAATCATATACCAGGCAGTTTTGTCGTGAAAATCATAACGTGAAAATATTCAAAATAGTAATTGACGATCAAATATCATGATTAATATAATAAAATAATGAAAAGTTGCCTCAATTAAGAGATGAGATATTAAATATTTGTTAATCCTGCTTAATTTTGTTGTTTGATGTTGCGTGCAGCAACGTTCCGGTAGAAAGGAACGTTGGCATGCAGCATGCAGCTCACAAAAGAAAAAAAAATCAGATGAATTAAAAATTGGGAAAGTGATGATAAAGAACTTCATCGTGGTAGTGAATCACATGATGGTAACTTTTTGGTTCAAGTACTTTTAATATGTGGTAATTAAGTACGTGTTTCACATAACAATTAACTTTTATATCCTAATAAATTGGCTACGTTAAAAAAAAAAAAAAAAAAAAAAACTTGATATATATAAAAAAAAACTTTTTTTTGCATAAAAAAATTAAGTACATACGTCCAAGAAAAAAAAAAAACTATAAAAGTGGCTTGAACTTTGACTATAATATATATATGTCCCGGCCCTGCCCCCGGCCCGCTGCCCTGCCCAATGCTCCGCTACCTCCCGCACCCAGCAGGCAAGATTAAAACTGTTAAACAGGCTGTCTGCAAACGTTCAAAAGCTTCGCCTGTCCCCGAGGGAGATGGAGACATGCTGTCTGAACTCTGAACTCCATAGCTTGGCTCTGTTGGAGTACTCTCTGTACAACACCCACAAGCAAGAGCAATTTTACTCCACCCTCCCTCTATTAGATCATATGTACTGTATTTATTATACGTTCACGCAATGGCATGGTAAAATGTAACCATAATCCGAACTTATTAAACATTTTTCATGAATTCTTGCAATAATTAATATAAAAGGTTTGATCTGCTACCAATTAACATTTCTATAATGTCTATATAATATATAGCCATCGCAAAAAGAGTACGAGTAAGTCCATCTTGTACAGCTCCATAAGCTGCATGTGTCAGCAGTCACAAACTAGGCACCGGTGAAGTTCGGGACTTTGGGCTGTTCCGAGGTGTTATAGGTACATACATGTATCATATGTGTGAGGTGCGTTGCAAGGTAAAAATTTACATTTATATTATTGTTTAGTGAACTTCGCTTGATCCCTATCTAGTTATGATTATTTATCGCTTCGTGATATATCATATACATAGTATAAGGAGAAAAATACATTCACCAAACAAAAGCAATTACAAAAGCCTGCATGACGTTATGTTATTTATGTAATTTTTAGTTACCCACAATCTCATTGAAAAATCAATTAAAAAATGAGATTATAAAATGATTTATATGGCTTCAATAGTTTGCGCATTTCTCTTTTTTAAACTAGTCGAAGGATTTTTTTTTAAATGTTTTCTTTAGCCTTAATATTTCATTTAGATAAGACAAAAGTCCACACGTAAGCTTTTTGGTGCACGTGCAAATATAAATCAGAAAAATTACGCGATAATGTAGCCGCAGGCTTTTTCTTCGCAATGTTATCTTATAAAACATTATGAATAAACTTATACTTTATATCTGGGTCAAAATTATATAGGACCATTATAACCAAACGTATAATTTTTGTACATGAAATTAAATATTATTACATAAATAATTGAACATTAAAAATAATAAACCTCACACTTTTAAATTTATATCATATATATATATATATATATATATATATATATATATATATATATATATATATATATATTATTTGTACGTTACTTGTTTTTATTGGTCAATGACGCAATGTTTCACTCCGCGTGGGTTTGATTGCGAATATCCTGACGAAGCTGCTTGCATGTTGCACAGCACTAACTGATGTTACTGAATGCCTGCTGCAATATAATGCACGCCTGTGATGGGTGCATCACGGGAAACATGAAAATTATACTCCTGTTAAAAAAATAGTCATAATTTTAAATTTGCGAAAAATACCCCGCCAGTATATATATAAAAAAAGGTATATCACGCACCAATAAAACCATCAGTAAGTGAAGTGACAACACACATAAACATAAATAGTAAAACGTTCGAGCTTTCCCGAAGTACACGTGACGGTCGCGATTCAGAGGCACAACAATACAATTAATAACATACATTTTGTATGCGGTCTGTCCGAGTCTGACAGCAAACAAATATAATAGCGTCATAAGTTCGTATAACCTTGAGTACGGTAGGTTATTCTGCAATAAACACTAAATGAAGTAATTAGTATCATAGTATAATATACTTGTTATGACAAAGCATCATCAGATCACTTACTAACAGATAGTAAACTGTTCAAAAGGGAAAATATGTATATAGATGCGGCGCTGCATGCGGTGCAAACGATTTATAGCTAGGCCATTGCAAGTAAAATTTAGTTTCTATCTTGTTACACAGAGACAATGACCTATAGACGGATTATAGATCATGGTTTATAACCCCCTTTTGTATCATATTATTTCATATATATATAACCGAGATCGTTAAGTTTGTATAATGGGGAATTCTCCTATATACATTTATTTTAATTTTTTTTTCAGATGCTTTATGCCTTGAAACTAAATGTTCCAAAACAAAAAAGTTTCAATTTTCAAAATTGGAGACAAGGGAATTTTTTAAAAATCTTCCTTCTTTTGAATTTAGCGCCAAAAAGTGACGTAGAAACTGCTTAGCAGGCGAAATTTTCCTGCAATAAATTTATATTTTCGATTATCACTCTTAAAGTAAACTGATATTAGAGACAAAACTATTGATACTAGGGTAGAAAAACCCGCTGATTTTAATCGTGTTACTAAAATTTATAGCCAATCACTCCTTGACGCTCAAACTATGATATCAGGCAGTTGTTGTGTGTTATCTAGGGAGTTTCTACGTCACAATTTTCAGGTTTGCGCGCGGGTTGCATACTTTGCCCCTATTCTAATAATCCCTTCAGAGTCCCCAAATTTGAGTTAAAAAAGTTGAAACTTAAGTCAAACTTATTGTTAATATGTAACCTATCATAATATAGTATAGATAAATTAAAATTTAAGTTGTAAGAAAATTCCCCATTATATATAACACAGAAGATTACGCTATACAGCTAACTCATATATAACCCTAAAATACGCAGAAAGTACTGATACGCCTTTGCATTCAAAGATAATAATTAATAATTATGTATGGATTGTAATATTATAGCTACAACTTCAGTTGTAATTATTTGAACCAATATTAAAGCAGTTGTTATAATACACGTCTACATTCATTATGCAATGCAATCCTCTCTAGCTGACGAGTATTCATTGAATTGATTTGACCGTTTAATTCATGTATTTTTGTTCATATACATTTGCAATTAATCGGGAGAATAAAAGTTACAGCCGGTTATAGGGCAATTAAGGTAATAAATAAAATGCACTAGAATTTTATTGTAAAAGCTATAATAATGACAAGAAATTATTCCTATATAATACAGCAGGACATTGAAATAATCATGCAACCCATGAAGTCTTTTGTAACTAATAAATTGAAATGTTATTGAATGCGTAATTATATACTTAGTTTTTGTTATATGCATACTATATAGAACAACAATCACACGATTTTTGATTTATGTTAAATAATATATCACTCTTAACATTTTTCAGTGCTCTTTAGAAAATAATTCAACAACTTTATAATTAATGTAACGAAAAAATTTGTACGGTTATTATCATGATAATAACCGTTTAATCAAAATTATTGTGAACGAACAAAGTTGTTATTTATAATACCTACACTGTCACGAACTTTGACCCAAGACCTTGATTTTATGGTGTTGTGATGGTACTCCCACTTTTATTTCATTGCTAATTCCATATAATTTAATTTAAAAATTAACTTACAAATATTAATTAATGTACGTAATATATAAGACTTACACTATGCATAATATATTGATATATTGATTGTCAAACAAAATTTTATATCTATATAATATACATTATATTTAATATCTTTAATTTCTCATGGATCACATTACTATCGAAACCAAAAAGGTGTACCCCTGATTCTGATAGTAGTATATGCATACCCCTACTCACTCCCTCTCCTCCTCACCTTTGCCAAACAATTTTTTTTATCCGTTTTTTTTTTTTTTTTTTATTCACGAAAAAATTATTCCAGAATTTTCATTTTAAAAAGCGAATTGCTACATTTTTGTATGAAAATCTACAAAATACGACTTAATCTACACGTTTGGACACTCACCCGGAATGCGAGGACTCGAAGGCCGGTACTCGGGAGACGTGGTGAGGAGCAGTGGTCCCCAGCTAACTCTGCGTGCCACTGCGCCTGCTACTTGCACAACGCCAGCAGTTGGCGGGGAGCAGTGCGTTTGTTGCCGCTGCTAGCCGGTCACGCGGTCGTCCGCAAGCCTGCACGCTCGCTCGCCGGTCCTCATGGGCACACTTGACGGCACTGATAACACGGAGAACACCTGGAGAACTTTGATTTTGATTTAATTAGTTAATTTTATTAGCCTGTCGCGAGGATTTAAAATTCAATGTTTAAATTCAAAGTCACAATAGTTTAATTACTGCAATTTGTCATAGTAATTTAAAGGGCACTTGACGCAGTGCTACGCGAATTTGATTCGTAGAGCTCTCATGTCATAACTATATTGTATATAGCTGTTGTTTTCAAAAACAATAATTCAAAGCTCAAAGCTATTATTCTTACTCCCCCCCCCCCAATGTATTATATTCAAAGTTTGTAGCAGACCTTTTTCCATAAAAGTTAAATGTATTATAAAAATGTAAAATTAACGTTCATATTCTGTAGTTATTATGTAAACTTATATATTATAGTATCACATATAAGTGAGTGTCCTGCCTGTGACTTTGCTTTTATTTGGAAATGTTTTCTATATCGAGTATCATATATAATAAACATATATCAATTTACGGAAGAAAATCATGCTGGGCTTGGTAGAGCGGTACTCAATATTATTTTTTTTAAAAATTGGCTAAATTTACTCCAGTACGTGCAGGTTAATATTTGCACTTTTTATTAATTATGAATATATTAAAAATTAAAATAATTAAGAAACAATTAATACGTCACATTTTTTTTTTAATTTTTTTTTTATCTTGCAATAATAATATATTTACATACGAGTTAATTAGATTCTAAACATTGAGCATCGATCGATGTCTTCATTAATTTATGTTTCTTTTTTCCTTTTTTTATTGGGTGATCTTTCGTGGTTATAAAAACTATATAATTTTGGAGCAAACTGCAAATTAATATATTTAAAAAAAAGTTCTATAAACTCTTGGAATCTAACTTATATTTCCATTGTGTTTTATTTCTGAATAAACACATTAAAACAAAAACAAACCAAAAATATTGCTCGAAGCGGAAAATTTGCATTACAAAATTGTTCTTACAAGTTAGTCGGATCCAAATTTGCCAGAGATTGAAATCAATACCTGGCATGCAGTGATTTATGTTTGCCAGCTACAACATTGCGCATCACTGACTTTTTCTTTTGTAAATTGCGTGTTGTAAAAAAGATAATTGTTATGTATGTAGAGTCGGTAGAGATAACGCCGAACAGCTGTTCGACGTACTTCCCTTTGATTAACATGTAAACATTAGCAAATTCACAAAAATTCTGAAATTTTTTTGAGAGGCAGATGCCTAAAAACCATGGAAAAAATTTCAAAACAATTTAACGAGCCGATTTTTTAAAATTAAATTCTTGGTTTGTCTCTCCATCATGGGAAAGCCCTATGCTGAAAATTAAAAAAATCAATTAAAAAAAATCGGCTCGTTAAATTGTTTTGAAATTTTTTCTATGGTTTTTAGGCACTAATATCTGCCTCTCAAAAATATTTCAGAATTTTTGTGAACTTGCTAATGTTTACATGTTAAATCAAAGGGGAGTACGTCAAACAGCTGTTCGGCGTTATATCTACCTTAAATGTATATAATATGTATTATAAATTTACTTACTATATTTTATATTATGTATTATTATACATGCATGCATAATATATAAGATAATTATATTGTTATATATTATTATACTATATATTATATATAGTTGATAATTCCTGCATTCATTGTGAAGTATGTACATGCAGCGTTATATCAACCATATGTGCAAAAGATCAGAAGGAGAAAAGACGAGAGAGAGAGAGAGAGGCTTAATTGTAAAAGGGAATTAATTCTAACAACAACATAGAATATAAATTTACTCTAAGACATATTCAATTAAGTATGTATATTATAGACTTTAATTTATTGTAATATAGATGGTATTTGCACAGTAAGTCATATTATATGCATACAGTTATAAGTGTTAAATTGAAACTGAATAGCGTTTATAAGAGCATACAACAGGTATGAAAGAAAATCAGAGCTGTGAACATGCATGCACTTCTATGGCCTTCTATCTATATAAAGCTGTTTCAAGTAAATTTTTAATATATTCAAGAAACATACATTTCCATAATTAAAAATGTAATTTATTGTCGTTTTATGGAAATTAGCAATTGCGCAAGACAAATTTATTGGCTTTCGTCTAACTTATTCTATAGATTATACATATAAAATCAGACCCCTCCTAAAAAAAACTCATGAAACCAATATTACTGACCCCCACCATCCACTTTAATATTTTAAATAATTTAGGAGATATTAGAAATTACTTTCTATACCATATATATAGCAACTAAAGAATAAAATAATAAAAGATATGAAATAAATTCTTGTCTACATTGCATAGATCCACCACTGCTAAAATTTTATTTAAATGTAATTTTTATTGTCTAATGTATAGCGTGCATGTATTTAACAAAATTAGAAAACTAATATAGTATGATATTTGCATCACGAATGTCCCACTAATGTAAACTAATAAGGCAAGGGTGGGCGGAAGGATGAACTTTTTGGACGCTGGCTTGACCTCTCGTGCGACGACGAACGACAAATCATCGTGTGAATATTGATGAGCTGCGAACCTTTTGAAAGTTGTGTGTGAAATTCTTGCAGAACGTCCATCAAATCGTCAGCTGATTGTATTATTATAGCTTTCGAGTTGATATCAGGATTTTGATTGGGGGAAATGAGTGTACGGAAAATGTGTGCATGCATGACTAATTATTACATTGTATAACAATTAAGCTTTATAGACATTGGAGTAGCTGGAGAGGGGAGGGGTACATATAATAATAAATGTTATTATTATTGAATTATTATTTCATAAATGTTTATTATGCAGCTGTAAGAAGTTTAATTACTCCTGATTTATTTATGTTTTCTTATTATTTTATTTATTTTGTGAAGATTTTACATGCAAAATATTGGGCAAGGTTAAAAATTATTGTCAATGCCGTGGCGAGTTAGTTTAAACTATTATAGCTTAACTCTCCATAGATTTCATGTAAATTAAAGCAGTGCTATAACATTCAGGCTGCCACGAGGTGTATTTCTATAAATATTCCAATTATAGGGATTTTTTAAAAATAAATATAAATATGTATAATACATATATAATTATACAATATATATAATAAAATATTGAGATCATATATATATATATTATATATATATATATATATATATATATATCACTCTATTATTAATATTTAAAAATAGTGTTTTCCATGGCATTTATCAAGAAATTAAAAAAATAATAGAGAATGAAGTCATGAAGTATTACACGATACAATTTTTTATTAAAATTAAGAAAGATTCAAATCTATTTGTTTGTACGGAGATCATATTTTTCTTGTAAGAGAAAATTGTATGCAAAATTGTATCGTGTAATACAGAGGCTTTTAATTAGTATAATATATAAAAATGTACATGACAAAAAAACTTCCGTTTGGTTAATTATTTTTGCATATATATTAATATAATCCTCTTTACTATTTTTTTCGGGAAAATATTATTTTTTATTATAAATATGTATTGTAATGTATCGTGGTAATGAAACTTGAGTTGAAATTGACAAATAAAAATACAGAAAAACATAAACAATAAGTAATTTAATTCTGAAATATATATATATATATATATATATATATATAATATTATACGGTACAGGTTGCTACAGTTGGATACAATTTGTGAAATTATATTATAGTAATTGCATGCACAGAGTAAAATGTTGTCTGCAGTAAGAGACTTGTTTGCCTCCATTACCGCAAGGATCATAATTATTCTACATACATAATATAATTATTCCGTTCGACTCGATCGTGTTACCGTACAACCATATAGTGCAATGTATAGGTAAACAATTTGCATTCCGCTGAGCGGATCGACGTCATTGTCACATGATTTAATAAAAACAAATTAAATAATGCTATATAATTATCACATTGAAACAAATGATCATTTAATGCTTAAAATTTTATTGACAAAATGCATTTTGATATCTAAAGTTTTATTATTAATCAAAGCATTTTTTGGACCTTCCATAATATGGTCAGATCATGGTAAGGTCGAGTTACAATGACTGACAGCTAGCATGCAGCAATGTTGATGGGAATAAAAACTCTTTTTTGCCACAGGACAAAATACAAAAAAATATATATTTTAAATTATTGTCATTAATTTTTTTAGGTGAACAAAAGTTCGTTTTTTTTTTTTTTTTTTTTTCACCTTAATACTCTAGCTGCATGTTTTATTTTCACATAAATTATTAATATCATTATATTTTTTCCCACCTTCTGTTTTTAACTTAGTATTACTGAATTGTGTTGCTCATGCACGTGTCTAATTTCAGTTTTTTTTTTTTTTTTTTTTATCAACAACATATTTTGTTAACATGAAATATATAATATATTATGAATTAAAAAAAATTGGCAATTTAAAAAAGTCTTGTGATATATTAATTTTTAGAGCTGGTTTCGTCATTAATTATTAATACCATGCAAGTTATAACGACGACCTTATTACGTCATTATAATTGACCAAAACCTATCTTACTAATAATTCTGCCCCGTGGGTATGGAGCTCGCGCAATTAAAGACTGCGCGCTCGGCGGCTTCTAGTTATCGAGGGCAGCCTAGCTGCTGCTGTGCGCACAACAAGCGGCGCTAAGTGGGGGCGCTTAGCACGTTAGCACGAGAGTGATCATTGCTGCACGCGTGCAAATTGAGTCTTTATACCAATGTAAGCAGTATCTTTGCAAGTTTACAGAAACATCGCAATGGGTCTCTGATCCGCTCATGTTATATAATGCAATTTTGCTTATAATAAGCATAAATTTTGTATCTTACAATTTTTCCTCATGATGTTTATATGTAATTATATTATTATGGCTTTTATAAGTGTGCACTTAAAAAAAATCTTAAAATTGCGATTATTAGAGAATGCTTGTATTTTTCTCGTACGAGAAAATTAGAATGGAATAAAATTGCGTTAGTGAAATTGCATTGTGTAAGCTGTTTTTAGCTATTGAGGTTGAGAGTATTTTAATAATATTAAATTTATTTTCAAATTATATTTTGGTCAGAATGATAAAAGTAGTAATAAGTATATAATAAAAACGATACTTATTAGAAGTTATTAGAAACAGAATTTATCATCGATTTATTGTACCATGAGTTCAAGGTAACCTGCATACTATACATGATTTAATTGTTAATAATATATTTTTAATAATAAATTATTGACTCATATTTCTTAATTATAATTTTCTATTTTTATTGCTAGTATTTAAGATACGTATTAATATTGATTTTTTAATATTTTAGAGCAAATTCATCCACATAAAATGATTGTATATATAAAAAATTTGATGTTAATAAATTATATTTTATATAATAATATTAAAAATATCACAATAAAATTTCAATTTATTTTACGAATTTTATTACTCTGAAACAACAATTCGAATTTTCGTATGTTTTTGTTGACCGACATGCAATGAAAAATAAAGCATTTAAAATAAAGAGACAAAACGTTCATCGAGATTAATGCACGTACATATATATCTATATATATATATATATATATATATATATATATATATATATATATATATATATATATATATATATATATATATATATATATATATATTATTGGCATTTTCTTATATAACCGCAGCACATGATTTAAAACGAATGAAATAAATATGTTTACATGAAAGGTAAAGTAAATAATACGTGTTCATAATTTAAAGGTAAGTAAGATGTGTTCATAATTTATAATTACACTTATTAAACTTACTATATACATATAAATAATTAATAGTAATCAAAGTAAGTTATACAGTTAATTAGTAACAGATTAATTAAAAAATTATATTGTTTGACTATTTATTATTTATAAAATCAGAATTAGGGCATTTTAATTATCTTTAAATGTCATAATGACTATTCGCATATTGACGTGTTCACTCCTGTGGTGATAATTATCACTGATGACGTCACAGTTTTTGGAACTATAAATATATAAATATGTTTTTAAGACACTTGCGTCACGAGATCATCACTGTGGTCACTGTTGGATTTTCGGATTAGAAATTTTAAGACCCTTTTCCTCTGAACTAGAGCGAGGAGTCAAAACGGTTTAAGGTTTGAGCCTTTTCAGAGTTTCGAAGTTGCGATTACTGGCAGAATTAGCACAAACAGTACTCAGCAGACAGCTGCTCGTGATCTTTAATTACAAAATATTTTAATTAACCATGCTGCAGTTATCTATGTATGAGCTTTTCTAACATTTAATTGTATAATTTTAAAGTTTAATAAATTTTTTATGTGAAAAAAAGGATTAATTAATTTTTGATTTTGTTATACTTTTATAACTTAAACTTAAATTATAATTAACTCGACTCTTATATTATATATATCATAAGTCAACCTGATGGCAAAATTTCCTTTCTCTTAAATGTTTATTTGATTTAATTAATTACATTGCATGTATATGTTTATATATACAGTATATGCAACGAATGTTACAAATTGCTTACACTTATACTATTCTATAAAAATATTTTATAAGTGTAAGCAATTTGTAAAATTCGTTACAATAAGATAATAACAATTACGCAATTATACAATAAATTGTACTGGTTTTGTGTTTATGATGCTATGCATGCATGATGTAATAAAAAAAATACAAAAATATATGACACAAATTTGATACCATTTGGATACTAACTATGCATTTTTTTTATATTTTATGAAAAATTCTAATAAAATTTTATACACACATAATAGTGTGTATTTATATATATATATTACACAGCTTATAATATATGGGATATACGAATATTATTAAGGCATGCATCATTGGACACACATAACATGCCTATACAGTTTAGACAATTATTAAAAAGAACTTTTAAATTGCGGCTAGTATAATCTATAGATTTAATACAATTTATTATACATAAAGGAAATAAAATCAATCCGTTCTACAACACACATTTATCATCTTCATATTATAGGGAAACCTTTTTTTTTTACAAATAGAACGCGCAAAACCCGATGTAAAAGTCTCCGTCGGGTTTTGCTAACTTCGATTTGAGCAAAACTAGCTAGTTTTGCGCATCAAGTTATGCTCAAAACTCGAAATAATTGATTATTTCGGGTTTTGAGCTTAATTGATGCTTAATTAATTATAGTTTTGCTCATTTTTTCGGCTTTTGCCCGAATTCGACTTTTGGTGGTATCATATTATATTATATATTTTAAAAATTTCTTATGTAGACATGTTTGATATATAAATATATCAGGCAATGGACAATATACATGAAATTTTTTTATTGCAGAAATTAATACAGGGTACCAAATTATGCTATACTCTGAATTCTTTCAGATTTTTTTAGACCCAGAACTATTTTTAAATAATTATTGAAAGTGCGGCCATGCCCCCTGCAGGCGTCAATAGGCGTCCAGTCTCTATGCATTTTATTAAGGATTCAGGGGTGCCAACTGAAATCACAGGACTTTCAATAATTATTTAAAAATAGTTGCGGGTTTCAAAAAAATATGAAAGAATTCAGAGTAGCATAATTTGGTACCCTCTATTCATTTCTGCAATAAAATTTTTTCATGTATGTTGTCCATTCGATCATTAAACAATTTTTTACAACATGCAGTTATAAATTGATGCTTCCGAACCACATGGGTCAAACCTTGATGCTCCAATCTAGTTCTGGTCAAATGAACATTAATGCTCCGAAGCCGAAGATCGGCTTTGGAGCATTTTGATTTGACCAGAACTACGTAGATTGGAGCATCGTGATTTGACCCAAAGTCGAAATGAAATTTTATTTCGGGTTTGGAGCAAAATTTGCCCACTTCTAGTTCTGCGTATTTTGCAGAGTTCACGTTACTTATTGTTTGATCAGTTTGAGTACTTCACGTCAAAATAGTGCTTACCACATTTACTCAAGAGACGGATTATAAGTGTGCAGCACAATATTTGTTTAAAAAGTACTTTATCATTTATTTATTTTTATTTTTTATTTCAAAAAGTAAAACAACATTTTTTTAAATTTATTGTTAGGGTCTAATTGAATAAACTGCCATCAAGTTTTTGTATTATAATAAAATAATGCTGATTCCAGTGAGTTAAAAAATAGGCTTAATTGAGCGAAAAATAGGTTAAATTAGGGAAATGACTTTCAACCTACCTTTACTATCCCATATATGTGGCAGCTGAACAATAATTTTATATTTATTTATTTTATTTATTTATATAATAATCATTCCTTCGTCGTGAAAATGTCCCAAGGTTCTCAAGAACTATTAAATAAATGTAATGAAATTTAAAATTTTAAGTGAAATTAGAAACTTAATTGTAGTTTTACTCTTACTTTTTTTAAGTAAAAAATTAAAATACACTTTAAATAAATATTGTGCTGCGCATTTATAATCCGTCTCTTGAGTAAATGTGGTAAGCACTATTTTGACGCGAATTACTCAAACTAATCAAGAATATAAATAAGTAACGTGAACTCTGCAAAATGCACAGATCTATAGATTTGGTCAAATTTTACTCCATACAAAACCGAAATAAAATCTAATTTTTGCTTTAATTGGGTCAAACCACGATGCTCCAAAATCTAGTTATGGTTAAATGAAAATGCTCCAAAGCCGAAGTAAAAGTCTCCATCGGCTTTGGAGCATTTCAATTTGACCAGATCTAGATTGGCATCGTGGTTTGACCCAAAGACGAAAAACGAATTCATTTCGGGTTTGGATCATATGCCGCGATGCTCTAATCTGTTTTGCGCATTTTTTCGGCCCTGGGCCGAATTCGGCTTTGGGTGCCAACATATATATACGTGTAATATATATACATGGAGGCTTAAATTTACATGTATATTATATATTATAGTGCATATATGGTATATATTTATCTTTTAAATTTGTACCCTATGGAGGCTGCTTGTGCTTGATCTATATACGATCTATACCCATATTTTTGCATTTTTTCAATAAAAATTTTCGAGATCATAATACATAATATACTCTCTATTATAATGTATGTAATTTATACATCTTATATTATACAATTTATACATAATTGTGATTTTACATCACAGTCCTATCACCAGTTATAATGCTATATAAATATTAAATAATATATTATATATATATTTTTAAATTATTTATTGAACACAAAGATAGTGTACAGAATAGATTATAATATAATTTAACAATATACTCTAAATTAAGACTGAAAATACATAAATACAAACAAAACATATTATATCAATACAGAAATACGTACAGTATATATATACATATAAATTATTAGAGTTATATATGGTTCCAATTTTGATACAATTATACAGATATAAAATTATTATATATATATATTATAATTATATTTTAGAAACTATCATATTATAGTCTGACACGCATAGTGTAACAAAGGGGAAGTTTACGCAGTGGACAATTTAAAATATGATATATATGTTTCGCATATTTGTCCGCAAACTTTACATTTACAGTTTTCATCACTCACATGAAAAACTAGGTTGTCACATAAAAGAATGATGAAAGCCATGTACTGAGAATCTGGAGAAAACACGACATCTTTAAATTGACAGTTTTTCCATTCTTGGTTGTTAAAAGTGGGGGTTTTATAAAAATTAGGGTCAATGGAGTAACGTCCTCAATTTTTTTTATTGCAGAAATGGATAGAGGGTGCAAAGTTATGCTACCCTGATTTATTTCAGATTTTTTAGAGTCTGGGAACTATTTAAAAAAAATTATTGAAAGTTCTTTTTGTGACGTCACGATTGACACGCCGCTCCTTAAGAAAAAGATAGGACTTGCCGCCGCGTGACGTCACAAAAAGGACTTTCAATAATTTTTTAAAAATGCTTCCCGGGCTCTAAAAAATCTGAAAAGAATCATTGTAGCATAACTTTGCACGCTCTATCCAATTCTGCAATAAAAAAAAATTGAAGAGTCAATACTCCATTTGGGATATGAGGCTTTGAAGGCTCTTTCTTTTAGAAAATTATTGTAATTTGCAGTTTGAGGGAGATTAAATTTTTGCTGGAGCTCCGAGACAAAATAAAATTTTCCTCTGTGAGCTAGCTAGCTTATTTAGAATAATCTTGACTTCTTGATGGGGAGCATTTAGAGACAATCTTGATTTTACTGAGTCTAGTGTGTCAAAATAAATCTGTAGTTTTCACAGGTATGGCCATATAATTTTTAAGCCGAGTATGTATGTACGTGGCAATATCAAAATTTTGAGATGAAATAGCTTGAGGGCCGTGTTGACCGATAAATTAAAGGGGTAGATTTAAAATACTATATATATATATATATATATATATATATATATATATAATATAAGAGGCTAAAAGAGCGCTTATAAAATTTGCACCTATCTGTTATATATGCCATGTGAAGTAAAGGTAGTTCCTGATTGCTGTAAGGTGACTCCTAGGTACTTGAAGCAATTAATTAATGTCTTACTATATATATATATATATATATATATATATATATATATATATAGCGTTGATAGTTAGGCGGCCGTTAAGTTTAGACCAGTAACTTTATTTATTTATTTTTACTTCATTCATTCATTCATTCATTCATTCATTCATTCATTCATTCATTCATTCATTCATTCATTCATTCATTCATTCATTCATTCATTCATTCATTCATTTAGGACTAGCTGCAGCTTAGCAAGATCTTTATTAATTACACATTATTGCCATATATATATATACCATGAGCATAAATAGCATAATACATCTAGAAAATATACATCTTTTTCATTTACAAAAAATTGTTTCAGATATATTATACGATATAGTGTGTTAAGAAGTTATATAGAGTTGGGCTTGGTGGACCTCCTTGAAGGACGCCGTTGCTTCGACAGATTCATTTTTAAGAGACTGCAGGATTTTAGACCATCGTCGATTCGTCGCCATCGTCTCTTGAAATAAAAATCCCGCTCTAAAAACAAAATGAAGTAACTATTCCGCAGCCCAGCAGGGGGCGCTGAGGGGCGGAAGCAAGGAGGACGGAAGGATAGCAAGAAGATTACAGTCAAATTAATATAATATCCTCGCCAGAAATGTCTGGAAAAAAGAGTTTTCTGACCTTTTTATTCGCATTTCTATTTTGAAATTTTGGCCACAAGTTTGTAAGAAAAGTAATAACATGTTTGCATATTTTCAAAGCTCAAACATGAACAAAACGACAAGAAACCCTCTCATTTCTAATTACTTCCGGCAGGAATATTACATAAATTTGACTGTACAGTTCTCTTGAAAGGATAGAAAACGGGTAACTGTCACAAAGGAGGACGCTTCAATATTCGTCGTACAACGATTATGAAATTATAAACCTGTTCCTTGTAATGTAATTGAGACTGTTTCGTAGGAGAAATATAAATTTGATACTTCAAATAAACAAAATAAAATGTTTAAATATGACGATCCTGGGATATTATAGGGGCGTCGTGGGGGCAAGTTTTACACTCACATTTGCCGTGTTTCGCCTTTGAAATAGTGTTGACCTTTTATTTATTGTGAAGATTATGTTAATTTTCACTTATTTACGGTACGACAAATAAGGTAATGTCATAAAAACTTCAGTGTATTGCATTCAAATGTGTATTTTTTAAGATCGCTACCCGTCTCCATTTTCGAACAAAGCGAAGTTCTCACTTGGTGGCGCTGCTGTGTTTTGAAGTACCAACTGTAGGAAAAAAGTGCTACTATTATTTTTTTCTCTAGTTTCTTCTGGAGGCTTCCAGCAGTTTGATCTGCTTTTTTACGGTATATTAAAAATAATTAACAATACAGTCTCTAATATAAACTTATTATTAAGCTAAAGAAACTTACCCGTGGTATAATATTGATTGGGTTTACAAAATTTACACCTGATTTTTTTTTGTATGCATACGCCCTCAACGACGCTAGTGTTGTAAAAACGCACGCGCACTTTTACTTTAGCTCATTTTCGCTCATTTTCTAGATAATGCGCGCGCGCACATTGGAAAGTGCCATGGGGATGTAGCTTTGCCGGCGGCCCAAATATTTGTATTTTTGGCCCCCAAGCGGTAGTTTCAGGAAGTTATCATAAAACTGTGCGTAATATTTTATGAGCTTTGGTGAAAAAACTCATGTGACCATTGTTAATCGGCACGGCGCGGTCTAGCGCGGTAAGAACCGGCAATGCAGCACCCGTCACGGCACAGAATAACGATCGACGCGCTACTGGTGGCTATTTCAGGAAGGTTTTTCACACGTTTTGTAAGTATTTCGTTACATAAAGAAGATACATCGCCTTGGAAAGTGCGCGCATTTTCTTATTTGCGGGAAAATTTAAACTGCATTAAAAGAACCCTAAATTTCGATATTCTGCAAGCAATAAAGCAAAATAAAGTCGTTAAAGGAGTTTTTACTCATGAAAAGTGCTTTAAAAATTAAATTCAATAATATAACTGGCATAACTGCGCAACAAATATATATTATAAAAATTTAAATAATTTAAATTAATTATCACATGCAACTAGATAAAATAAATATATATACACTTAAAATATTTTTCGATTTGATTTTCATTTAATTAAGACTTTTATTACAGTAGGATTTAAAAATGTGTTGATTACAATTATAAATTATTGCTCAAAAATTAATTTAACACCTGCAATTAATGCATATAAAAAAGTTATAATAAATATTCAGACTTAAAATTTTTTATCAAAGATAATAATATATCATAAAATAATATATTAAATATTATCATAATGTATTTTATTAATCCTTATTATTATTATTATTATTATTATTATTATTATCTTTTACATGACAGTAAAATTATTATATCTGCATGTGTATTAAATATCCATACAATTTTGTTTAAAAATTAATATAGTTTTAACTGATCGCGCGAGGTTTCCCACGGTTCCCTCAGTATAACCTAGCGATTGCTGGGATGCGCCGCTACACGAGTGATCGACAGGCCGTGGCTTTTGCACCATGCATCCTTACCCTACCTTATCTGTACTCATTACCCCGCACCCCACCGCAAACTGTAGGCTTTTGCAAAAAAAAAAAAAAAAAAAAAAAAAAGCGGGTTTCAGCCCGCGTTACGCCTATTATGTACTATTTAGAGCCATATGTGTTTTGGAAAACTGCAACTGCATGATCGCCGCCACGGTGGACCAAAACTTGAGCCAGGGGGGCCAATTGACCAGTTGATTTTATTGTCAATATAATTAATTGCCGTGATTTTATTTATGTTTTTATAATAAAAAAGGAATGTGTAAATTTATATAACGTGCTGAGAGGCTGAGACTGGAATGAAGTGACAGACCCTACGTAAAATTAACCTAGGAACTTGATTCTGACCAAATAAAAGACCGGAAGTGAACGCGGGAGGCGGGAAATTCAAATCCTGGGCTTGTATATGTAAATTATTTTTTTTATGGTTTTATCGGTATATCGTTTGAGTATATTGTTGCGGATAAACTCTCTGCTGTTGATTCTCGGCTCCATGGCAACCGATTGTTTTGATTGTTGTGCGAGCGGTAAATTCAAATATTTTTGAACCCTCGCCGGCCGCCGTTGACGTTCTTCGACCTTCCACTCAACTTTTTGACATTTCAAGGTATAAAAGATGAACGTTATGTATTTTTTTATTCACTTCAAACTTTATTGCACATTGTAATTAAATCACACTGTCCGCTACCAGGTTTCTTCTGATAAGCCCCCTTTTGCTTTTCGGTTTCCCGGTTTCATCCGATTAAAAAGCCTCCTTTCACACACAATTAACAAGGCAACAGACGTGTGTACCCTCAGGGCGTGGCTGTGCCTTGGGACAGCGTGCGGCCGCAACACAACCACATATGTTTCCTTTAATTAAGTTGTCGCGCACAGCCGGCCGCGAGCACCGGCTACGCTCAGTTCAAATTACAATGTTAATAGAACACAAGATTGAACTTGGTACCTAACTGTGCCCTCTACTGTGCCGTGGAGTCAGGGATCTATATTATATAATCATTATAATAAACTACGTTTCGCTTTCCGGTTTCTTCCGATTAAAAAAGCCCCCCGGCCCCCCGCCATTCATATTTTCGATATATATAATCATTATAAATCACGTTTCGCTTTCCGGTTTCTTCCGTTTAAAAAGGCCCCCGCCATTCATATTTTCGCTTTCCGGTTTCTTCTGATTAAAAAGTCCCCCGCGACCTTTCATGTTTCGCTTTCCGGTTTCTTCCGATTAAAGAGCTAGCCCCCCTTTCTTGTTTTCGCTTTCCGGTTTCTTCTGATTACAATGTCCCGGCCTCTGTCATATATTTCGCTTCCCGGTTTCTTCCGATTAAAAAGACCTGATGCGAATAGCGCTCATGGTAACTTTTATTTGCACAGCGGCGGTGCGAATAGCGACTCCACATGCACTGGAGCCGCTAGCCGCACCGCTGCGGTGTAAATAATAATCCACTACGTTATTCACGAATAGCGCCGGCCTTCCAAAAAATGAAATCGCTCACTCGATCTACTTTAAAGAGTCCCCCTTCCACGTTTCGCTTTCCGGTTTCTTCTGAATAAATAATACTAATAGATATCAATAAATGTTAAAAAATTATTACATATGTGGCGGCAGTGAAGTCGCTGTAGAGGTTTTAATTTTAAGTCAGCTGATTTTGCGGTGTTCCCACCAGTGATGTTATAATAGTCCCCGCATATTCGTGAATATATATTATTATTAAATTATTTATTCAACACAAAGACATATATGACAGTTAATGTACAGAATAGATTATATTCTATAGGTTCCCCCAGGCTTTGGACATATATTGCTTTGGGCCATTGAGAAAAAGTAGAGGTGTCCGTCCTGACTGAGGTTTTCCACGGTTCCCTTAGTCTCACCTCAGCAAATGCTGGGACGCGTAAGCATGCAGGCCGTGGCTACTATCCGTTCCCTACCTTATCCCTACCCAGTACCCCGCCGCGAGCTGTAAGCTCTTAGAGGTGTATCCTTGTAAAAAAAAAATATATAAAATGAGACCTAAAGAATAAAATATGATTGTTATAGTACTTCAAGTACTTACAAACAAAAACATATTATAACATTATCAATATTAAAATAAGAATACAGTTATACAATTAACTTATAATATGATTATTAGTATATTATTATAGTTCAAATTTTGAAACATTAATGGTGTGTCATCAGGGCCGTCCCATGCGCACGGTGCATACGTTTAATTTTTTCTGCTCTATTATAGAGTTTTCCGTAAATTAATAGCCATGGCTTAGAAAAGCTGCGCAGAAACGAGTTTTAAATGTTAGTAGTCTACTGCGCATGGCTCTGCAAGGTGTGCATGATAAAAAAGCTTGAATCCAAATGAAGCTGCGCAAACGCTAGGTGACTAATCTGCGCACAGCCAATAGCAACTTTGTATGCTTTATGAACAAAGATACGAACTTCTACCCCAGATTGCTTGCGAATTGCTGTGTTTAAAAATTCTTTTAATACATTACTGCAACCGGTTTGGCTTGTAGTATTGCAAATAAGTATCAAATTTGAGATAAGATAAAAAGCAACGTTCTCGCTAATGTTGAACAAAAACTCTGCTCCGGTAGGGGCCCCTCGTGCAGCAAAACAGCTGTTTTGAGCTCACTAAGTGACGTCACCTTGGGTGTTTTTGGCCAAAATGCGCAGATCAGTCCAAATTCGTAGGGCTGATGGACCTATCTATTATAGTTGTATCATGGTGTGTCATATGATTTTAAATGCGGGCGTACGCCATCTTGAAAGTATCTATAGCGAATATTCCCGCATTTGCGCGCAGAGCGCATATGCGCGCAATTTCGCGCACCAATCTTCGCGCGAATATCACACCAAAGGTTCCCACCCCACCGTCTCATCCAAGTCTACGATTGGTCGAAAATTTATGACGTCATTGAAATTTGTGATATGATTGGTGGAAAATTTCAGTGCCTGATAGTTTATATATCTGTTCTTTACAAACATCCATGTTCATTGGGGATGGCATAGTGGTTATGACTGCTGCTTTCCGTTCATGAGTACGCCGGATCGAATCCCTCAATAGACGGATTTTTCACTCTGCGCTTTCTTGGCAGCCGTCTCTTCAAAATGTGGGCGCTACAGTACACTGTACTGTGGTAGGCGCGAAACTTGGTATGCATTCCAATTTCCTAGCCTAGATTTGGCAACTAAAATATCTTGCAGTTGGCACCCCCTATGAATGTTGGGCGCGAAATACGCTCGCTTCCACAGAGTCCTGGAAAGCGACAGCTGCCCTAGAAAACAACCAATCAGCAAACAATGCACCGACCAACGGTTCCGGTTCCGGTTCAACAACAGATGTGAAAAGTGAAAAAGCGGGAGAAAAGTTGTTTGCTGATTGTTTATTTTGGTTTATTTGCCAACGAATTGCATGTCTGGTATGTATTAAAAGGTAAAAAAAAATAAAAAAACACTTCCTTTACGCTGGTATGAAAATTTAAATGACGTGCATGTATATTATATTAAAAATTTTAGCTTAAAAATGATGGCTGCATGAAACCCTGCGAAACCGCGGCATGCATGCCTGTGATCATGCAGCCTGACCCTGTGATGCATGCACAGTGCATGCATGCGGGCAACATGCCTCTCTTTCTCTTTAAGGTTTTTGGTTCTCAGAGTGCTCTATTTGGTTGTAACATTCATATATGCATAATGCGGAAGCTAAAACACTGTTCACATGCTATAAGAAAAGCATTGAGCAAGAAATAAAAGCGGAATGCAAACTCGGGTCTATCGTCTATCCCTAGATTCCCTAGCCTTTTGCTTTCAGATCGATATCGATATGACGCTGTCCACGAGATTCCACAGGAAGAAGCAAAAAAGCACGCGAGCGTTAATTCAAGCGAAGCAAGCAAGCAAGCAAATATCTAATTAATTGCTAATATGCTAATATGCTTGCTTTTTGAATGTGAACGGGCCTTTTTGTGATACTAACGTATGCATATACACAGTATGCGTACATTGTATAAATATACAGTATTTAGTGTTGAAAATAATATGTCTCCATGATTATATAATATATCAATCTGAACATTATGCATTATTTTATTTAGTGCTAAACTCTAAGAGTTATTATGTATGATATGCATACAGTATGTATCTGTATGTATACAAAATAATTAATACAAACATGGCAAAAATAGATAACTTAATTCGAGTGCGAAGAATTTATGTATAAGGATTAAGATTTGAGGATGCATGCATGTAACGGTGCTTTCACATACTCGAAAATTGCTACGGAGTCCGTAGAAATGCCTTAAGCTTTTCACATCTATATTCTTGTTCGTCTGCGGCAGCTGTGGCGGAAAATCATGTAAATGCCGTAGCAAAATCAAGATAAGTTTGATTTTTCTGCAGAGTGCCATGGAGCACACCACAGAAAATCAAGAGGTTCTACGGCACACCTCAACAAAATTAGCAACATCTCCTGCAGTTTTTTGGAGTATGCGACAGCACTTTTAGGGGGGGGGGGAAAGTAGCAGCAACAGAAGTTTTAAGTACATACAGGAAGCATTTTTAACAAAGTTGATATCATAACAACTTAAGAGAGAACTGTAATTTAGTCACTTTTATTGATCATGTAATTTTAAATTAATATTAAAACGCCAAAATTATGAATTTTGTAAAGGCAATACAAATTTTTATTTCAGGGCATACACATACATACAAAACTAGATTTAGTTTACTTATATTTGAAATCTATCATGACTTTGTAACTGTTGACAGGTCTCGATGGATGCAAGCAACACAGCACCCCAACCCCAGATCCAATATGGGATGCTGCAAATTTACGAGCAAACTGTACTGAAGCGGAGACCACTTAAGAGGAATGCTATTCATGGTCTTTTAAAAGGAACCTTGAAAACCTTTTTAGAAGGAAATGGAATTGTACTGCCTCCAAGTTACAGTAAGACATTTTTTTTTTTTTTCTAAACTGCTCTTGCCGTGTGTGTGTGTACAAGTAGTATTTGGCTGCTTATAATATTGCCGGATTGGTATAAAATATATTTATGATTTTACTAACAATTATAAAATCTAAAATTAATATATAGGGACACTATTTATTTTATGCTTTTACTTTTCAGCTAAAGATGTGTTAACAACAATGATAGGAGACTTGATGGAGTCTGAAGAAAATGCCAATCAGAACACAATCCACACATCATCCTCATCTTCAAGCACTACTGCTGGACCGTCTACCTCCACAAGCTCTGCCGTCGGACTGTCCAGCTCTGTAAGTTTTGCTGCTGGACCGTCAGCCTCCACAAGCTTCGATGCTGGACTGTCTACCTCCACAAAAGCTGTGCCAAAAGCTGGTTCATCTGCACTCGCAAGCTTTGCTCCTGATCTCATCCCAACACCAACTCACGTTAAGACTGAGGTGCTTGGACACCAAAACAAATTTCTCCCAACAACTTTAGGTGTGTATTTTGAAATCTTCATTCTTATTCTTCATTCCAAAATCTGTGGAATGAAGAAGCAACAACATCTAGTAACACTGCCTCCTATTGGTTTTAGATGAGGCCACTACCTCTAATCATTCGTCCAGCAATTCATCATTAATGGAAGATTCAATCTACTACTCAAGTGAAGAAGACATGGGGCTGCCAAAGATGCCAGAGCAGCCGCTGATGTTGGAGCCATGCAATGCCATATATCTTCAGTTTACTAACGACTATGAGGAGGGTTGGGACATGCCGCCTCCCTGCTCTTGTGTTGTGAGCGTCAAAAACCTGACAGAGCATGTAAGTCTAGCATGAAGTGGTTTCATTGTGATGATTATAACAGTTTTCTTAGTTCAAGTGATTTGCTAACATTTTCATTTTTTTTTTTTTTTCATGAAATTAATGCACTGTTTTTTATATATATGTAGGGTAGCATTTCATTTCATCTGATGTTTTTAGGTTAGAACATAATAAAATGATAACACTGATATAACACAAAGTAAGTGCACGTTTTTTTTATTTTAGCTTATTGTATACTTACTGTGTAGTTACTACATACAAATACATTTTACGAACATTTCAAGTTTATTTTGTGAATATTTCCCAAGTGACTGTTCGTGCCAACAGATGTCTCTTCCCAAGTCGTCGCTAGAGGTGCTTGGCTCAATGACGCAGGCCCCAATAGGGGAGCTCAAGGACTTCCTTGAGGCATTCGGTGAGCAGAGTACAGGCTCAGGGTGTCGTGTGCACTTGCTGCTGCAGCTGCGCGACTTGTTGGAGCAGGAGGCAAAGACTGTGCCCGCTGCCTTTCCAGGTGAGAATCGTCTGCACCATTTGAGATCCAACAATTGATATATTGCTCTGTTTGTCATTGGCACACAATAGAGGCTTCAAATGTTCCCCGATGAGAAAATTTTCTCTATAAGCCACCATGTTAAAAACTTTGAATATGTTCTCATTAACTATAATATTAAAATAATTAATTTGAAACCATCTCCTACCCCGCCATTTAGGGGTCTTCTGATAATGAATCGAGACCTTATTTTTGTCTAAAAATTTTCTTTAATGCCAAGAGCAATTTCATTTTTTTTTTTTTTTTTACATAGATTTAGATAGGACGGTGGGAACACTGCAAAATCAGCTGACGTGAAGCCTCCATTACTCTTGGAAGTAGTTACTAAGTGGAATAATTGCCTTGCCATTGAACTTCTAAAACTTGGCACTTGGCAGAGATGCATAATATACTTTACTATATATTATATATCTCTATGCAACTTGTAGATTGCGATAAAATTCGGAACTGCAGCTCATGAAAGTTTTCGAGTGTGGCTGTAAAGTTGCTGCATTCAAGCTAATGTAAGGAGGTAAAGAATAGATTCGAATTAACCTCAGAATTTTTTTTTTGAAAAATGGATAGAGAGTGCAAAGTTATGCTACTCTAATTTTGTTCAGATTTTTTAGAGGCCGGGAAGTATTCAAATTATTGGTAAAAAGTTTTGCCTAGGTTGGGTTTGAACCCACGCTCCTTTTAGGTCTTTTCCTTTTTTTAAGGCATCACTTTCTCTGTACTTTCAATAATTTTTTAAAAATGGTTCCCGGACTCTAAAAAATCTGAAAAAAAATCAGAGTAGAAGAACTTTGCACTCTATTCATTTATGTAATACTGTAAAAATTTTAAGGTCGATACTCCATTTTAGATGCAATATTTGAGCCTTTATGTTTGTTCATATCTGCCTTTCACTTCATGGGGAAAAAAAAAAAAAAAAAAAAATTGTGTACTTAAAACTTATTTTCTTCATAAAAAATAGTTTTTTTAATGGACAATCTGTTTTTTTTTTTTTTTTTTTTTTTTTTTTTTTTTTTTTTTTTTTTTTTTTTTCTGTAATGGTTACGTCATTACGGACATTTTTTTTTTTTTAAATTTTGGCTTCATTTTTTATGACCCCTCTGAATGTTGCATTTATCACTTTTTGATTATTTCTGTTTTTATGGGTCTTGTCTGTCATTTTATTTTATTCAGATAAATAGGCATTGAAGTTAAGTAAAAGAAAAAAATGAATATATAAAAAATTAGTTTTGTCTCATCTTATTGTTTGTGTATATACAATGGCATTTAGGATTAAATCTACATTTTCGGTTTTGTAACTTTCTATCTTGTGTATTCAGGCCTGAGCCACACATGTTTTGTTGTGGACTCTGGTGAGTTATCTATGTACCTAGCAAACCTAGTACCTCCAGTCCAACCTCTATTTCTCTTCATAAAAGCAAGCCACTCGCTACAGGTGAGCCCTTCCTTATGTTAGCTTCAGTGGCATAGCTAAAATAGAAAAGGGTAAATGAAGTGGGGCAAGAAAAGAACTTGACATTAAAAAAGGAGGGGGGGGGGGGGAAGCTGTCCCTAAGATTTAATTTGGTTCAGAGAAAGAGGGGCTCAAAAAATGCCCATGTATTTTCCCTACATCATGATCATTTAGAGGGAAGGGAGAGAGGTAATTCTCACACCCCCTCCCTAGCTCAGCCACTAATAAGCTTAAAAAAAACAAAACAAAAAAACACCTTACTGACAGTAAGCATTTCTAGAGAATTGAAAACATTTAAAAATAACATATTGTAGAACTCAGCATCTGCATTAACCATTTCTTCACTAGCATAGCATGGTGACCAATTCTTAAACTATCTTATTTAACTTCCAGTTTATGCTAATAAGATAGGTGGGATTAATTTTGCTGACGTTACGGATTTTCAGAAGTGTTTTTTTGTTTTTATTTTTAATTTTTTTACTAAGGGAGAAAGAGGATAAGAGGGGATAAATAAGCAAGAATATAAAACGACTTTGTTGTCAGTTATATAATCATGGGTTGTAAAGCACTAAAAAAATAAAAAAGACGCATGAGAGTGGCTGAGGGTGAACCACGGCCCAGGATTGGGAAGCGCTATGAAGTAGGTTTCATGGGTTTGGACGGGTTGCAGATAAGCTACTTGGGCCTAAAAATCTGGCCCGTGCAGACCTCTAGCTGGCATTAGTAGAACTAAATATTGCCATTATAATAGGGCAGAATTTCTATATTTAGATTATTTTAAAAGAATTAATTAGAAACCCTTGAAGTATGGGAGTATGGCCACGCAGGACAATTAAAGGGACATTTTTTGAATGCACACTAATTTTATCTTATGGAAAAATTTGAATTTCAAAAATCTGTAACTCGCTTCAAAAGATTTACTATAAGTGTAATTTACTTAGCGGTAAAGACGGTAGAGAAGAATAATTTTTGACACTTTAAAGTTGTTTAATTCACCATAACCTCATTAAATAGTGTCCTAAAAGATCCTGCCAATGGTGCAAGGCTTTTCTTACAAAGCAAAAGGGACGTTAAGTTCCCCCCTTCAATTTTTTTCTGTTTTTTTTTTTTTTGCTATAGTAAAAATTGCATGGAGTGACAATACGCAAGTATTGTAGCTGATGTTAAAACTAAGTTCCTAATTGGGTAAAATTGTATGTTACCGGATAAGTCTAGAGACCATTATTTTCTTAAAATCTGAAACAACTGATTTTAAAATATAAGAAAATAACTGAAATTATCAAATTAATTATAAAATTGTCATACAATAGTAATTATAATAATAATAATTTTTTTTGGAACATATGGGTTGTACATAGAAACATTGACCTAAATATTATATACTGTATAATATCAAAATATTTTTCCTATAGCTTAGTCAGTAAATGAATAAAGACATATAAACAAAAGATACATAATAGACAATAATGGTTGCATTTTTTTATTTCATATTTAGAAAATATACCTAAAATTATGCTTTTCTGAATTTCATCGGATTTTTTGGAGTGCGGGAACTAATTTTAAAAAAATATTTAAAATGTCTGAATTTGGGTGGTACACCTGATGGGACAACCGTGACGTCATTTGTCGTGCTGTGATTGGCTGTTGATGATGTCACGGCTGCTGTGATTGGCTGTCGATGACGTCACGGTTGTCCCATCAGGTGTACCACCCAAATTCAGACATTTTAAATATTTTTTTAAAATTAGTTCCCGCACTCCAAAAAATCTGAAAAAATTCAGAAAAGCTTAATTTAATGTATATTTTCTAATTATGAAATAAAAAAATGCAACCATTATTGCCTATTTCATTAATATTTAAATGTCGACAAACACTATTAAATTTAACAAAACAATACTTTCCGAAGAAATGGTTTCATTGAATGAAACTCCTTATTTATTTATTTATTTATTTATTTATTTATTTATTTATTTATTTATTTATTATTTTTTATTTTTTTTGTAATATTTTTGAAAGAATTGATCTTGGTTGGTTACATGATTTCTAAACTATTTGACAGAAAATCATGAATCATGGCAGTTTGATACATTGAACTATTTTTCAGAAATTGAAATTGTGTACATCTACTGCCACTTTATTTTTTTTTTCCTTGTATGATATGAATGATAATCATTATTGTGAACAAATAAATCAGGATTAAGTCGCTTAAAAAATGCTCATTTTAATATACAGTAAATAATAATTAATTTATTTTATATAATGATGGTAAAATTTAAAGTTAGAATTTTATTGGCTTTACTACTTACTGAGTTAGTAAAAATTAACTAATTTAATTAAATTTATTTTATGCGTAATTTTTAGTTAAATTAAAAATTATGGATTTTTTTTTTTCAGTCTTGTCAGAAATTTACCTAGTGGGATCTGAGGTCTTGAGATGCTCTCTCTTATCATAAGGTTCTGTTTCAGGTAATGCTGCTAGTACCAGCTTGTCCTCTACCACGGTGGCCTTGGCTGGTGCCTCAAGCTCTGTTCACTCCTCTGCAGAACGCAAGAGGAAATATGCGGTAGGCCCGGGTCTTCCACCAACAGCTTCTGCCTCAAGTTCCAAGCTGTCAAAGCCATCCTCCACCGTCACCTCAGGAAGCTACCTCAATACAGGCCCAATGAAAGTTACATCTGTCCCGTCATCAGTCGCCAACAAACCTCCTGCGCCTAAGCCCTTCAAGTCGGTCGTCACAAAACCAAAACCATCAGCCACAAATACTTTTTTTCCAACTAAAACCTCCAGTTTCTCCAAGCCAGATCTGCATGGCCAACCTGTGATGACCTCAGTGACCTCAACTGGCTATTACGTGGCAACAGCCATGGCAGCTCCTACACATTTCTTTGGAACAAACTCTACTTCTGGAAAGGGTCGTGGAAGTACTGCCAAGTCCAAGGGAACCCCGCGGGCTGCTCCAGGCCGGGCGTCTGCCACACAGACCTCAGAACAGAAAGTGGATCCTGTGATTCGTCAGCAGCAAGGTAAGTCTGATCACTGGTTATTGTATTTATACACATGTAAGTCTTAGTTTTAATTCTTTGTATTTAGTTATACTACAGTATATAATGAAAGTGTATACAACTAACAAAAAAGTGTGTGCAATATAGTTAGAATACTGTGAGCAGTTCTAAAATTCTAAAAATACACAATATAATATATTATATTGTTGCATCAAAATTCAATAAACATTGAAGTTAAATTTGTGAAACAAAACGAAAAAGTAACAACTAAACCATGGAGGAAATAGACAGGAGCGCACTCTGTTGGAATCCGCCATGTTATGAAGGGAGATAAGAGTGTTAACCGATACTAGCAGCTCTCGCGGTAGATTTTGGAAACTGAGAGGCTGACAAGCGCGCCATCTCTACGTGATAAAAGAACTGAACATAACATTATAAAACAATGTTAACTCCGGGTTGCGAGATCCGAAGTTCGATGGACGATTTACATTATTTTTTATTGCTAGACAACAGCTCAAATCACCGCGAAATGAAAAATATTCTCGCATACCTTATTAAATTTCCAGTCTTCTACATGTGTTCTGGAAACTCCAAGGCACAAATTTCACTGCCAAATAATTTACCGAAATAGCTTGTGTATTTGCAGGATTGCACCTATATGCATCACCCACTTATCTATGCTGTATTTAATTTCTGGCGTGATCTAAAAGGACAAAAAGCTCCTTATCGTTAATGGTAATTAAGAATGAAGCTAAAACAAAAAAAAAATTGCACAATCAAGCCAATTTATTGAGCAAATGGAAGGTAATTAATTGATGTACGTGTTCACGAAAACTTCACAACATAAACATGTGAGCGGAAGGCTGGCGGCAGCGAGCAGCCGGAGCAGCGCGTGCAGCAGAAGAGGAGAGGTAGAGGAGGGGAGGAAAGAGGGGTAAGAACTAATCAGCTGATGATAAAAAATATCAAAATATTCAAATAAACAAGGTTCAAATTTCTGTGCAGGCACAGTTACTTGAGATTTTGATAGTGATTTTAAGTAATTTAAATATGAAATGAAGTTTTAAAATAAATATATTTTCTTGACTTTAAAATTATGATAAAGCGATAAAGTGACAAATAAGAAAATTGCTGTTTTTTTAAATTATTTAATTCGTATCGCGTACAATAAGTATAATTATGATACAGCTAGTATGCATAATATAATTATATACAATTACGTATACTCTCTAACAATAAAAGCAAGTTTTATCATAGAAATTAAAATGTAATAATTTCATAACACTATAACATCATCTTAAATACACAGTACTGTATGCGTACGTATTATATCTACATACCTTACTTGGCTTGTGACAGTAATTTTTAAATATTTTTACATGTTCCTTGGCTTATTTAGCTACGTAACTATATATAATAATGTATGCATATATGATTTATAAGGGTTAATTTATTATTATTATTTCCAATTAAGTAATAATTATGTTCCTTAATATTTTAATGTTCTATTATTTATATGAGTATGTTATTTATTTATTATTTTGTGCTGTATTAATATAAGATTTTTATGTTTATATGTAATATGTTTTATATAATATGTCTATACACTGTTAAAGTAGAGTGAGCGATTGCATTTTTTTTAATATTTTATTTTCTAAAAATATTAGAGTTTAAGCAGCCCTCTATTGAGAAATGAAAACCAAAAAATTCCATCTCAAATAGTTTTACCACAAAAAATTCCCAAAGTTGGTGTTTCGGAAGCCTTTGACGTACAGCCTTATGGAACGACATAAAACCGCGTTTTACTCCAACATTTTCTGAAAAAATACCTACGTAATCTATGATGAATTCTTTAATGGATTTTTAAATAAAAAAAATTTTTTACGGAGCCGTTTTTTCGGAAAAAAATCTTTAAGTTTTTGCGGGTTAATTCCCATAAGGATTTTCATGATTTTTTTCCAAGAAAACGACCCCGTAAATTTTTTTTTTTATTTGAAAATTCATTAAAGAATTCATCATAGATTAATTAAGTATTTTTTAAATGGTACCATAGTTCAGAAAAAGTTGGAGTAAAACGCGGTTTTATGTTCCATAAGGTTCCATAAGGCTGCACGTTAAAGGCCTCCGAAACACCAACTTTGGTAATTTGTTGTGGTGAAACTATTTGAGATGGAATTTTTTGGTTTTCATTTCTCAATAGAGAAGGCAGCTTTAACTATTTTAAAAAAATAAAATATTAAAAAAAATGAACTCGCTCACTCTACTTTAAGCATGGAGGAAATAGACTATAATTTATCCATATATGACTGTATACATCAGTCATGGATAAATTATATAGTCTCTTATAAGAGTGTTCACTAAAAACTTAAATTAAAAAGTTACTGTGTATATGCATATAACATACTTATAGCTGTGATCACACAGGAACATAATATTATAATTTTATAATTATATAATATGAATAGCTATTAATGTAAAATTCCACAGTACATGTACAATATATACAGCTAGTATTTCCCGCCTCTCTCCCTCCTCTACCTCCCCTCTTCTGCTGCGCTGCTCCGGCTGCTCGCTGCCGCCAGCCTTCCGCTCACATGTTTATGTTGTGAAGTTTTCGTGAACACGTACGTCAATTAATTACATTCCATTTGCTCAATAAATTGGCTTGATTGTGCATTTTTTTTTTGTTTTAGCTTCATTCTTAATTACCATTAACGATAAGGAGCTTTTTGTCCTTTTAGATCACGCCAGAAATTAAATACAGCATAGATAAGTGGGTGATGCATATAGGTGCAATCCTGCAAATACACAAGCTATTTCGGTAAATTATTTGGCAGTGAAATTTGTGCCTTGGAGTTTCCAGAACACATGTAGAAGACTGGAAATTTAATAAGGTATGCGAGAATATTTTTCATTTCGCGGTGATTTGAGCTGTTGTCTAGCAATAAAAAATAATGTAAATCGTCCATCGAACTTCGGATCTCGCAACCCGGAGTTAACATTGTTTTACGATGTTATGTTCAGTTCTTTTATCACGTAGAGATGGCGCGCTTGTCAGCCTCTCTGTTTCCAAAATCTACCGCGAGAGCTGCTAGTATCGGTTAACACTCTTATCTCCAGTTTGGAACCCTTCTTGGGAATCCTTCTATATATTATCCTTGAACTAAACACATCAGTTGTTCAATGAGGAATTAGAATCAAAAAATGTTATTAGCTTAATCGAAAGAAGGGGTAAAAATATGACGTTGTGAATTTTTTCAGATTTTTTTGTGACCTATAACTAATTTTAATTAATTAATTAAGTTGCATAGTGCCGCCTCTCGTGACGCCTCTGACGTCACACCATTCTTGTACTTTTGCACTATAGATGAGATTAGGTGAGAACATGCAGGTATGAAAATCAAAATGGCTGGCGCCACGTTTGAAATTCCCCGCTTCAAATTTTTGAAGTTTTAATGTGGGTTACGTTTGATCAATTTTAGCTTTATTTTGTTCGCATACCACTGAAAAATATGGTTGAAATATGATTTAAAACTTCTATCGTGCTCTAATATTGTTTAATACGTAAAAAGTAGAAAATTATGAGAGACTAACATCTTACATCAAATTAGTTTGCTTTCTTCCTTTAAATAAAATAATTTGATGAAATTTGGTGTGCTAGTGGGTTAGCTCAGTGGTAAACGCATCAGACTTCAAATTTCGTGGTTGCGGGTTTGATTCTTTCTTCCGGCGAGTTTTTATAAATACATTTTTTTTCTTTAATTTTAATAATATATTTATGAATTCTAAATTTATAAAATGTGGTTAAAATATGGTTTACAGCTACTATCAATCGTAATTGATAACTTTTTAATAGTAAAGAGAGGGAACAATATTAATAAAAAATTACTTCACTTTTTCGCGTTCCAATAAAACATTTTTCTTACCGAGGCTCAAAGCTTAATTAGTGTGGCACTGTGGCACAGTGGCGGAGAAATTTTCTTTAGTTAAATTAAACTAAATTAAAGGAAAGAAAAGTGTCGAGTTTAAAAAATCCTTCGACGTGGAGAATCAAACTCTCCACCACAAGAGTACGAGCTCTGCGTCTTCGTCACTGTGCCACACCAAGCTTTGGGACACAGTGTGAAAAATGTTTTATTGGAACGCGAAAAAGTGAAGTAATTTTTTATTAATATTGTTCCCTCTCTTTACTATTAAAAAGTTATCAATTACGATTTATAGTAGCTGTAAACCATATTTTAACCACATTTTATAAATTTAGAATTCATAAATATATTAAAATTAAAGAAAAAAAATGTATTTATAAAAACTCGCCGGAAGAAAGAATCAAACCCGCAACCACGAGATTTGAAGTCTGATGCGTTTACCACTGGGCTAACCCACTAGCACACCAAATTTCATCAAATTATTTTATTTAAAGGAAGAAAGCAAACTAATTTGATGTAAGATGTTAGTCTCTCATAATTTTCTACTTTTTACGTATTAAACAATATTAGAGCACGATAGAAGTTTTAAATCATATTTCAACCATATTTTTCAGTGGTATGCGAACAAAATAAAGCTAAAATTGATCAAACGTAACCCACATTAAAACTTCAAAAATTTGAAGCGGGGAATTTCAAACGTGGCGCCAGCCATTTTGATTTTCATACCTGCATGTTCTCACCTAATCTCATCTATAGTGCAAAAGTACAAGAATGGTGTGACGTCAGAGGCGTCACGAGAGGCGGCACTCTCAAAATAATGCAACTTCATTAATTAATTAAAATTAGTTATAGGTCACAAAAAAATCTGAAAAAATTCACAACGTCATATTTTTACCCCTTCTTTCGATTAAGCCAATAAAATTTTTCGATTCTAATTCCTCATTACAACACACTCTTTGTTTCTCTGTTATACTAGATGTTTATGACACTTAATTGCATGGGTGATTAACAGTAACTACACTGTATGATTTTAATGAATGTGCGGTAGCTTTATTAATATGTATATTAACTTCAGAACTGTAAAATTGACAAATTGAATGTAATTTCAATCTCGTGTTTGTTTAACTATATATTACAGTACAGCTCTCCATTTTGAACAGTTTGATCGATTTCATTTGATTCGATTTGATCGATTTGAACGATTTTTCGTCACTTGGGATGGGTGTCTGACTACTAGATGATAAAGTTTGTAGGAGGAAGACAGCTGATGGATGTCTGTACTTTGCTGGGGTAGTTTGGAATGTGGAATGTTGTGTATTCAATATACAAGCCCTATTTGGAAACAATACTTATGTAGCTGGCATGCAGGCTGGAAATTAGAAGTCACAGAGAATACTGTGAACAATGTTGAATAATAAGTTCCTCCATTGGAAAACAACAACAACAACAATTTAGGTGGCTGTGTTTCTTGGGAAACATGGGTTTTTATGTGTAAAAAATATCTAAATCTATGTATCTACATATATATAAATACAATTTTGTGTATTTTGTGTAACTGCTCTGTAGTGTAGTGGTTAGTACCCCTGGCTCCAGTCCGAGAGGTCCTCGGTTCAATTTCCGAACCCGGCAGACTTTTCGTGACTTGGGATGGGTGTGACTGATTACTAGATTATGGAGTTGGTAGGAGGAAGGCAGCTTATGGCTATGGCTGTCCATACTCCGCTGCCCTGCAGTATTGCACTGCCACTGCAGGCTGCACAGATCTGGTAGTAGGAGCCTAGAAGAGTGCAGGAAAGGGTTCTGGGAACCTGGTAAGCCCCAGCATGGTCGCAAGATAACTCTTACTGACAAGGCTAAATATCGGCCTGGCCACACCCAAAAGGGTAAAATGGTGTCAAGGGTGTTATTAACTTTTAACAATTTTATGGTCTTGAAATTTTATGTTAAAGCAAAATTTTCCATTTGAGCGGAGCCTCTAGATGTAACATTTCTCTCTTTATCTGAACAATTTGTTCTCTGTGTTGCAGTGACACAGAATCAACTGATGTCACAGGCCTTTGGCCAGATAATGGCCCAGCAGATGGGTAACTGGGGCATCTCCTTACCCACTGCTCCTGCCGCCGCTGGAGTCGCCCCCCGCCCTGCCTTGCAAGAGGAAAACCCTGAGAAGGAGTGTGTCATCTGTGTGGTGGAGGAGCGACAGGTGGCGTTCGTGCCATGTGGCCACGCTGTGTGCTGCAAGACGTGCTCTCTTAAGCTCAAGGACTGCCCAGTATGCAGAAAAAAGATCAAAAGTCGTCTCACCATTTTCTTCTCCTAGGTCTCGCCAACATTATCTCATATTATCTTGATTTTATCAGTTGGCAAAATTTGGGCACAACAGTATTAATTAATCATCCTAGTGTTCCATTTTTCTACTGTCATTTCACTGTTACAGTGTTTTAAATATATTTTAATAAACTTGGTTTATTTTATTCCTATATTTAATAATATATAATAAGAATAATGATATTTATTTCAAATAAGCACAGATGGCTTTTGAACAATTTTTAAGTATATTTTCAGTTAAATTTTAATAAAATATATTGTATAGATTAGGTACACAGTTTCACAGTTTGCACTTTTTTTTTTTTTTTTTTTTTTTTTTACAACTGTGGTCAGATGGCCAGAGTACCAGCTGATATAGCTCTTGCCTTATTTGTGCCTGCAATTATTATGTTGTGTTATACTGATGTGTAACCCGTGACAATACTTTGAAGGATGACAGAGGATGCGCCTAACAGGATGGGTATTGCTTGCTTTTGTGAAGATGTTAGTGATGACATTCTGTAATGTACTGTATACAATTTTTATATATATATTTTTTTTATCAGATTTTCATTATTTTTAGGAATTGTAATCAATAGGAGATATCAATTAAATGTTAAAAAATATTTTAATCAACTTTTTAGTAGGATAAATTAATTTATTTTATTGGACTTTCCATTCTCTTCAGGGATTTTATTTAATTAGTAGCATAAATTTAGTACTGTAAACAGTGTAAACAATGTAAAAAATAATTAAACTTATAAATTTTTAGTAGGTCAGTAAAATTTTCTCTATCGTTAAACAGCCTATTAAAGTTTAAAGTTTGAAGCAATGGACAATTTTTTTTTTTTTTTAAGTTTATTTTTTATTTTTTTTAGGTGCATATTTGTATAAAAGGATCTTTTTAGTTATGTATCATCAATTTCCTTTAATTTTTTTTTTTTTTTTTAATTGGAAAGATGCTAAGAAATCATAGTGATATAGTTATGCAACCAATGTCTTTTCCTATACCTGCGGTTAAATATTTGCAAGGCTATGATGTCACAGCGTTTTACAGGATGATTTTAAGGATTATTGAGTAAAGGTTCAAAACTGTGAAAAAATTGTCAGTACATAACTCAAGGTCCTCTATCCAAATATGCAATAAAAATTCATGCAAGTTGTCATTTTTCTAAGTTAAAGTTATTTATATAGCTGGTATACACTCTTAAATTGGCAATTCATATTGTGGAAATCTTACCTACAATAGCATTCATTGTATAATTGAATTCACCCTAGGATCAGGTAACCAGGTATAACCATTTTAGATTTAGAAGAAAGGTAATTAAATATAAACATTGTAAATCTGTCTTATTTTTCATTGCATTATTTAAATTTAATCATTATTTTCTTGTTACATACTATGTAATAATTTTCACCTTTTCTACGGATGGAAATGCAACATAAAATTGTTTGTTAAATAATTTGATTTACATATATATTTTTTTTAATGCTTTCTCGCTTATTTGTTAACATAAATGTTAAATTTAATGTTTTTTTTGTTTTTTTTTGTGTGCCATGAAAACTTTTGTGATGTTTGCTGAAATGAAAAATATCCATGATGTGGATGTTTCAAGGATATTGTATTTATTAATCCTACAAACTTTGTCCTGACCATGTAGTTACCATTTTGAACTAATGTAACAGGTTCCAACTGCCTGAAATATTAGATTTTTTTTTTTTCACTTTAAAATTATATTTGTTTAAATTATTGCATACCTTTTTCATTATTTGTTTTGTTTAATTCATGCTTTTTGGCAACGATGGGAAAATAGTGAAAATCCAACTTGTATTTTTTTTTTTTCTTAGTATTTAATTCTTGTGTATTGTATGTGTATAATTGCAAATGTTAGTCAATGAGGACAGTTGAAAGTTGCAAGCCTTCGGAACTTGAGGCCTGATTTTGATATTGATTTATGCAGATAATAACTCTTGAAATGACATTTCTTTTAATTCCCAGCAACTATTTATGTTTTTGAGCAAATTATCTCCATTTTAGTTATATGAATTTTTGAATATTGTGGAAAAGAAGCTTATTCTTTCTTTTTAAATCAGCAAATATTTCTTACTAGTTTTTGTTTATATTTTGTCTATAATTTTTCTAAGCACAATTGATGTTAATTGGTACTTGATAAAAATAATATACTGTAATATGTATTGTATGTGCTTGAGAATCTCTCAAGAGGTACTGACTATAGATTATACCGTGTAATGCCATTTTGTTGTCCGATAAGTCTGTTAAACTAGGCATTATTTTATGTCAGTATAAAATTGTATTTAAGGTTGTAATTACAGTATTAAATTTAGTAAAACTAACATCTGTTGTGTATGAAATAAAAAAAAAAAAAAAAAAGGAGAGTTAAGTATCCTGTAAAAGAGATTTTAACTTCAAAACTAGACAAATAAATAATTTTAAAGGCCTTCAAGTGATTATCAATATCATGTATGAATATTTGTCGGAATAACTAAAAAAAAAGCCTTATTGAATCAGTGTAACCAAACGTGCTCAAGTTTTAAAAGTTTTATTTGAGTTAGTATTAAAACATTTCAGTTCAGCGCTAATTTTCAAGACCTAGCTGTTACTGCTAATTGAATAACATATAATTATGCACCCAAGATGAGACAAATTTAAGTGCCTATACAGTTACACACAATACTGTATATATAATTTCACCTTGAACCTTGAGGTTGTGGGCAAATTGATTGCTTCAGGGTCACTGTCCAGTGCATCATGTCAACAAAGTCCATTTTGGTGCTGAACATGTTCTCTGGTAAAATTATATCAAAATTAAATAGCAAAAGGCGGTTATTGTATCTTTGGTTTGAGTGTATAGAATTATATAATGCAGTGGTATGGACAAGGGGAGGTGATTTTTAGACTCTTCCCTTCCCCTCTCTGCAAAATAGTCATGCAGTAAAGGGGAAAATACAAGGGTTGTTGGTCCACCTTTCCTCTATACCTATACTTTTGGTAAATAAAAAAAAAGCAAGGATCAAACAGCCTCCAAGTTTTCCCTGTCTTAATATACACCCCTCACTGTAATATTTTATAAAATTTAACTAACTGTTAATTAGAATACAACAGACGACAGTTTTGTATTCTCAATTGTATTAATCTTCTCTGCTATATATATATTTCGTAGCCTGATATATTATATCCTATAAAGGAATCAATATAATTCCAGCATATATGCTTAATTTCATATTTAAAACAACAAAATTTATTATTAGAACATAATTATTATATTTGGTATTGTCAAAACATAAATACGCACTGCAATAAATGAAATTCTGGTATAATTAAAATTGCCTTTAAGGGTAAGGTAACGCCACCAATGTTAAAAAAAATCCCTCTCACAAAAATTCTGAAAAAAATTTAAAATGTTCTCCTCTACACCCCCTATCAGTAGCTAAAATATCAGGTATACAAATACGATCTAGTTTTTGAGTTATGAATTTTTAAAGTTGACCAATTTAACATGGGAGTTTCATTTCTCCATGTTAAAGTAGTCAACTTCAAAAATTTATAACTCAAAAACTAGATCGTATTTGTACACCTGATATTTTAGGTACTGATAGGGGGTATAGAGGAGAACATTTTAAATTTTTTTCAGAATTTTTGTGAGAGGGATTTTTTTTAACATTGGTGGCGTTACCTTACCCTTAAGCCTGTAAAAGGATGAGTTGGTTTATCCCTTACAAAAAAGCTTTATCATCAATGGATTGAATGGAGTATCAACCTCATTTTTTTATTCCAGAAATGGATAGAACGTGCAGAGTTATATATGCTACCTTGATTTTTTTCCAGATTTTTTAGAGCCCGGGAACTATTTTTAAAAAATTATTTTGTTAAAAATAGTTCCTAGGCTCTAAAAAATCTGGAAAAAAATCAGGGTAGCATAACTTGCACGCTTTATCCATTTCTGCAATAAAAAAAATATAGGTCGATACTGCATATATTATATATAGGACCATTTTTACAATTATCCATATATATGCTTTAATTTAATACAATTAAAATTAATCATGATCATAAATATACAGAGTGTTCCACAATTCGTGTCCCAAATGTAACTCGTAAAATGGAATTGCAAAAGTGCTCGTAGAAACTTCAAATTTCGTACAGTGGTATTATAGTCGAGGGTCCTTTGTTTTGTGTTCTGGCAGTGAAAATTTTTTCCCACCCTTATTTCACCCCTTCTGGGGGGTGCGTTCCCGTTCTTTATCAAAACCTTATGGGCTTACAATGTTAATGAAAATCAAATAAAATAATTTTCGAATTTCAGTCTGAAAATTTCCAACTAGGGGTTTTCGAGTATGAGAAAAACAGTGGTGACCTTATTTTTTTTCTGTCATTGACCCTTCACCCCTCGCAGGGGTCAATGTTGACCCCTAGAATGACTTTTTTTTTTAATTCTCCGAATTTGTTGAAATTGATATGATTTTATGGGTTATCGACGATGACATAACCCATGAAAACACTTGCGAGTTGATAAAATTGACCCTTGACCCTCGCAGGGGTCAGTAGTGACCCCTAGAATGACTTTTTTAAAATTCTCCGTTTTCATTGAAATTGATATGCCTCTATGGGTTGTCGAGGATGACAAACCCCATGAAAATACCTGCGAATTGATAAAATTGATCCTTGACCCTCGTAGGGGTCAGTAGTGACCCCTAGAATGACCTTTTTAAAATTCTCCGAATTTGTTGAAATTGATATGCCTGTATGGGTTGTCAAGGTTGACAAAACCCATGAAAATACTTACGAATTGATAAAATTGACCCTTGACCCTCGTAGGGGTCAGTGGTGACCCTTGACAGGATATTTTAAAATTCTCCGAATTTGTTAAAATTGATATACCTCTATGGGTTGTCGAGGTTAACAGACACCCATGAAAATATCTGCGAATTGATAAAATTGACCCTTGACCCTCGTAGGGGTCAGTGGTGACCCTTGGCAGGATATTTTTTAAAATTCTCCGAATTTGTTGAAATTGATATGCCTCTATGGGTTGTCGAGGTTGACAAAACCCATGAAAATACTTTCGAATTGATAAAATTGACCCTTGACCCTCGTGGGGGTCAGTGGTGACCCTTGATAGGATCTTTTTAAAATTCTGCGAATTAGTTGAAATTGATATGCCTCTATGGGTTGTCGAGGTTGACAAAACCCATGAAAATACCTGGAAATTGATAAAATTGACCCTTGACCCTCGTAGGGGTCAGTGGTGACGCTTGGAAGGATCTTTTTTAAAATTCTCTAAATTTTTTGAAATTGATATGCCTCTATGGGTTGTCAAGGTTGACAAAACCCATGAAAATACTTTCGAATTGATAAAATTGAACCTTGACCCTCGTAGGGGTTAGTGGTGACCCTTGATAGGATATTTTTAAAATTATCCAAATTTGTTGAAATTGATATGCCACTATGGGTTTTCAAGGATGACAATTAAAACCCATAAAAATACTTGCGAATTAATAAAATTTACCCTTGACCGCTTGTCAGGGTCAGTGGTGTCCCCTAGAATGACCTTTTTAAAATTTTCCGATTTAGTTGAAATTGATATACTTCTATGGGTTATCGAGGATGAGAAAACTAATGAAAACACTTGCGAGTAAATTAAAATAATTATTGATCGATCTCGCAGGGGTCACTGCATGGTGAGCCTTGAAATTAATTTTTCCACATTCTCTCCATTTCATTGAATTTGATATGCATCTATCGGTTATTGAGTATGGAAAAACCCATGAAAAAATTTGCAAATTCATCAAAATTATTGTTGACCTCGCAGGGGCTACTGGTGACCCTTGAAATTAATTTTTCCGAATTTTCTCAATTTCATCAAATTTGATATGCCTTTATGGGTTGTTGAGGCAGATAAAATTAATGAAGATGTTTTCAAGTTGGTTTACATAATTCATTAATTCATCCGCAAGGGTCACTGGTGGCCTCTAGATTTTGAATAAATTTTGAATTATTGTTTTATTAATATCATTATTTAAAAAATTTAAGTGGGCCAGTCACAATTGGAGAATACTGACTCAGCCACTGTTACATATGGGGTTCGATTAATTTTGTGCTAAATTTTCAGTGGTATACGACTTCAGTTGGAAAGTTGAAATTTGGCACACAGAAAGCCAAGGGTTGTAAGTTTCAAGGATATTTTTGTTTCTTTAAAAAAAAAAAAAAAAAAAAAAATCTTCTCTCAACTGTTTGACGGGTGCATGGATTCATGATTTGCATTTCTTCCTTGTGGGATTTCCATGTTAAATTAAGTTGATCTGATAAGATTTTGTTACCGATCTCCACCAAACCACCAAAATTCGTATTTAAAGGTTTCAGAGTATGCGAGGTCAACAATAAATTTGATGAATATGCAAATATTTTCATGGGTTTTTCCATTCTTAATAACCGATAGATGCATATCATATTCAATGAAATTGAGATAATGTGAAGAAATTAATTTCAAGGCTCACCATGCAGTGACCCCTGCTAGGTCAATAATTTTTTTAATTTACTCGCAAGTGTTTTCATTAGCTTTCTCGTCCTCGATAACCCATAGAGGTATATCAATTTCAACAAATTCGGAGAATTTTAAAATATCCTGTCAAGGGTCACCACTGACCCCTACGAGGGTCAAGGGTCAATTTTATCAATTCGTAAGTATTTTCATGGGTTTTGTCAACCTCGACAACCCATACAGGCATATCAATTTCAACAGTAACGTAGCCAGGATTTGACCAAGGGGGGGGTTCTTCAGGACAAAGATTGAGAAGAGCCCATTGGGGGGTTTGGGGGGCGAAGCCCCCCAATAGCCCGCCGCAGGCGCGATTTTTTTTAAGGACACGCCCCTTTTTGAGGGTAAAATAATGGAAAAATACTATTATATTAGAGGGTAAAATATATGGCCTGATGCAATTTTTTTAACATTTTATATTTTTTTCACCCCATTTTTCAATTTCTTTTGAATACGTGCGTATATAATAAATAAAGCTTTGAGTAAATTATTTTAATTAAATCAAGTAATTCATGTAACCACTTTATATTATTTTTATAGAATCAGTGTACGTGTCATTTAATTGAATTTGATTTTTAAATTTTATTTAATAATCCAAGTTCACATCATTAAGATATTGTGAAAAATAAATAAAAAAGGGAATTGCTTCTCTTATTTTTGTTAAATTTTGTCTGCACCGGGCGCGTGGAGCAACCAATTAAATGAAAGTGCGGCACACGTGAGAGCGTTTTAATTTATACAATAGTAGTTATATGCACATGCAGTTTGTAAGGGAAATAAAACATATATTTATGAGTCGCACTTTTTCCTGTTAAAATTAGAAACTAACTTATAATTTGTTTATTTTAAAGAAAAGACTACTTGTTACCCCTAAATTTCAATTTTCTATTTAACTTTTTTTTTTCAAATTTCTATAATTTTTCCTTTTTTCTTCTTATATCCAGTCACTACTCGATCTTCATGGGGGGGGTTTAAACCCCGAAAACCCCCCCCGTGGCTACGCCACTGAATTTCAACAAATTCGGAGAATTTTAAAAAGGTCATTCTAGGGGTCACTACTGACCCCTACGAGGGTCAAGGATCAATTTTATCAATTCGCAGGTATTTTCATGGGGTTTGTCATCCTCGACAACCCATAGAGGCATATCAATTTCAATGAAAACGGAGAATTTTAAAAAAGTCATTCTAGGGGTCACTACTGACCCCTGCGAGGGTCAAGGGTAAATTTTATCAACTCGCAAGTGTTTTCATGGGTTTTGTCATCGTCGATAACCCATAAAATCATATCAATTTCAACAAATTCGGAGAATTAAAAAATAAAGTCATTCTAGGGGTCAACATTGACCCCTGCGAGGGGTGAAGGGTCAATGACAGAAAAAAAATAAGGTCACCACTGTTTTTCTCATACTCGAAAACCCCTAGTTGGAAATTTTCAGACTGAAATTCGAAAATTATTGTATTTGATTTTCATTAACATTGTAAGCCCATAAGGTTTTGATAAAGAACGGGAACGCACCCCCCAGAAGGGGTGAAATAAGGGTGGGAAAAAATTTTCACTGCCAGAACACAAAACAAAGGACCCTCGACTACCACTGTACGAAATTTGAAGTTTCTACGAGCACTTTTGCAATTCCATTTTACGAGTTACATTTGGTACACGAATTGTGGAACACTCTGTATATTAAATTATATTGATACTAAAATAATGAAATATTACCTATAAAATCATAAAAATTCATAATTTTATACAGAGCTTTTTGATCATTTTATTGTGATTTTGATTTTAGGGGGAATAAAAAATTGGAATATTCTCATAAAATTGCAATATCATGGACGTATATTATATAATATTATATTCCATCATTGAACTTTATTGCCATGACGATGCCTCTCAATTATGCCACAATTTAATCCATAATTTTTTAGTATTTTTTTTTGTAATTAATTTAATTACCATTTTATTCATTTGTAATACAATTATATAATGATATAATTAATAAGGATATAATATATATTATTATATAATATATATATATATATATATATATATATATATATATTATCCTAGCTATCTGTAAGATATGTATAATTAATATGGTGAAATTCATTGCAATCTTAAAAAAAGTAGAGTGAGTGAGCGATTTCATTTTTTTGAATATTTTATATTTTATTTTCTGCCTTCTATTGAGAAATGAAAATTTAACCAAAAAATTCCATCTCAATAGCTTCACCACAAAAGACTCCCAAAGTTGCATGGTGTTTCGGAGGCCTTATTTAACATATGCCATGCATCATCCTTATGGAACAGAAAACAGCTTTTTACTCCAACTTCGTCTGAACTATGGTACCAGAAAAAAATGCGTACGTTATCTATGATGAATTCTTTAGTGAATTTTCAAGTAATAATAATAATAATAATAATAAAAAAAAAAAATACGGGTCTGTTTTTCCGAAAAAAAAAAATATTGAAATTTTTGCGAAGGGTAAGATAACACGAACAATCGATTATTGTAGTCCCATTTGATTAACATGTAAACCTTAGCAACCTCATAATAATTCTGAAATTTTTTTTAGAGACAGTTCTTGCATGATGGCACCAAAAAAATATGGAAAAAATTTCAAAACAATTGGACGATCCAATTTTTTTAAATTAATTTCTTAGTTTAGGTCTCCATGGGATAGCCCTCTATACTGAAAGTTTAAAAAATTAATTTAAACAAATTGGATCGTCCGATTAATTGTTTTGAAATTTTTTCCACATTTTTTTGGTGCTAAGAACTGTACGTCTCTCAAAAAAATTCAGAATTATTATGAGGTTGCTATATAAGGTATTTACATGTTAATCAAATGGGACTACAACAATCGATTGTTCGTGTTATCTTACCCTTAATTGAAAATCCATTATATATGGTAGAGATAATGCCGATCAGCTGTTCGACGTAGGTCCCTTTAATTAACATGTAAACCTTAGCAAATTCACAAAAATTCTGAAATTTTTTTGAGAGCTAGGCCGCGGATATTATAATGCCTAAAAGCCATAGAAAAAGTTTCAAAACAATTTAACGAGCCGATTTTTTTAAATTAATTTTTTAGTTTGTCTCTCCATGGAAAAGCACTATGCTGCATGTAAAAAAAAAAATCAGAATTTTTGTGAATTTGCTAAGGTTTACATATTAATCAAAGGGACCTACGTCGAACAGCTGACCGGCGTTATATCTACCTTAAAGAATTCATCATGAATTAAGTACATATTTTTTAATTGGTACCATAGTTAATTAAGACGAAGTTGGAGTAAAAAGCTGTTTTCTGTTCCATAAGGATGCATGTTAAAGGCCTCCGAAACACTGACTTTGGGAATTTTTTGTGGTGAAGCTATTTGAGATATAATTTTTTGGTTTTCATTTCTTAAGGGTAAGGTAACGCCACCAATGTTAAAAAAAATCCCTCACACAAAAATTCTGAAAAAAATTTAAAATGTTTTCCTCTATAATACACCCCCTATTATTATAGTACCTAAAATATCAGGTATACAAGTACGATCTAGTTTTTGAGTTATGAATTTTTAAAGTTGACTAATTTAACATGGCCGGCCGGAAGTTTCATTTCTCCATGTTAAAGTAGTCAACTTTAAAAATTCATAACTCAAAAACTCTAGATCGTATTTGTATACCTGAAAATTTAGCTATACTGATAGGGGGTGTACCCACGTCTAAATCTAGACTACATCTGAACTGCAGCAGTCCAGATCAGTTCAAAATTATGCTAGTTCAGATAGTTGTAAATAGTATAAAATTGGCCGGTTTTGAACTGTTTGAGCTACCAATTTTGAACTGGCCACAGTTGTAAATAGCTCATAGCAGTCCAGACAATACAGCTCAGAACAGTCCAGCCTAGCTCAAACTAGCTCGTTTACGCTGATACTCAGGCAGTCCATTATAGCTCAAACCAGTTCATTGCTGCTATACATGCAACAGTCCATTCTAGCTCAGAACAGTCCAGCCTAGCTCAAAAGAGTCCAATGTACTGTAGCAGCTGTACTGCAGTCCAGGGCAGTCCATTCTAGCTCAGAACAGTCCAGCCTAGCTCAAAAGAGTCCAATGCACTGTAGCAGCTTTACTATAGTCCAGGACAGTCCATCGCAGCTCAGAATAGTCCAGCCTAGTTCAAATGCGTCCAATACATTATAGCAGCTGTACTGCAGTCCAGGACAGTCCATCGCAGCTCAGAATAGTCCAGCCTAGCTCAAACGCGTCCAATACATTATAGCAGTTGTACTGCAGTCCAGGACTGTCCATTCTAGCTCAGAATAGTCCAGCCTAGTTCAAACGCGTCCAATACATTATAGCAGCTGTACTGCAGTCCAGGACTGTCCATCGCAGCTCAGAATAGTCCAGCCTAGCTCAAACGCGTCCAATACATTATAGCAGCTGTACTGCAGTCCAGGACTGTCCATTCTAGCTCAGAATAGTCCAGTCTAGTTCAAACACGTCCAATACATTATAGCAGCTGTACTGCAGTCCAGGACTGTCCATCGCAGCTCAGAACAGTCCAGCCTAGCTCAAAAGAGTTCAATACATTATAGCAGCTGTACTGCAGTCCAGGACTGTCCATCGCAGCTCAGAATAGTCCAGTCTAGCTCAAACGAGTCCAATGCAATGTAGTAACTTTACCGCAGTCCAGGACTGTCTAAAGCAGCTCAGAACTGCACACAGGTAGCGCTACAACATTCAAATGTTGACACACAAAATGGTACTCACCCGCTACCTTAATGCCCCCGGGTGTCGGTCCGGACGGTCGTGGCTAGGTCCAGGTTACTAAACACAGGTAGTGCTACAACATTTACCTGAACATTCAAATGGTGATCTCGACACACAAAACGGTACTCACTTATAGCTACCTGCATGCCCCATGGTGTCGGTCTGGAGTGTCCTGTCAGTCATGTCTTCGTCAAAGTTGTAACAGTAAAGTATTATATAAATGCACTCACTCATGCTACACAAAAAGAAAATACTGGTAATGTGAAGAAAATGAACTCAATAGATAGCTGTTAACACTAAAAACCCTGGCAAATGTACAGTATCAATAATTATGCATACCCAGTACTGTAAGTATTTTTATATGGAAAAAGTGTAAGTAAGAGAATCAAAGAAAAACTACAATAGTGTATATATTATACAAAACTAAAAAAAAAAAACATGCATACAGATAGAAAATGTATTAAGCTTCTTACACATAATCAAAAATTGCTGCAGAGTGTCTTATAAATAGAGATCCGAAAGAAAATGAAGTAATTTTTCTGCGGAAAGCCGTGGCAAATTACGACTTTGCATGTAGTATGCAAATGCATAATATGTGAAAGCTCTTTTACAGCAATAAAAACAGGCATAATGCATAGAGTATTATGTATGCATACTGTAATGTTACAGTACAGTATATGTACAGTATGCATGTCATACCGGTACAGTGTGCATACATAGTTGTTAGGCTCGAACATACACTATGATATACAGTATGCATACAAGGCCTCAATATTTAAAAGAAAGTTACTGTACCTCTGACCACAGGATCTTACTGGTATACGTTATCAGTGAGATGAGGTAGTATTCGTTCCCAAATATTCACACTTTGGCAGCGTCTCGGGCCTGTTAGAGAGAGAGTGCCACTTGGACAGCAGCAGGGAAAAGAAAAATATTCCGATCAGATTTAACCCTGATAGTTGTCATACGGACTTAATACACAAAATATCTTACCTTATAAAGTTCCTTTCACATGGTCCGATTTTTTTGCAAAAATATGCCGCAACAAACGTACCGCCGTAAGAAAATCAAGTGAAGCTTGATTTTTTTGCAAAATGTTGCGGCGTGATTGTGAAAGAAGCCTAATAGATTACATGCCGAAGAGTTTGAAATATAGTAGTTTAATTAATACGTCAAATAGTACACAAAACAATAATTTGTATCACAACACCACACGCTAGCTAGCAGCCAACTATAAGCAGCATTGAGATAAAATAATAGCAGCGTCTGGTCGCCGGTCGGACCGGTACAAATTTCAAAACCGTTTCAAAACAAGATGGCGCTTTGTGCGGCTCAGTTCTTGGCGCAATGCATGATGGGCATTGATGGTGAAAACACACCACTTTCTTCAAAATAAATGCTGCTGCACGACGAAAGTTCAGTTTTTATAGTTTATTATTTCTACCTCTTTGATTTTTATAGACTTCACTAATTATGTAATTTAATTAAATTTTGTAATTTATTTGTGAGCATTTGCATGTCATGATGGTGTTTTATAATTATAATATCTTATAAATATGTAATAAAAGAACTAAGCTAGCTTCTCAATAAACTAATTTGAACTAGACTGGACTGTCTGAGCTGCATTGGACTGCCGCTGTACTGGTTTGAGCTAAACTGGACTGTCTGAGCTGCGGTGGACTAACCTGGACTACAGTGGACTGTCTGAACTAGACTGGACTGTCTGAGCTGCGGTGGACTGTCCTGGACTGCTGTGGACTGTCTGAGCTTCAATTAACTAATTTGAACTAGACTGGATCGACTCTCTGAACTGCATTGGACTGCCGCTGTACTGGTTTGAGCTAAACTGGACTGTCTAAGCTGCGGTGGACTGTCCTGGACTACAGTGGACTGTCTGAGCTTCAATGGACTAATTTGAACTAGACTCTGGACTGTCTGAGCTGCGGTGGACTGCAGTGGACTGTCTGAGCTTTAATGGACTAATTTGAACTAGACTGGACTGTCTGAGCTGCGGTGGACTGTCTGAGCTTCAATTAACTAATTTGAACTAGACTGGACTGTCTGAGCTGCATTGGACTGCCGCTGTACTGGTTTGAACTAAACTGGACTGTCTGAGCTGCGGTAGACTGTCCTGGACTACAGTGGACTGTCTGAGCTTCAATGGACTTATTTTAACTAGACTGGACTGTCTGAGCTGCAGTGGACTGTCCTGGACTGCAGTGGACTGTCTGAGCTTCAATTAACTAATTTGAACTAGACTGGACTCTCTGAACTGCATTGGACTGCCGCTGTACTGGTTTGAGCTAAACTGGACTGTCTAAGCTGCGGTGGACTGTCCTGGACTACAGTGGACTGTCTGAGCTTCAATGGACTAATTTGAACTAGACTCTGGACTGTCTGAGCTGCGGTGGACTGTCCTGGACTGCAGTGGACTGTCTGAGCTTTAATGGACTAATTTGAACTAGACTGGACTGTCTGAGCTGCGGTGAACTGTCCTGGACTGCAGTGGACTATCTGAGCTTTAATGGACTAATTTGAACTAGACTGGACTGTCTGAGCTTCAATTAACTAATTTGAACTAGACTGGACTGTCTGAGCTGCATTGGACTGCCACTGTACTGGTTTGAACTAAACTGGACTGTCTGAGCTGCGGTAGACTGTCCTGGACTACAGTGGACTGTCTGAGCTTCAATGGACTAATTTTAACTAGACTGGACTGTCTGAGCTGCGGTGAACTGTCCTGGACTGCAGTGGACTGTCTGAGCTTCAATTAACTAATTTGAACTAGACTGGACTGTCTGAGCTGCATTGGACTGCCGCTGAGCTGTTTTGAGCTAAACTGGACTGTCTGAGCTGTGGTGGACTGTCCTGGACTGCAGTGGACTGTCTGAGCTTCAATGGACTAATTTGAACTAGACTGGACTGTCTGAGCTGCGTTGGACTTTCGCTGAACAGGTTTGAGCTAAACTGGCCTGTCTAAGCTGCGGTGGGCTGTCCTGGACTACAGTGGCCGTTTGAGCTTAAATGGACTAATTTGAACTAGACGGGACTGTCTGAGCTGAAGTGGACTGTCTGAGCTTCAATAAACTAATTTGAACTAGACTGGACTGTCTGAGCTGCATTGGACTGCCGCTGAATTGGTTTGAACTAAACTGGACTTTCTGAGCTGCGGTGGACTGTCCTGGACTACAGGACTAGTTTGAGCTAGCTGAAGCTACTTTGAGCTGCAGAAAGGTTATGAGCTGATATGAACTAATTCAAACTGCATTGAACTGCAGCAATTTTGAGCAGGAAACAGCTCAGAATAGTTAAAAAAACATTTGAACTGATTTGAGCTTCACTGTTCAAAACAGTCCAGAATATTAGCTCATTTGAACTGCATGAGCTGATTTGAACTACCTTAATCAGCTCAGACCAGTCCAGATTTAGACGTGGGTAGAGGAGAACATTTTAAATTTTTTTTCAGAATTTTTTTGTGAGGGATTTTTTTTAACATTGGTGGCGTTATCTTACCCTTAATAGAGGGCGACTTAAACTATTTTTAGAAAATAAAACATTAAAAAAAAATGAAATCACTCTCACTCTGATACTTAATTTAAATTCAATGAGAGTTGATGAGAGTTCAGCAAAAAGATGCGATCATCGAATTATCGATCAACCTTTACCTACAGTTCTACAACGTCGGAGACTATATATATATATATATATATTTTATTATTATGCATAACTATTATACTGTATAGCTGTATAATATTATAATAATATACAGTAAATTTGTACAGTAATTATATTAAGGCTGCATGAGTAAAAATTAAGGTACACGTGTGTGTGTGTGTGTGTACCGCACTATTTCAATATATATCGCGCTCTTTCTGCTTCATCGTGCTTCATCTGCGGTGTTGCCGGTGTTGCCATTTTTCGGTGAATGTGGACCTGGCAACACTGTCGGTGATCGAGTTCGAGCACTTCGAGCCAGCAGAGATAATACAGCACCATGATACAACTATAATAGATAGGTCCATCAGCCCTACGAATTTGGACTGATCTGCGCATTTTGGCCAAAAACACCCAAGGTGACGTCACGTAGTGAGCTCAAAACAGCTGTTTTGCTGCACGAGGGGCCCCTACCGGAGCAGAATTTTTGTTCAACATTAGCGAGAACGTTGCTTTTTATCTCATCTCAAATTTGATATTTATTTGCAATACTACAAGCCAAACCGGTTGCAGTAACGTATTAAAAGAATTTTTAAACACTGCAATTCGCAAGCAATCTGGGGTAGAAGTTCGTATCTTTGTTCATAAAGCATACAAAGTTGCTATTGGCTGTGCGCAGATTAGTCACCTAGCGTTTGCGCAGCTTCATTTGGATCCAAGCTTTTTTATCATGAACACTTTGCAGAGCCATGCGCAGTAGACTACTAACATTTAAAACTCGTTTCTGCGCAGCTTTTCTAAGCCGTGGCTATTAATTTACGGAAAACTCTATAATAGAGCAGAAAAATTTAAACGTATGCACCGTGCGCATGGGACGGCCCTGATACAGCACTCCGAGCTCCGAGGAGTTGCAACTGAGCGTTCAAGGAGTGAACCTCGTACAAAATATCGTGTGACTCCGTGTTGAGTGTCTCACCCATCCTAGTAATTTCCTTTTCCCTTCTTTATTATAACCTTCTCTATTTTCTACCCTTTCCCAGATACTCAATTCCATTATCAACAGCATCCTCACCACATCCCACATAGTCAAACTTGCCCAATTAACTAGCCCGTGCTCTTGTGTCCTTGGGAACAGACGCTTGAGCCTGTGTCAAAATTCCCTGCATTCCATCACCTTTCATGTTGGCACCTGCATCATCACCTAACATTCCTTCACACCACGCCCCATAATCAACCTACTAGACCTGTGTATTTACACGTACCATTGTTCATCCATCCTATCACCCTACCTTATAAAAAGGCACTAGTTGAACCTACTTAGACCATATATATATATATATATATAATAATAGTTATTAACTTACTTGGACCGGGCCAAATGGTTTTATTGTTAACCGACGGCCCTTAAAATTCAACTCAGTTCAGCTCAGTTCCGAGCTCCGAGCCGAGAACCCGAACCGAGATTGAACTTTGAACTCCTTGGATAATTTTGGATTGGATATTGGATTGCAAAGAGATTGGATATCATTGGATTGACTCTTGACTGTTTGTATATTTAATTATATTCTCGCCGGTTTTGCATTTTTTGCAACTAATGCAACTTGCAAGTCTTTTATGTTTTGTGTTTACCTAAAACCTAAACTATGAGCTAAATCCATAGTTGTATCATGAGCTAAATCATGTTAAATATATATGTATAGGAAATAAAATCATTACGATAGATTACATCACGCTGAACACGGTGAAAAGTAGTATGCATACAGTATAATTAATGATGTATGTATGTATGTACTGTATATATGTATGCATATAATCTGGTACTGTCTATGATCTCTTTGTCGTAATTAAAAATCATATCTAGAAACGAAGTTGTGGACTCCACCGACAGGTCGAGTCAGAGGAGTGTCATGCAAGACGTCAGGACACTCTCCGATCCCTACTACGTACTGTACTTGACGCAAATAAGTTTAAAAAACTTGCACAGTTCAAGCTGTCGTGGTTCAAGCGGCCGGTTCAAGGCAACTTCAAGGGACTATAGCTATATATACAGTAAATATAATAGTCTTATATATAGCTATCATACATCCATCATAGTATGCATACAATTAACGTCTAAAAGCCACAACCGGAGAGCACTCGCTCTTATAATATCTTATCTTATTATCTTAAGGGTAAGGTAACGCCACCAATGTTAAAAAAAATCCCTCTCACAAAAATTCTGAAAAAAATTTAAAATGTTCTCCTCTATACCCCCTATCAGTACCTAAAATATCAGGTATACAAATACGATCTAGTTTTTGAGTTATAAATTTTTAAAGTTGACTACTTTAACATGGAGAAATGAAACTCCCATGTTAAATTGGTCAACTTTAAAAATTCATAACTCAAAAACTAGATCGTATTTGTATACCTGATATTTTAGGTACTGATAGGGGGTGTAGAGGAGAACATTTTAAATTTTTTTCAGAATTTTTGTGAGAGGGATTTTTTTTAACATTGGTGGCGTTACCTTACCCTTAATAGTACGTGTGTATGCATATGATCCACGGCCCGGCACATGATGTTCACGTGAATCACGTGCAGCCATCCAGTAGCCACAGTGATTATATATCAATAATAACAGTGTATTTTATACGTACAGTGGCCGCCTGGAACATTGAGTCCTAACGCCAAATCAAATTTATCAATCAATCAATGCAGCCATCCAGACAACGGTGCAATGAGCTTATATATTGTATGCATACATATGTATGCATATGAATCATATGGATATAAATAAGATGTATATAATGCGTACTAAAATGTACCCTGTATGTATGCATTATGCAATGTATGCATTATGCAATGTATGCATTCTGCAATGTATGCATATATATATGATATGTAGCATAATTATATATATGCATACAGCTAGGGTACTGTATTCCATAACTCGAATCGTGTAACTTTTTTAGCCTATCAGCATGGGCAGGCCGTTGATGTTGGGGGCGTGAAAATTAATTAGTACAGCTGCTGCAGAGGTACAGCTGAGAAATCTGAGATACCAAAGTTTTGGACCCATATGTTGAAAATTTTGGATTTTGACATTTCATCCCCTTCTGAGGGCGCAGCACACAAATCTCATTTCTCATTTATGGGATTTCATTGTTAAAAAAAAATGTTGACTATTTTTTTTCTTCATATCAGGCTGAAATTTGGTACAGTATCCAGAGGTTTTTAAGGTTGAGAAATTCAATGGTGCAATTATTTTGTGAAAAACGTTCACCTGCTCCCCAATCCTGTGGGGGTAAAAAAAGATACATAACCCTTTGTGTGCATTTCCTCCAAATTAGATTCTTATTATTTAAAGAAAAGGATCATAAATATGTGTGTGTATGTACAGTATGTAGTGTACTGTACTGAAAGTTTATGTTGAGTGCATGTTGAAAGTTTGTCAATAATCACAGATACTGTAAATACTGTAGTATCATATAATATGTGTTTTTATTTCATGAAAATAAGGACTAGCTGAATTATAAAAATTTGGATTGATTGACAGAATGTAATAGTATATTAAATCGAATGTCATTCAACATTTCAGGTTTTAAGTATGGAGACTATAAGCCAATTAAACTACGGGATGTTAAATCCGTATGAGGCGAGCATTTTGACAAGAAGGCCCATGCGACGATGTGACGTGACCCTTTTGTGGAAGTCGACGTTGGCTCGCTTTCTCATTGGCAATGGAGTGCAGTGTCACTGGACAGATGGTGAGCAACATGTAATATAAATATAATGAAACAAAGCATAAAAAATATTCAAATACTGTATGTATCTCATAGGAAGTATACGGTCAGTCTTTCCTGCGGATATTTATGTCAGTCTATCCATACTAAATCAAAATGGCTTTTAATTCTTCCTTTTTCAATAAATTAATTTTGTTATTTAGTAGGTATGATATTATTTAAGGTATAACCTGAGAATTTGTCTGTCAAGGTCAAGAGGCGTGGCTACACCTGCAAATCTGACAACACTGTTACAATAGTAATGCGAATAAAAGATTAGGAGGGGGTGGTAACTACAGTCCTTGAGAGCGTTGCCAAGTTTCTTAGGACGTATCAGAAACGATCATCGCCACGGTTCGAAATATATGAAAACAATTCAGAAAAATAGTCCAAAAAATTAGCTTTTAATCCATGTAAAATTCTAAAAAAATTCTCGAGCCGTTTTTGTGCAATGTTGATTGAAAAATTTAACATTGAAAGGATATAAAATACACATTTGAATAAATTAATTATAATTAAACCAACGGTTAAAAAAATCTGAAAAAAATCAGTAGTATTTGGACAATTGTTGTAAGTCTACCAAATTAATTTCAAGAAGATCTGTCGATACAACTTTTTTCGTCCGAATATCTCAGGTTAAGCCTTAATTATATCAATTAATTATTTAACTAATACTTATTTTAACTAATTATTTATTTATTTAAAATTAATTTATTTTAATAAATATTTAATTATCTTTTTATTTTCTCTAAAGCGTCTCACTGCAAGTGAAGCTTTAGAAAAAATAAAAAGATAATTAAATATATATTAAAATAAATTAATTTTAAATAAATAAATAATTAGTTAATAAAATAGTGGCAGTGAGGCCACTATTTTATTATGTTTTATTGTTCCTACTTATAAGTTTCAAAAATAAGATTAATTTTAGAGCGTTAAATAGTGAGTCGTAATTGTCAGAAAGTAATGGTTAACTGTTTTCCTTTATTTTCGTTACCTTTAATAGGGCTGCTTGTGATTAAATTAATATGCATGGCATTATAATTGTTTATGTCACCAGCGTTATATTTTTACTCTTGTCTAGCATAAATAGAGTAAACATTTAATTGTTTAATACAATGTTGTTAAATAAATTTTAAGTCTTTTAACATAATTATATTTTAAAAATTGAACTCCTTTATTGATAAAATATTTTTCATGCTTTGCTTACAGAGAAAAAGCTTTTGATAGAAAAAATATTTGATTTATGTGGAGAGGAACTTGAAGACAAGTTGAATTCATCTTCGTCTCCTCCTCGTCGCAACCTCCCCCTGGTTCCTCCCCCTCCCTTTGTGGTACCCATTGTACCTCCTCTCCATGCCCCCTTCAACTCCTCCAATTACCTCACTGGCTCACCCATGTCTACCTATCAATTACCACCTCCGACGCAGCCTCTAGTCTGTTTGTGCCACGAGTGTCAGAACACCCCAGTCCCAGTCCCTGCTGATGCTCCACCTCCGGTGCGAGCCCCTTCTCCTCCCCAGGCTCCCCAGGAATATTCCCCCTTTGACGACTTCACCTTTATGTCACCCTGCAACGCTCTCCTTGACCTGGAAGGACTGTTGGAAGACAATGATTTTGATATCTCTGGAAACTTTGAGTGCACGTGTGCTGTGCCTATTGTGGAACTGCTGCAGGATGTAAGAAACTTTCTGTTATTTATTAATGTTGTTAATACTGTAATGACAAATCTATTGACTTTATAAAAAATTGCATGACAACTATTTCTTGATCTACGTACAAAAGTACATTGAAAAAAAAAAAAAAAAAAATTAAATTTAAATTAAATTTAATTAAATTACATGACAGCATGGACTTTAATCCTGCCTCACTTGCTAGAGCTGCAGCTCTAATAAACAGAGATACAGATTTGAAATTTTGGGGCATTTAAGAAGAGCACCTAGTCTTTCAAAATCAAAAGGTTCACCATGCCTTCATAGACTGCATGGTAATGCCTACAAACAAAGCTAACAAAGCAAGAGTAAAGTTCGTGGTGTCCAGAAGTGTACATGTAAAGTTTATAATAATGTGAATCTTACACCTTTTTATATCTAAAACCTAATATAATCAAGGAATTGAAAAATCCTGGAAGATGAAACACATTGAAAATTTACTCTTTCAATAAAAAATATTGTGCAACAAAACTGAATTTCCTGTCTATTTCTTAGAGGAATTTTGTAATCATTAAAAAATGGCTTTCATTATCATATTTTCATCATTATACTCAAATTTGAAATATTGCGAATAAAACCACTAACCTAGAAAATTTGAAACTCTTCATGCCTGAAAAAGTCATGGAATTTCTGTTGCTTAAATTGCTATACACTCTAATCTAATCCCTGGAAGTATTTATTTTTTTGCAATAGACGCATCCCATTGTTGAAAATCTTAACTTTCTACGGACCCATCAGCAAACTGAAACTCGACAAACTTTGTAAGCAGCCTCTAATTGTCTCACAGGTTTCTCTGAGTGCAGACTCAAGGGCTACCTTCTGCTCAATGGCTGAGAGCTCGGTGCCGGAGATCGCCAGCTTCCTGCAGAACTTTGGAGTGCCGGTGGAGGGCTCTGGTTGCCGCATCCACCTGTTGCTGCTGCTGAGAGACTTGCTGGAGGAGCAGGCCACTGTCCTTACCCCAGGTAAGATCCCCAGGTAAGATGACCAGCTTGTTTTCAGTGAAGAAATGAAGCAAGTGTTCCAATTTCAAGAAATTTTTCTCCATAAGGCACCATGTTATTTTTATTTTATTTTATTTTATTTTATTTTATTTATTTTATTTATTTTATTTATTTATTTATTTATTTATTTATTTATTTATTTATTTATTTATTTATTTTATTTATTTATTTTATTTTTATTATTTTTTGCTGATTTCCTAGTAATTACTGAAGCTCTTATTTGAATTTTTTTTTAACCTTTCCATTTATTTTCATTTTGAACGAATAATTTCTTTTCCTATATATATATATATATAAAAAAAAAAAAAACTAATTTTTTGATGATATAAAATTAGAATATTTAAACTGTATACTTTGTGGATACCACTACTGCATAAAATGGTGTATTGCTACAATAAGCAAAGCAACCAAAAAAAAAAAAAAATACATACATACATACATAACATGACGCCATATCCCTTTACGGGGTAAACCAGCAGCATTATTACCTCGGCCGTCTACAAAAAAAAAATAAATAAATAAATAAATAAATAAAAATGAAAAATAACTAAAGGCTTTTAAATAAATACATATTTGGATTTTTTTAATATTTTGAGACTGTATATGTTCAACCGTCATGTGTTGTTCAGGTGCTGGACCTGCCCCCTCTCTGACGAGCAGTGCCGGTACCGGACCCCAGTCGAGCACCAGAGCCTCGCGGAGTGTCAATGCAGCTGGGGCCACGCAGCAGCAAGGTGAGTCTCGTGAGACAAGCAGAACTGTCACTTCCTTCTAGCATTATTGATGCACACCTCTGGACGAACCCCTGCTTTGTTTGTGGACGATGTCACAGAGTCATGATTTACAGAGGCGTAATGAACTTCAACTCTTTTGAGTTGGGTAGACCAATTAGTGTTCTTACCTCCCCCAAAGTTAGATATATGTTATCAGTACATGTTAAATTTTAGTTTGACATTAAACTATATATCTGGTGTCTGAGCTGTTTTTCATTAACAATTACCTATCAAAACAAAACTAAACAATGGTTATCTGTGCAGTTTCTACTGCCGAGGCGGTTGCTCAGCTGACTCAGGAGTTTGGCCACTCCATGTCTCTGAAGATATCTCCATCCTCTTGTCCCACGGAGTCTACCCAGAAGGAACCTGACGAAGCTGACCCCACACGAGAGTGCTGCATTTGTTTACAAAACCCTCGCGAGATTGCCTTTGTGCCTTGTGGTCATGCTCTTTGTTGTCGCTCGTGTGCACGAAGAATGCGCGAGTGCCCTGTGTGCAGGAAGAGGGTGACAAGACGCCTCAAGCTGTTTTTCTCCTAGACAGTTACCTAGATTGTTCTCATGTGAGAGAGGAAAGAAAAAGCACTGATATTTTACAAGCCTGAATATTTGATAGAATTGCAACATTCTGACTAGGTGCAGCTGATATTTATCTTCTCTCTTTATCAAACAAAATTAAGTGCCTATCAGCTTGTACTCTATAATTAATTTCTGAATTTAATTCAACTGATTTTAAGGAGTTTCAAAATTTCTACAGTTTTTTTTTTTTTTTTTTTTAATCTGTATATGAATGTTACTCCTGCTCCATTTGGGGCTCTGTCTTGGAAGATAAATCCAGATATTCTGGAGGCATGTTGGATTTAAATTCACTAAAACCTTAATACAACTTTTTGTTGTCAGAAACATCATCATGTTTGTACTATGTACACATTAAAAAAATAATCTGATTGACTAAAGTAGGTGCTGCATTTACTAACCCAAAATTTACAAAACTTAATCTTGTGAGGGAGCAAAAGGGTTAAACCACCCACTTCCTATGTATCTTGCCCTAATATTGGATGGTCTTGGACCTATTGTTCCCATAGCCCAAACTATTGTTTCAAAATGAAGCATTGAGAAAATTTTAAATACATTATATTATTATGGTACTGTACTTGATTTCATTTTATTCTTCGTGTCCAATATTTTTTTTTGTTTTCTCGAGTAAAAAAATTATCTTAAATTTTAATTACGTTGTTAAACAAATGTTGTATTCAGCTTATTAACAACTTTAAAAATTCCTTTCACAGAAATTATGTTTTTGCAGCTGTTAGAAAATGACAAAATTCGGGATACTACAAATTGGTATTGGAATTTTATGTATAATAACATAGATCTTACTGTGTGTATGGTGTGTGGTGAATGAATACTTTATTATTTTTTTAAGAGTAAATAAAGCCAATATAATGGCTTGCTAGTGACAATGGGTTAAATAAGTTGTATTGTAGTGTTTTTATATGTTGTAACTGAAACCTGTATTTGTTTGATTTACGATCTACTTTTTATGAAAAGTGTAGAGAAATTGATTTGCTTGTTGTGTTTTGACTTGTTTCTAGTTGGTGTGTTTTACATGCCATTTTATGATATATTGAAATTATGTCCTACACTGCATTCAGTGTATGAAAGATCCTTCATAAACTGCTTGCTGTAAGTTAATTTCAAGTTGTAATCCGTTCTCTCATTTATAAAAGTGTAACTAACGTCTGTAAAGTTAAAACATCAATTTCATAACATACAGTACTATGTTGTACTCACATCAGAATATTACTCCAATTGTTGTAAAAATATTGGTTAATACTTAATCAAAATTTGGGGTCTGCCAATTATATACTTCCATTCCTTTATGGGTTTAATGTAGATCCAAGTATCTGTTATGTATGATCAAATAATGGGTGAAATAAGTAATGGATGAATATTAATTACCGGGTAGCAGTGCAGAAGACTCATGGGGTAGATGTAACTAGAGGTGACTACAGAGCTACAGTACTCAAACTAATGGACAACCTGCATGAAAAATTTTTATTGCAGAAATGAATAAAAGGTACCAAATTATGCTTCTCTGAATTTTTTCAGATTTTTTTTAGTACCAGAACTGTTTTTATATAATTATATTGAAAGTTCTGTAAGTTAAGTTGGCCCCCCTGAATCCTTAATAAAAAGGATGGGGCCTAGGTTAGGGTGACCAGATATCGTGATGTCCAAAACGGTAGATGCCCCCAAGATAGAGGCCTGAAGGGCCAAAACCCCCGCCGGAGGCGTGATTTTTTTTGGTGCCACGCCCCTTTTTTTACTCTATTGTCTTCATCGAGTTTCAAATGATTTTTTTTTTTTTTTTTTTATGAAGCCGTTTTTTTCCGAAAAAAATTTATTTTATTTGAAAATTCATTAAAGATATTTCGTTATAGATTATATATACGTAAGTTTTTTTTAATTGGTGCCATAGTTCAGACGAAGTTTGAGTAAAACGCTGTTTTCTGTTCCATAAGGATGCTTGTTTAAGGGCTCAGGAAAACAAACTTTGGGATTTTTTTGCGATGAAGCTATTTGAGATGAAATTTTTTGGTTTTCATTTCTCAATAAAGCAGGGCAGGTTAAAATATTTTAAGGAAACAAAATAATAAATAATACAATCGCTCACTCTACTTTAAATAATATAAATAATTGCATTTTTTTTATATATATATATACATTCTTCATAGAATTAGAAAAAAAGAGATTTATTATAGTCACAATGCAAGAAAACTGTGCCAGTGAGTTGATTTCCTAAAATTATCCTTTTTTCTTGGCCTGACCACGATCCTATTATGTTGTAAAGTTGCATGTAAAATAAAAAGAAACAAAAGCAATAAAAGAAATTTATACTCAAAAAGCATAACTTCGAAGGATACTTTTCCAATAAAAAAAATATATTTAAATATTTTAAATTGATTTTTTTTTTTTTTTTAATTTCGTTATCAAATTTTCCGTCTCCATTCACAATATTTCTAAATGTACGTGTTACTTAAATAATGCATGATATATTTGTTTATAAATAAATAAAACTTAATATAGTGTCACGAGATAAATTATACAAAAAAAAAAAAAATGGAGTATATAGAGCAAGAAATTAATTTGAATTACTTTTAATTAATCGAACTGTTCATTTTGTAAATAGTGTGAACTCTTGTTAGAGTGAAATAGCAGAAAATTTTTAATTGAATTAATTTATAGCATTCAAATTTGACTTAATAACAGCTAAAATTAATTGATTGTATGAATAATATTTGTGGCGTTTTTCCCTCATATTATTTTCCATTTATTTACGTAATATCCACATGCACGATTAATTATTGTGAAAAGAAAAAGAAAGACATAGAAATTTTTGTCTAAGCCACGACACAATGCATAAGAATGATTTTTTCAATTTTATGTTTTATTGGAAATTTCCATTGAGTGAATATCATCAATATCAAGAGATGATATTTTTGTGTAAACTTTTTTACTTATTTTTTATTCAAAATTTAATCGAAAAGTAGTGACTTCATTTCACGTGTAGTATATATGCATACTTGCGCGTATATACAAAATATATCTATTCCGCAATTTTGGAAGAAATATGCTGTTTTGCAAATGCGATCGAGAAAAAGGGGCATGGAGTTGCAAAATCATTTGCGTTCGTACATTTTCGTAAATATTCACAATCACATTCCTATGAATTTTTTATTTTTTTAATGATAAAATTTTTAAATTTTGTCCGAAAGCGGTACATTTAGGCGTCCCGAGAGCCTCTTTGGGGACACCGGGACATGGTACTCTAAAACAGTACTGTACCGGTCACACGGTACGTCTGGTCATAACCCTAGCCTAGATGCCTATTGACACTATTGACGCCTTCAGGGGGCGTGGCCGCACTTTCAATAATATTTAAAAATAGTTCTGGGTCTCAAAAAAATCTAAAAAAATTCAAAATAGCATGATTTGGTACCCTCTATTCATTTCTGCAATAAAAAAATTTCATCCAGGATGTCCATTGCAATAAAAAAAAAAAAATTGTAAATTTTTTTTATAAAATTTAAATAATATACTGTATATAAATGTGTGAGTAATTATTAATAAAATTACCTTGAAAGAACTGGGCTGTCACCCTTGCTGATAGTTTAAAATTTTAACACGATACACTTAAAACACTTGCACACACAGAAACACGTGCACAGTGAAAATATAAAATCACAAACGCACGACTCGCACGAGTCATCATCCTCCCTCTCCCCCCACTCTTAGGTGCTCCGCGAGGTGTCAGCGAGCAAGCAGTTCACGTGAAGTGTTGAGTTCAGTGTCAAAATAACATCTGATGATGGGAACAGTGTAAAAGTTGCCGAAAGTGCTAATGTGATTTCATTTTTTAACTGTGCACGTGTTTCTGTGTGTGCAAGTGTTTTAAGTGTAGCGTGTTCAAATTTAAACTATCAGCGAGGGTGACAGCCCAGTTCTTTCAAGGTAATTTTATTAATAATTACTCACACATATGATACCTTGCTTGAAATTATCTTTTCCTAATATATATATATATACAGTATATTATATTTCATTTTTACCATGTTAAGTCACTGCAGCTTTGTAGCCACACCTGAAACATCCTACAAGCTGTCATTGGATATACATATATGTAAATAAATTGTAAATAATATTATTTTTGTAAATATTTCAATTTCAGTCCTTTTCATTAATATCAGTATTTTTCAGTGTTACTGTACTTGCAAATGCCTAACCATATAGTTCTAATGTCCCTCTAAAGTGAGATCAAAATTAGAGAAGTTTTGTGGGTACCTGGGAAAACTTGGCTTAGTGTTATATTTTCAATACCTGTGAAACTGTGTATAACCAGCAACAAGAAGATAATTTGAAACATTTTTTATGAACCATTATCGTCAGACCTCACTCTGTCTATATAGAACTTTGATGCCAATGGGAATGCATGGCCTTTAAAAACTATGGTGAATAAATTTTAAAAAAATTGCTGAAATTGGAAAGATTTTGAAATTCAAATCACAGTGAACTTTAATTCATGCATTTTTTTTTTTTACGTTAATTGTGTTGTGGTTTATAGTCATGCTGGTGCAGAATTAAAAGCACAAAATCCTTAACGTTAAAAGTCCTATATTGATCTAATCAAACTTTTGGTTTCTCAGGTAGTTTTTTTAAGGAAAAAATGCTCTGTTTGAACATATAATAGCAATGATGTGTTGAATATCACACCTGACTTTTGGTGGCACAACAATATTAGTACATTGGTGCTAAGCATTGATAATTACGTTACTCTTAAAGTTTTGAAGGTGTTCAGACAATTTTTCCTTGACGAAACATATTGTCCTTACTACTTGTAGTCTTATACTGATGTGCTGGTTTTGTTGTAAAATCTCTCTCAACTTAAAGTAGAGTGAGCGATTTCATTTTTTGGGATATTTTATTTTCTAAAAATAGTTTAACCTGCCTTCTATTGAGAAATGAAAATAAAAAAAAAATCCATCTCAAATAGCTTCACAAAAAATTCTCAAAGTTAGTGTTTCGGAGGCCTTTAACATGCATCCTTATGGAACAGAAAACAGCTTTTTACTCCAACTTCTTCTGAACTATGGTGCTAATTAAAAAATACTTACGTAATCTATGATGAATTCTTTAATGGATTTTCAAATAAATTTTTTTTTTTACGGAGCCGTTTTTCCGAAAAAAAAAAAATTGAAATTTTTGCGGGTTAATTCCCATAAGGATTTTCAAGAATTTTTTTCGGAAGAACGGCTCCGTATTTTTTATTTTATTTGAAACTCCATTAAAGAATTCATCATATATTACGTACGTTTTTTTTAATTGTTACCATAGTTCAGACGAAGTTAGGGTAAAAAGCGGTTTTCTGTTCCATAAGGATGCATGTTAAAGGCCTCCGAAACACCAACTTTGGGATTTTTTTTATGGTGAAGCTATTTGAGATGGAATTTTTTGGTTTTCATTTCTCAATAGAGGGCGAGTTAATCTATTTTTAGAAAATAAAATATTCAAAAAAATAATGAAATCGCTTACTCTACAAAATACAGTAAATATAAATTATTTTCATAATTGTACAGAATTTTGTATTTATAATTAACCTTCAAATATTATACCGTGATTACAAAAAAATATGGTAAAGTGACACTTCTTGTTTTAATTAATTTTTAAAACTAAATTTTATTTTGCCTTATGTTAATTCTTTTGATCCACAGATCCACTATCAAGAAAAAATTACTTAATTATATGGTTGGTAAATAAATTTCAACCATCCTTTTATTATAATATGCTTACTATATGATATAATTATATATGTTATATAATACTTTTGTTGTGCATAATTCGGCCATGTACCAATGTTGTGAGATAAGAAACGGACATTTTGCTTGCAATGTGCTTGTGATCTAGCTCAGCATTTCACTCTGCCTTTTTCAATGTTGCGGAGAATTAACGTTTATAGCTCACAATTAAAGTGGAATATCTGCAAGAAAATTTACTTGTAATTTCTCCAATATTCCATCTAATTATGCTCAATCTAAATTTATTTTAGTTATATTCAAATTCAATTATGAAATTTGCTGGAGAAGTTAGACATTTTTTAGTTTCAAGTGCAAAATATATAATATCCAAAAATTTTGTTAGAGGTTATTATAAAGGTCCTTTCACATAGTCCGATTTTGCTGCGGCGTGTTGCAGAATTACCGCATGCTTTTCACATACTCTCGTTCGTCTGCGGCTGTTGCGGCGGAAAATCACGTGAATGCCGCAGAAAAATCAAAATTAGTATTTTTTTTTTTGCGGAGCGCCGCAACACGCCGCAAAACGTGCCGCCAGGGCTATTCTCCTATAATAGGGGGTATAGGCGCCCCTGTCTGACTTATGGCGCTAAATACTGAATTCTGATTCGCCTAAAAGTGGATATTGGAATTGCTCTGATTGGCTTAAAAGTGGATTTTGGAATTGCTCTGATTGGCCAAAATAAAGTTGTTGATTTTTTTCTAATTGGCTGAAATTTTAATTGTTGGAACTTTCAAGTGATTTCATTGGTTAAAGAATATCCACTTTTAACCAATCACAGAGCTGCAATAAAAAAACACTTTCTGCCCATAATTTAATTTTAAAAAAGACTTTTTATATTATGAAAATTATTTAAAAAATCATAAATGGTAGAAAATAGTGTTATAAATTTTTATATTTATTTATTTCAAAAATATTAATTATTTATACAGGGCCCAAGCGCAAAATTTCAACAATAGGAATTTGCAACTGAAAAATCAACAAACTCGACTGATAACCAATCAGAAGCGTCCAACTTTTAATGCTTCAAAATCAATGATTTCATTGAGTGAATGTCTCCATCGTCTCAAAAATCGTTCTTTTCACTCTTTAAAGCCCCTAGGTGCATTTGGTTAAGAATGTATAATCCTCTGGAGCTCCAGAAAAAGTATCGAAAAATTCGATTTTAAGGGTAAGGTAATGCCACCAATGTTAAAAAAAATCCCTCACACAAAAATTCTGAAAAAAATTTAAAATGTTCTCCTCTATACCCCCTATCAGTAGCTAAAATATCAGGTATACAAATTCGATCTAGTTTTTGAGTTATGAATTTTTAAAGTTGACTAATTTAACATGGGATTTCCATTTCTTCATGTTAAAGTAGTCAACTTTAAAAATTCATAACTCAAAAACTAGATCGAATTTGTATACCTGATATTTTAGCTACTAATAGGGGGTGTAGAGGAGAACATTTTAAATTTTTTTCAGAATTTTTGTGTGAGGGATTTTTTTTAACATTAGTGGCATTACCTTACCCTTAATAAGACATTGAGTTACGTATCCCCGACGGTGAAAATATCCATTTTTTCCGATGCGCTTATACCCGATAACAATAGGATAATAACCCTGCGTGCCACCAGGGTTATTCCAGGGCTATTCTCCTATTAATAGATAACAATAGGAGAATAACCCTGGGTTATTCTATTGATATATCGGGGTTCCCGGACAACTCGGAACGTGGTCAACTGGGAGCCGGACAGCTCGGAGCCAAACGTGTTTCTAGGACAACTCGGAGCACGGACAGCTCGGAGCGCGGACATCCTGGAGCCAAGGCAGGACAACTCGGAGCACGGACAGCTCGGAGCGCGGACATCCTGGAGCCAAGGCAGGACAACTCGGAGCACGGACAGCTCGGAGCGCGGACATCCTGGAGCCTAGCTAGGACAACTCGGAGCACGGACAGCTCGGAGCGCGGACATCCTGGAGCCTAGCTAGGACAAAACTCGCGGGGCACCGTTTTATTTAAATTACAATTAATGAATTTTTATTTCAAAATAAAAATTGATGTATGCCGAGAATGTATCGTTAATCGTAACATTTTTTGTTATATTACTTATATTTATTACGTATGTACAAAAAAATTATCAAAAGTTTTCTGATCTGATATATGTATCTGATAAGAGATAATCCAAAAATTATATCATGAATTTCCCATGATGATCATTGTTAATTGAACTTTGTGAATACTTTTGTTTATAGTAAATGACATTACATAAGTTAGGAAGTTAGGACAAGGGGACAAGGCGTCCCCTTGTCCAAAAATTAGAGTAGTGGTCATGATTTGACCACCTAAAATGAGTGGCCAGACCACTATATAGATTTAGTGGTAGGACCACTAAATCTAGTGGTAGAGCCTAGTGGTTGTGGTCAGACCATGTGGTAGCCTTAGTGGTAGCGGACTTTATGGAAAAAGTTGGTTAGTAAAAGGGTCAAAGTTGGTCAAAATATGTCAAAAAGTGTCAATATGCATGAACGGACTTTCTGGAAAAAGTTGGTTACTAAAAGGGTCAAAGTTCGTCAAAATATGTCAAAAAGTGTCAATATGCATGAATGGACTTGGTGTAAAAATTTGGTTGGTAAAAGAGTGAAAGTTCGTGAAAATATGTCAAAAAGTGTCAACATGCATGAACGGACTTTAAGGAAAAAGTTGGTTAGTAAAAGGGTCAAAGTTCGTCACAATATGTTAAAAAGTGTCAATATGCATGAACAGACTTGGTGTAAAAATTTGGTCGGTAAAAGGGTGAAAGTTCGTGAAAATATGCCAAAAAGAGTAAATTTAAATTGTGTCAAAGTTATAGCTGAAAGTACGTCAAAATGAATCAATTTACTTCATAATAATATTGTAGAGCAATAAATGCGTGAAAATGCTTGAAACTTTATCAAAATGGGTGAGTGAAAATAATTAAGTCCAATTAACAGGCATCAATGTAGGTGAAGTTCACACCAAATTAGAAATACTTGGATATACGTGAAACTGCGTGAATCTGTACGAGTCAATTGTGTGAAAATATATATTAGTATATGTCAATTAATATATATGGGTGAGTGAAACTGCTTGAAATTCACCTATTTTGATAAATAGCTGAAAATTTGTCAATATGCTTGAATGAAGCGTCAATTCTACATGAGCCATACTTCAATATATTTCAATGTATGGGAATATGGGTGAGATTTTCACCCATATTGACGATCGAATTATATTCACGTTTTTTTTCTCGTGGGAAATATGTTAATTATATATCAACCTTTAATTTGTTCCATATATCTCTATAGCTGCATGCATGGCACAATTTTCTGAATTTTCAGTAAAAAATATATTATATATATGCATAATAATATATATGGAAAAAATTAACAATACAAATACTCGATCGAGGTCATCCTCTCTCATCTCGACGATATCCAATATAATATATATTATATTAATATATATATATTATATTTTATGTAAAAAAAAAAGAACACATGCGCAGTTAAAAATGAAAATATATAACTCGAAAACTATATATTATATTTAATTTTAATTAATAGTTTTAATTTAATACTCGATAATTTGTTATACATTACGAAACAACTACGAAATCACCCGCTCGAAGAACTTGACAAGATTTGGGGTGGTATCTCCTGCGCTACTCATCTTTTGCGCGACGAATGCGACGATGCTCAACTTATTTCGAAAATAAGCGGCAAAACAAGGATCTTGTATGTATGGATAGGCTATGGCGCTGTCTCGGTGAAGCTCGGTCGTGAGGAGGAAGTGGGTGGTAACGGTCACGTGATAGTCACGTGACGCTAATGTTTTGATATTGTTGTCCGCCATGTTGGGATGGAGAAAAAATTGCAATTTTTTACTATTTTCTCCATATTTTATGTGATATTATACGAAAATGTGAAGCTAAATAAGCATTAATGACAAGAACTTGTTGTGCACCTGGTTGCAAGAATGCTGCTAAGCGGAAATCCCTGCAAAATGAAGGAGAAACGCCAGTCTCGATACACGGGTATGTACAGTACTGTATCTCTGTATCATACACATATTATGCATACTGTAACTGATAATGTATGATAAGAACTGTTGTTTGTTAATTGTTTAATTAAATGCCATACTGTACGTTAATTATATTATATATTGGTAATATTGGTAATTATATGATTAAATATTCGAAGAATTTCATTGCACTGTTTAAACATTTTGAACAATTTTCTTACAGTTTCAAATTTAAAAAATAAAAAGAAAAAAAAAATAAGCATGGGGTCTGTACGTAAGTGTAAATTTAGTTTTAATACTTTAATTTAATTGAAATTAATGAAATACGAAAATATATAATATATGAACACCCAATGTTGTGTCAATAAGAGAAAAGATTAATTTTTTAAGAAGCCGCAAATTGCTCAAGTTGGGAAGATAAAATTCAAACTTCAAACAGTGAAAATCAAAAAATTAAAATACCTGAACCCTTTTTTGGACCCTCTTTAAAAAATATAAAAGTATCTGGGTGTCCAGATCCTTTTATTTTTTTTAGGGGATCGGGATATCCGGATTTGGTCCATTTATATTTTTAAGGGGATCGGGATACCCGGATCTGGTCCATTTATTTTTTTAACAGAATAATGAGCGGATCCGGATACGGGATCCAGTCCCTGTCTTAAAGTACACTCCATTCAGATAAAAATGTCTGATCCGGCTATACTTTAACATAGCCGGATGGGATATTTTTATTCAAATGGAGTGTACTATTTAATTAATTCTACCAGTAAGTCTATGCTTAATTTTGCCTAAATACTAATCATGCTTTTCTACACAGAAAAGGCAAGCGAGGAGGCCCAACACATCATTGTCGCACCGACAAAACTCTATTGACGTTCCTTCTTTGGACCCGTTGCTTCAGTCAACAAGTACGACACATTTTTGGTGTACAGCACTCTATGTAATGAGTATTATAAGAATTTTAATAAAGAGAAAATACTATCTATTTTTTTTACTCAAGAAATAAGCATTTTTTGGCTTTGTCTTTTATATTTTATACGGCTATAATATTATGCAAATTTTGCAAATATATTATAAATAAATATATGTAATATAAATTTATATATAATATATACATTACTGCATAATATATAAGATGCAGCTAAGTTTTTTTTACAATATAGTTGCCAGCAAAGGTAGACAATGATTAAACATTAAAAAGTGTCTTCATGGACTTCACTTTAAGCCGGTATTACACGATGCAATTTTGCATACAATTTTTTTCTTGCAAGAAAATTTCATCTCCATACAAACAAATGGAGTGGAAGTTTTCTTGTAAGGAGAAATTGTATACAATAACTAGAAAAATTGTATCGTGTAATACCGGCTTAAAATGAATTTTTCATGCAGTATATATACATATGGCCTGGGCAGATAAATTTAACAATATTGAGTCACTAAACTTTGCCGGGGAGTCCTGCGTGCAAGCCAATTTTTAAAAGAATTAAAAGCCATTTGGAAAAAAATAAAAGATTTTGATCAAGAATAGATATAGTGCATGCTGACTGTTGGCATATGCACATAAAAAGATTTTGTGGAAAGATTTTATAATGACATCAATAAATTATATGATACTGTATATATATTGTTAATTATTATAATTCTTCACCTTTTTATTCCATGTTTGTTAATAATTTTATTCTAAAACATATATAATGGGGAGCATTCACAAACACTTTAACCCCCACTTTGGCCTAAATTTTTATCCCTGCTTGTGGTTCTAAAAATAATAGACATAGACAAACATACAAAATGACAATATTCAATTATTACAATACAAAATTATACAAATAAAATTATTGACATTCTTTGCCTTGCATGAGCTTAATGGAGTAATATTTTCTTTTTAATTAGGTAGTCAAACAATTGTTTCTTAAACACATGCAGGTATACTTTCATTTTTTTTTTTTAATAATCTGGAAGTTTATACAACACTGCATGGCATGAGCTAAGATAAAAACATAGTCTCTCTAAGTTTAATTGCTCATGAATATCCTCCAGACTTTTTATGTAATAGATTAAACTGCTAGCTAGCTGTCTATTATAGTATTGCGTCCAGTCACATCTTTGTTGTTTTTTGAAATAAGTACCCCTACGATAATAATACATCAGGCCTGATGCCGATAATAATTTCTTTTAAAGTAGAGTGAGCGATTTAATTTTTTTAAATATTTTATTTTCTAAAAATAGTTCAACTCACCCTCTATAATATTGAGAAATGAAAACCAAAAAATTCCATCTCAAATAGCTTCACCTAAAAACATTCCCAAAGTTGGTGTTTCGGAGGCCTTTAACATGCATCCTTATGGAACAGAAAACAGCTTTTTACTCTAACTTCGTCTGAACTATGGTACCAATTAAAAAATACGTGCGTAATCTATTATGAATTCTTTATTGGATTTTCAAATAAATTTTTTTTTTACGGAGCCGTTTTTCCGAAAAAAAATATTGAAATTTTTGCTGGTTAATTCCCATAAGGATTTTCAAGTTTTTTTTTCCGGAAAAACGGCTCCGTAAAAAAAAAAAAATTATTTGAAAATCCATTAAAGAATTCATCATAGATTACGTACATATTTTTTAATTGGGTTCCATAGTTCAGACGAAGTTGGAGTAAAAAGCTGGTTTTCTGTTCCATATATATAAGAATGCATGTTAAAGGCCTCCGAAACAGCAACTTTGGGATTTTTTTGTGGTGAAGCTATTTGAGATGGAATTTTTTGGTTTTCATTTCTCAATAGAAGGCATCAGGTTAAACTATTTATAGAAAATAAAATATTCCAAAAAATGAAATATATCGCTTATTCGAACTTTAATATACATAATCATAAAAAAAAAATACAAATATATATACTTGGGAAATTCAGTATATATTATTCAGTTTTTCCCATATTTTTTTATAGCTCTGACCTGCTTTGGCTTGAATCATGCTTCTAATTCTTTTCTTTTGACGTATAAGATCGAATACATCTCTGCATGATCTCGCGAGCTCTCTACTGTTTCACTTTTTTTACGCTATTCAAAACTTTGAAAATATGCCGCCGGTTGATTGCGCTCGGTCACCATCTTACGTTGGAGATTTGCCTCAGCCGCTCTAATGCTATTGGTATAGGGATAGCCTATCCATACATACATGATCCTAGCGGCAAAATGTGTTTAGACAGCCATATCGAGCCATCTGTTGGCGGAGATATAAAACACTAATACAGCTCTAATATGTGCAGAAAAAGTTAAAAATTAGGAAATGAAATGATGAAATGAAATAATCTGCTTTCGCTATTCAGCACAAATATAATTTATACTGTATGGATATTGGATATTCAGTATTTCGTAGGGTCTCTGGTTTTTTTGACAAATCACAAAATTTAGAATATAAATTTAATGATGACAAACTACTATTGAAAAAAATAAATAAATTTAATAATATTCCACACGATACATGTATCGTATATATATATATTATATATATATATGTATAATTATATTAATATGTAATATATTAATATATATTAATATTAATATATATACTGTATATATATATATATATATATATATATATATATATATATATATATATATATATATATATATATATATATATATATATATATATATAAATAATATATATATATATATTATATGTGTGTGTATTTTGTTATTGATTAATGGAAATCAATAATAAGCAAATTATTTATAATTTTTTACTAATTATGTCAAAATAATGTAATGTTATAAATATTAGCGCAAGCTATAATAAAGAATATTTAATTTATTAATTCACAGTATAATAATTTTATATTCAGCATTTTTGGGCACCTATTTAAATTTATACGCAGCTAGCATAATTAAATTAAATTTTGATAATATTATAATAAAACCCTAGTCATCATGGAGGAATCCATGATCATAGTTTTATAAATTAAGAATCAAAGTAGGAAGAGTATATAAAATATATTATCCTTACACATGATAATAAAATTATATAAAGTGCAGAGCATAAACTTCTATGGTAGACAAAATATAACCATTCGCTCCAGAGTCCACCTGATATTGTTATACTATAAATTCTTAAATTTATTATAATTATATTGTTACAAAAGAACCAAGCGATATTGTAATCGTCTTTTATTATAGTGGGCTTGAAGCTCACTCCTTCTCGGAGAAAGCGCAGGTATATGCATTTTCCAAACTAAAGATTCATTGTTTTTTTCAAAACTGTGCTTTCTCCACTGACTCATTGATATATAATATATACATAGATTAATACATACATCTGAGTTAAAAGTCATTATCATTCTATATTAATATTCAAAATAAAAAATAAATAAATCATTAAGGTTTTGATAAATTAATTATTAAAAGAAAAGGATATACACTTATTTATATAGGAATAACCAGCAAGGCCTTACCAATAAAAAGAGTCACAACAGGTAAAAATCTTGTGACTTTTTTTTTTATCGACAAGGCCTTGCTGGTTATTCCTATATATCCTTTTTTTTAATTAATAAATTCATTCTATATTAATGAAATAATTTAATTGGTGTATATATAAGAGAACAATTATTTGAAGTAAGGCTCATTAACTTCTATGTTTAAAAATAAATTTTATTGCATACTTTTCAGACATACCAAATACAGATACATAATATAATTCTGCATGACCTCAAAATTTTTTTACAGAAAATTATTTGTAGTGCCCTAGAAGAATATTATTGAGCTTATACATAGTTGCATGACAAAGATTTTTTTTTTTTTTTTTTAATAATGATGTAAATGGATGAAAGAGGAAGTGAAACAACATAATTAATTGTATACTATAAAGAGGCACAGGAAAAGAGGTAGGAGGAGGGTGCGGCATAAAAAAAATTTGAAGTGGTAGAAATACTAGAAAAACCTAGCTCAGTAACTTATATGCATTACCCCATGATATATGAAAAAATAAATTAATAGTGAGGAGGAAGGGGGGAGGATTCATAGATCTAAGCCTGCAGTTTAATGTATTATATTGATTTCTATAAAATTTAAAATAAAATACAATATCATGCATGCACTGGTGAAATCCCTCCCTCCTTAACCCCTTCTCCCACACAACCAAATAAAATTTTTTGTACAGTTGCACAAAAAAAAATTTGCACGCAAAAATCCAACAAAATTTATGGTTGAAATCACTGTATTGAAGAATAAAGATTTAAAGGTAGAAAATCTAGAGATAACATTGCATGCCCAATAAAAATCCCATTTATGAAAATTATGGGGGGGGGGGAGAAAAAAGAAAAAAATAAAATGTTCTCCTTTACATACCTTATCAGTAGCTATAAAATATCAAAATATCAGGTATACAAATTTGAGCTAGTTTTCGAGTTATTAATTTTTAAAGTTGGCTAATTTAGCATGGAAGTTCCCTTCTTGCTAAATTAGTGAGCTTTAAAATTCAAATTCAAATTATTGTAAATTCAGTAACAGTTACAAAACCAAAGTACCCAATATAATAAAGTGCATATTGCATGCATTATAAGCTCTTCACTTGCAACAAAGCCTTGTAGTATTACCTTAATATTCTGAAGTGATGCATGGCTACGGAATTCAGAATAATACTTTTCACAAAAGTTCATGAAGCTCTGAATTTTAAAATGTTAAATCTTTATTAAAGCACAACTGTAGCAATATTAAAGTCGTTGAGCTAATTTCTTGAATTTTTAAAATTTATTTTATTTGATTCCGTCAGAAGAAATTTCTTTTTACTCCGAAATAACTGAGGTCAATCGCTTAAGTATTTTTAAGTATTCACAGTAAAAAATTGTTTTAAAATTTGCCACATGATATTAGAACTGTAATGTAAAATTTTTAGTGTTAGAAATCTAGGACTTATTTACAACTTATTGCTCACCTCCAAGGCCCCCAGGATGGTCTCCAGCTAGTCCTCTCTGAACACGATGGAGCCGCTGATTCTGGTGAGACTGTTGATGGCCTTCAGACGAACCTCCTCGATCTCGTCGTTGAACATGTCCACCAGGAAGTCCAGCGATAGGGTGACAAAGTTGAAGTCACTCAGTGCAAGCAGGCACAGGTGCATCCACAGACACACTCCGCACCTCTGTAACCAGAGAGGGATTGATTGATTATTTGAACTGGCAACGTGAGAGTTTTCTAATGCCAATATAATTAATTGAATATTAAATTATATAAAAAAAAAAAAAAAAAAAAAAAAAACACTGAAAAAATTCAAAGTAGCATAATTTTGTGCCCTCTATTCCCCTCTATTCATTTCTGCAGTAAAAATTTTCTATGCAGGTTGTCCAAAACAATAAAACAAAACAATGAAAAAATAAAAAAAAAATGTTAGAAAAAAATATCATAGCAAAATTATTTACTAATAAAATAAAACAGGTTTAAAGTTAAAAGAAGTACAATATTCTATTGTACACCCCTGAACACACAAACTTTACTCTTGCATTGTTTGTGGGTGTTACCACACAGTCTACGGAGACATGAACTAAAATTCTTTTGATATTGATAGACTGAAAGCTCTTCTTAACTACCCCAAAATTGCAAATCTGCAAATCTTTGTCTCTTGAAACTGCAGCTCTAGCAAGTGAGGCAGGAGTAAAGTGCGTACTGTCCCGAGGTGTACAGCAATTAATTGCATATGGTGTTTCTGCTGTGATATCTACAAGCTCACCCTCATGTTTGACATGAGCTTTTTGTCCAAGGACTGCTGCAGGAACTTGGCTTTGACGAGACCTCCCCCGTCTTGCCCAGCAGTTTGGCAGCATGCACTCGCACGTGGAGCGACAGGTCGTTGATGCAGCTGCTTAGCTTGCCGAATGCATCATCGGCCAGACGGATCTGCTGGTTTCTCCCAGACAGGACCAGGATGCTGCAGGAGCCACAAGTTAGTTATTCTCTGCGATATAAAAGCATCAGATACATTAAGATTGACGTCACTATTCTAATTTACAGTATATACTATGTTGCTGATCGTCCCTCGTCCGTAATAATGAGTTATATGCCTACCATGATTTTGTTGCAATAATGAGCCATCTGCTATTTCAGTTGAGCGCAACAATGAGCTTTATTTTATACTGATTTACAGCTCATGATTGCATTACCTGATATAGCAGATAACTAAGATAACTCATTAGTGCAGACAGGGACGATATGGTAAAGACATTTCATAATTTAATTTTTAATTATTTGGAAGTGATCTTCCACCTATTACATTTCTTTCATTAAAGATTTCAAGAAAATAGAGCCACAATTAAGGAAGAAGAAACTGATGCAAATTTTCAACAAACTTTTTTTTTTTTTTTTTGTTAATGATAAAATTGTTGGTATGCTGTCAAAAAATAACACAAATTAAAGAAGCCACTTTTACTTGTGAAGGTAGGTAATGGCTTATAGGACACAAATGAGCTCCATAGCGAACAATCTCATAATCATCCTTCAAGGCCACACAGACCTCCGAGTAGAGGGCAGCATCCAACTGAAACCCTCGAGTCCCTCGCTCGTGTAGCACAATCTGTTGATAAACATTGGAACCTGAGTTTAATTGGAAATAAAAAACGTCCACCATGTAGGAATATTTATTAAGATTTTCAATTAAACTCTCTAAAATTTTAGTCAATTTTTACATAAGAGGGTTTGAAAAATGTCTATTTACAGGCCTTATGAGTGACATCATAAAAGATGTTTGGCATCAAGATATGAATGATAACAGAAACAGCATTGACTGTCCTAAATTCACTCCTCAAATTCAATACACATTGTTGCTGATATAATGCTTACTTTTAAGACCCTCTTTGGTATACGGTATATAGGCTGCAAATCTTAATCTCATCACTACGTGTCTCCTCACCATGGCTCTGAAAGCTGCGCTACGAACTCTGGGCTACTGGTAGTAGGTGTGGTTGCCGATGAGGCGAAGAGTAGGCTGAGCGGAGTCTTTTGCCCTCTCCACGGGCAGCAGTCGACCAATCAACTCGGGGCACCAACACTTGACGGCCTGGGATGTATCACACAGGTACTGCGGAGGAAACATGAGAGTTAATCCACTGGCCGAGAACAGAAACACTTTCCTTATTGACCGACAACATTCACTGTAATACTGCAGTCATAAAATTAATTTATGTAGAAAATTATCATTAAAATAAGACTGCATGACAAGAGGGGGGGGGGGGGGGAAAGTCATGTTGTGTTATTTAAAATTTAAAAGGTCAACTGTACAGTTACTGTAATGAAAAATTTTTAAAATTACCAGTGTAATTTTCATTGTTCTTCCCATGCTTTTTATTTTCTATTAAAGGAATATGGTTATGAAAGAATGGTAATTAATCAAGGTATTGAATTTTGATGACTGAACGAAAGAATGCTAAAGATAGAGTCAATAAGCTGCTTGGCGAGAGCCATGTACCAGTCACTGGATGAGTCGTCAGAGCTGTTGGCATCAGTAATCAATAAAATATAAAACTTTGATGCCCTTCCCTCTTTTTAAGCAACAGGATAATTTTTCCTTGCTAATTGGTATATACAGTACATTACAGTTTGCATACTTTAAAAACGACAACGTCTAATGGCAACTTATCCTCTGTGCTTTCATGCTTCGTATGCATATACACAGAAGTTGCTTGATTCTCATGGCACAAAATTATGCAAATGACTGTAATTATAATCTTATTTGCTGTACATGCAGTATGCATATCATATACTATATAGAGCAATTAACTCTTAAGTGTATAAATATGTTCAGTATGATACACAGAATGCATAATTACAATACTCTACAATCTACAGTATCATTCATACAGGAGGTACGTACTGTATATAATTATGCATAATTGTGCATACATACAGTATATGCATACAATGCATAATATGTACTGTATTATATGCACTCGATTGGCACAGTATATGCATACAGTATGCATAATGTAAACTTCAAAAGCAAATTCCAGTAGAAATACGTATTTTCTCCAACAAAAACTATATACTCTCATATAATATCATTCCAGTTCTTGTTATTACCATTCACTGGTCAGAAAAAGTGGAGAAAAACATTATATTTGTAATAAAATCAGCATGTGGTCATTAATTGTCGCTCGAACACTGCACGGCAACGTGGGTCAACTTCAGTAGCAAAATTATCGTACAAATACACATTTCTTCCTAGAAAAAAATCTTTTACTCACCAATTATACCATTCCAGTTAATGTTATTTACATTCACTGATCAAAAGAAATGGAGGAAAACATTATATTTGCAATAAATCAGTTCAAGTGGCCATCGTCCATCGAACACTGCACAGTAACGTGAACTTCAAAAGCAAAATTGCAGTAGAAATACGTATTTTTTCCAACAAAAAACTATATACTCACTTATAATATCATTCCATTTCTTGTTATTATTATTCACTGGTCATAAAAAATGGAGAAGAACATTATATTTGTAATAAAATCAGCATGTGGTCATTGCCGATCGAACACTGCACAGCAACGTGAACTTCAGTAGCAAAATTATCGTACAAATACACATTCCTTCCTACAAAAAATTATTTACTCACAATTTTACCATTCTAGATCTTGTTATTTTTATCTCACTGATCAGAAGAAATAGAGAAAAACATTATATTTGCAATAAAATCAGCTCAAGTGAGCATCTTCTATCGAACAGCTGTATAAGGAATTTGGCGCGAATTTAACCCTTTCGTTAACCCTTTCGCTAGAAGACGGACAAATTTTGCTGATATCTTTTTTCAGTCAAATTGACAAGAAAAAAGTTTCGAGTATTAGTTTTAGAGAATTTTATGAGGAATCGTTTGATATAAAATTCACATTTGTCCCCTTCGTAATAAATAAGTTGAAAAATTCTGTTAGGAAGCATTTCAACCTGGTCTGTGCATTGTAGAAAACTCTTCAAGAATTATATGTTATATTCCAAAAATACAAAACGATCTCCTTTTAATAATTTGTGAAGCAGAGCATTGAAATTCATCACATTACCTTCAGTTTTTAATATCATTCACATTTTATAAACATAAATTAAGTGACGGGGTTTGTAAAATTTGGAAATAGCAAATAAAAAATGCATGTATCCTTATGGGATAAAACATAATTATGTTATTTCCATGATTTATCTTTAATGTGATGTCTTTTGAAAAGAATTAAATTTTAATAATATTTATTAGTACTTAATGCGTTATTTAAATGCTTCATGAGTAGCTGTATCATTGCAAGTGGCATCATTTTAGGTAAAAACATTGCGACATGAAATTAAATAGACCCTTCAAAATTCAGCGCCATTGATGCCGCAGATCGCGCAGATTCATGGCGACGCGCAGATTCGCGCAGATTCCTTTTAGTTCAAAGTTTTTCCTGTAGAGGCAGTAATGGGCAATAAAGTAAAAATTTGGCTGTTTGCTTATGGGCCAAATAGAATATCAATATTTTTATCCGTTTTTGAGGTTTAATTCAGAAAAATTAATTTCATTTTTGATAAAAACTAATAGCAGAAAGTATGATCAACTCTCGTGTTGCTAAGTGTTTCATATTTACCCACTAGAAATTGAATTACAGGGAAAAAAGTTTCGATGAAATTTGAAGTCAAGGCAAAACAGCTAAAAAATAAAGGATTACTGGATTTAAAAATAAGTTACATGAATTGCATGATAAATAAATAAATTTACACACAAAAAATTTATAATTAACATTGCATTTTGTAGTATAGTAATTGGCACTTGTACTCGTCTTCCTATTATAGATGGCAGCACTTGTTAGTGTCGCGCTCAAGTGAGTCGCTAACGTGAGCACGTCTCCAAGATTTTTTTCATTAATTTTTTATATTTGCAGATGTCGCTACTGTGCAGAGCAAGTTTCTCATACAACTCGTTCACTAAAATTTTATTATCATGTAAAATATTCTTGAAAATGTGATTTTAAGCTCATTTTTACAGATAAAGAGAGTTCCATTGTGTTCTGAAGGTAATGCAAACGTTATTTTATCTACAGGATATAAAATGAGCTCATTTTTGGGTTTATTATTTTGTAAATCAATGTTTAACTAGACGTCATTGGGCGGGGGTGCTTATGTCAGCCAAAACCGATGTTCACCCGAAATTTACATTACCAGGATTTAAAATTCCTAATTATCAAATAAATGCATAGATTTCTTGAATTATTGACTTCCATTGTATTGAATAAGCTTTAAAAATAAAATTTTAATTGATGACAAAATATAATTATTACACTGCAGAGTCTTAGACCAATATACTTATATAATATATGTAGACATAAGTTTAATTTTATACTTTTGTGGCCATGACTTTAGCAGCCTAGCTTGCTTGGCTGTATTCAGAATGGATGAAGAAAAGTCATCTACCATCACGGCTTCTCCAAGCGTGCCTGGAGCCAAAACATCTTTGTACATGGGATTGGCTGTACGACAAATTGGTCGCAGTCCTCGTTGCAATGCCCTTCCATTAACCTTTGAGGCTGCTGCAGAAGACCAGTTGGTTCACCAAAAAATCTACGCAGACACTGTAAGTTAGTTTTGTTTTGTATTATCTACAAATTTATTGCATGAGCTATATGTATGATACAGTACCTATGCATACATATCATACTGTAATGCATACTATGTACATACTGTACATGTACAGTGTGCATACTGTATGCATGTACTGTTATGCATACAGTACATACTTTTAAAGTTTGCATACCTTACTTCAATTTGAACCAGAACGTGTGTATACTGGTACTGTATGCATATTTGCATTATTATGTATGATATGCATATCGATGGTGTTCCGTCAAAAGCGACCAACTCATTTTATCACGTCCTCTTAAAAACGACTAACTCGTTTTATCGCGAGCCGAGATGGTCGGTTTTGCACTATGGGTTTCCAGGTATAAAAAAAATGTATACCTGGAAACCCATGGTGCAAAAGCGACCATCTCGGCTCGCGATAAAACGAGTTCGTCGTTTTTGAGAGGACGCGATAAAATGAGATAGTCGTTTTTAACGGAACACCATCGATATGCATACCTTGTGCATGCTAGATTATGTATGTACTGTAATATTCTACAATATTTTATTCTATAAAATACTGAATTAAAGTTGAAGAAACATGATATCTTTCCCAATTTTTCAATTTTAAGCCTTACCAGTAATACAAAATGTATTTAAATTTAAATGTATAGTTGTCACCTCTGGACTATGTATGCTTGCTTGATTTGATGAAGCTGCCCCTTCCCTTCTCTCTCCCCCCCCCCCCCCCCCCCAAAAAAAAAAAAGTGTAATTTATGGAGGAGTATGTACTCACTCAGTTTAGCCATTTAAACAATCTCAAGTTAACAACACCTCCTCCATAAACTATGTGATCCGACAGCATTAACAAATTAGATTAGGAGTAGCATTTATACTAGTGTACTTAGAGTCTAGATATTATGCATCCTAAAAATATCCCTTCAATCTTAAATTGTTTTAACTAAATACTGCACATTAGTACAATGTTGTAACCCACTTGTTTCAGAAATGTTCTCTGCCTGCCAACACCAGATCAACCTTCCTGATGGTTTTCAGTCCTGATGGGTAAGTTGCTTGCTAGCTGTCTCATTCTTCTTCTCTGAACACTCCTGTGTCCTTGCAGCAAGTTGGTGGCATCCACCCATGGTGATCACTGTGTGTACGTTTGTGACGTCGCCACAGGGGCGTGTGTACGCACCCTCTCTGGACACCCTCGTACGCCATGGTGCCTTGCCTTCCACCCTACAAGCAGTCAGCTGTTGGCTTCTGGATGCTTGGGAGGCCAAGTTAGAGTCTGGGACCTCAGTGTGAGTACCTGTTTATAACCTTTTTGTGTGGTGTAATGTGAGTATTGATGGCCAACCCAATATTGTGTTGATTATCCCACAATAAATCAATGTAACACTGATGATAAACAATATACATATAGACCAGCTGTATCTCATGTATTTCATTTATGTAATTGAATGTTAGATACAACTTGTCTATTGTTGCTCATGATGACAAAATGGATGATGTTTTTAACTCTTAACTTGTAAGTGTGCACAAGATCAAAACATGTGCTACAGAGAGATTAATTTGCTGCAATCTACAGTATTTCCTGGGGTAGAGACAAAGGAAATAGATTTCAATGGCAAAGGTAAAGATTTTAGCTGAATTTTCAACACTAATGTATTACTTAGCTACTGTACAAGTGTACCACAGACCTTGAGCAAGTTGTATAATTTTAAGTTGGGAAAAATATGCTTAAATATCTCATCACATTAGTGTAATCTATGTTTTACAGGCATAGTTAGAGGTTGTGTACCAAAATATAACCTCTAAATTCAGAAATCAGTGAATGGCTTTAAAAGATGACACAAGTTAATTTTGTGGAGCTATTGCACCTTGAACTAAAAATGTATTGAGTAAACTTATAGTCTACTATCGGAACCAAAAAGGTGTGCCCCTCTCCTTATGGGAGTTATATGCTATTCAGGGGCACACCTTTTTGGTTACGATAGTAATGTATGTGAAGAGATAGATACTAACTACTGTACATAGTATGTTCTATAACTGAAATTTTTGCTACTTTTGGTCTGTGTAATGATCCTGTCTGAAGAAGGCTGACACTGGTACAGTGGTAAGCCTAGATATTGAAGGAGGCAGGGGAAAATGATTTTAATTAATTTATTCTAAACATGCAACACCCAGTAGTCTGAATGCTGACCAAATGTCACTAAAAAATAAAATAAATAATAACCAATTGAAAATATGTTTGGTGAAGAATTAAGATTTATCAGCGATTCCAAGAAAAGTCATAACAAACATATCTGCTGAAAAGCATAAAATATATTGTATTGGATAAAAAAGCATCATACCAGTACCTTTTATTTCAATTTATAGTCTTTTTCCATTACTAATAATACATGCTCAATTTCACCTTGTAATTATCAGTGCTGGTAGAGGGAAAGGGGTGGGGAAGCACATATTTTAATGGAACAAATAAAATTCATAAATTACTAACAAGTAAGTTAAAAAAAAAAAAAAAAATCAGAATTTGATTGCAATGGAGACTTATTTCTTGTAGTCAGCTATTTTTTTTTTTTTAGTAATCTGACAGCCTCGAATACAGCAGAAAAACTCAAAATGGATGTTGCAGGGTGGAAGTAACATCATAGAGAGAGAAAATAAGTTAAAAATATTACTAAATGAATTAAAAAGACTGTAAAAACTCTAAATTGGGGTGGCAAATTATCAACTGTAAGGAAAGAAAAGAATAGAAAAACTGTAAAAACACATTATCGAAAGCTAATTCAACATTGCATTGACAATTTTTCATAATCATATAAGAGCTTCAATAATTACAGAGAGAAAAAAAAATCTAGAGTTTTAACACAGGGGCTTGTAGAGAAATTAGAAACACTTCAAGCCTCTATTGGATTAAAGAAAGAAAATCTTACTTGTTTCAAACTGGGCGGGTCCAGAAAAAAAAACTTAATTAAGTGCTGAAAGCAGTGCACTGTAACTTGGTGTTGTTACTCATGCATTTGTCTGCAGGGGGGTAGTGAGGTGTGGTGTGCAGAGGAGCAGACGGTGATTGCCTCGCTAGCGTTCCACCCCTCGTCTGACCGGCTGCTCGTCATTGCCACCTACAACGAGCTGCTCTTTTGGGACTGGAGCAAGCCCAAGCCCTTCGCCAAGTGCTCCACTCGCAATGAGAAAGAGAAAGTCAGGTGAGACCTCTATGACTGAATTTGCACTCTCTGATTAAGCAGACTTTGCTCTGTTGAGGTGTGGATGTGGTGACCAAAATAATTGTAGTACAAAGTTCATAATATAAATATTTAATTATTTGTCGTTTTTTTTATTAGAAATTACGGCTCTGAATTTTTTTGAAATTTTTAATGAAGAGAGTCTTTCTACTGTAGCTAGGCAGCCACAGCTAAATGCACCTCATAAGACTGCTAATACTACACTTATTAAATGTTTTAATCTAAAATTTTCAACTTTACAAGCCATTGAAAATAAAATTGGATTCTTTTAATTTTTATTACCTGTAGTAAAAATGGCTTTTAAGAGTTTCACGACAAGTCACTCATCTTGGTTTAAAACCCAACAGCTTGTTAATGTAGGAAACTTTTCATGTTTTGTAGATTTGTGACGTTTGATCCTCTGGGTCACAAGTTGATAACTGGAATAGCAAACCGCTGGACTCCACCGTCCCAGTGGGACCAGCAACCTACCACAAGCTCATCAACCTTCTACTCCCGGCCCTCCACCTCTACGTCACAGCCAGGTCTGGTGATGTCCGTGTAAGCATAATTTTTGAAAGTGAAACATGAGGAGGTATTTTGGACATGAGCAAATTTAAGCTAATATCATACTTTGTATAATCTGACTCTTGTCTTGTCCGTAGTGCTGTATTATGTGCAATAAAGTTGAAAGAAGGCAGCTTGTTTTATCCATTTATTTAATTATTTTAATAATTTTGTAAATTAATTTTTATCAACAACTGTAGAAATGAAATACATACAAACTTCTTAAATGAGGGGAACCGCTTCAGCTTTTATATTTCTAATGTTTTATAAATAATATCAAAATTACTTGTGCACCAAAAAAATAGCCACCACCCTCCGCCTTCAGCCAGTTCAGCAGTTGATTTTTAAAAAGCGCGCCAAAGAAAATTGGGGCTTATGACGTTAAGCGCCATGATAGGTCAAGCGCAACCAATCGTGGCGCTTGACGTCATAAGCCCCAATTTTCTTCGGCGCGCTTTTTGAATGTCAACGGCTAAACTGGTAGAAGGAGGAGGGTGGTGACTATTTTTTTGGTGCACAAGTAAGTTTGACATTATTTATAAAACATTAAAAATATAAAAGCTGAAGCGGTTCCCCTCCTTTAAGAATCTTATACAGTACCAGTAGTTTTACAAGTTAGTACATCAAGAGAGAAATATTTTTTTTATCACTACCAATAATACAATAAGTCCAATTGCAAATTTGTTCATGGGATACCTGTAGTCTAGTTTTGAGGTAATTGAGACTCGATCATGACCTTATTTCTGGTGATGTGTCAGTACAATCCAAGACTTCACTCGCCGCAACCCTGAGGAGACAGTGAGAGAGCGTCCCGTCCCCCCAAGCAATGCTGCGGGACCAAGCGGTGGAGCTGGGGCTACAGCAGCTGCAGCAGCAGCCGGGGGCAGTGGAGCTGCCTCCTGGGAGTGGACCACGCCCTTCAGCAACCTTCTGCAAGAGTACGAGAGCCTGGTGCAGAGATGCAGGCAAAGGTTGGGCAACGAGAGACCCCCGCCAGGCAGGGTGAGTAAAGAAATACAGTACTTTCATTATTGATACATTGCCCTGGTGTATTCATCAGATTCCTTTAAGTAAAAATTCATGAAATTCTTATAAATGAGCAATTGAAATTTTAATAAAAAAAGTATGATCAGACACATGGATAGTTAGCTCATAAATCACTAATTTATCTCTTAGTATGTAAACTAAATATTCCAATAAACACAATCTTCTGTAATAGAATAGACTCAGCATTGAACCATGTTTATGTTTATCTTTTTTATTGTTTCATTGGGACCACCCTTTTGCTTCCTCAGGTGGACCGAGGCACCAACACTCAAGAGCCGAGCACTTCCACCGCAGCTCAACAAGAGACCACGCCCCCCACGTTTCCATCTCTTCAAGCTGCTGCAAACAGGGCCGGTCTCAGGGCACCTCCCTCCAGACTCAACACGTACATGAGGTGCATAGCAAGCCTAGAAGATCACATGGCAACCACCAACATTGAAAGGCTGAGGAATCCCTTGTTGAGAGATCCACCTTCCTCCACTGCCACTAATGCGAATAGTTCCTCGAGATCTGCAGGGTTGACCATCCCATGCTCTGTGAACCTCGGGGAGCGAGTCTCTGAGGAAAGGCTGAGGAGGTTGAGGGAAATGTGGAGAGCAGGAGTCTCCACAGCAACTACAAGCAGAGAGACAACCGACAGAGAAGGACCCACTAGAAATCGTAGAAGGAGACGTCATGCATGCTCATTTGATCATCGGAGAGAAACCAAAAGATTGAAAACAAATAGTGATCAACAGAAGAGAGATTCCAGTAATAAATCTTCCACTGAATCATCAAAAAAAGAATCTAAAAGAAAACCCAAAGAGAAATCTGATGAAGCTTCAACATCAAATAACCAGGCAGCATCAACTTCAAACGAAACACAATCTGACTTGCCATCAACAAGCTCCACATCTGGAGAGCCAATAAGTGATGGGGCAGGACCCTCTATCGATAGAAGTTCAATCTATGACGACCCACAGCCAGGAACTTCCCAGTCTGCTCGAGAGCCTGAGGTGATAATGATTCTGAGTGACTCTGACTCATCATCAGATACTTCTGAGCCAACCATCCAACTGAACCCTCCCCCCAGTGTGCCATTGATAGACTTGACCAGCACGGAAGACAGACAGACTTCTGCATACATGAATCGTCTGGAGCGACAGATGAGAATAATTCGTCTGCTAAATTCTCCATTCCGTCGTAGCCATCCTCGTACTCCAGGCTTCCTCCAGACCTCTCAGCAGTCTGCTTTTCGTCCTCAAGCCCCGCGAGGTAGTGGCAGAGGTGGCGCCACAGCCTCCCAGTCTTCGCGAACTACGCCCACAGTGCCGAGGTTCCTGAGGGCCTCTGCAGACCTGGGAGTGAGGTACGCCATCCGGATGCTGAGCAGACACATTGACATGATGGAGAGACGCTGCAGGTAAATATCTAACTCCTCAATTAGATTTAGGACATTGTATATTTATATTATTTATACCATGATATATAATTCTGTGGTACATAACAGTATTTATTTATTCTAGCATTAGACAATTAAATTTTAATTAAGAGCTGCAGAGATAATTACTTTCACAGTCCAAAATCCATGGTGAAATTTCAGTAAAAAAATGCTTACAGAAAATAAAGGGGGGTTTTAAATAGCACTTTCCAGCATGTTTAATTTCACTAATTAATCATTTTCCATTTATAAGAAGTAAACGAGTCCATTTTTGTTTCATTTAAAATTAAATTTTGATTTCAATTAGTTCCATTTCGTTCTAATTTCAGGGCTCGCTTAGAGATCCTTCAATTGGAACAAATACGTCGTCTATGGGAGGATTTCATGACTCAGCTTACTTCTTTGAACTCGTCTCTTTCTCTCAGCACATCGAGGGCCGATGGGACTACACCACCGCCACCACGACACTCTCGGCGGTCAAGGTCCCAAGACGAGCCAATGTGGACCAGACGCAACAACTCTAGAGAGTCAAGAGAGCAGCCAGCAGAGAGGCCTGGGACAAGCAGCATGCCACCTGCAGACGAAGCAGACAGCTCGGCATTAGCAGCAATAGAAGAAGCATACCGTCAAATATCTAATGAAGCAGAACTGGAAGAAGAAGAAATTATTCTACTGGAGTCTCCCCCAGGAGGAAACTTGTCAGGTGGTGCATCTGATCCTCCTGAAGCCAATAATATTTCTGAAGGCAGGTCATCAATGTCAGGACAAGTACCTGAAGATGCACCACCTGAAGATGTGACAATTGAGGCAAACAATGTGGCAAATAATTCTAGGGGATCTATACCTGAGGATGCACAAAGAGCAGATGGTCCCTCTACAGCCAGTAATGAAAGTGCAGGTTCTAGTAGTCAAGCTAATAGAACTGGAGACAGTTCAGAAGAGTATCACAGTACTTTATTACGAGCTAATCAGATTGCAGTTCTAAGAAGACTATTAACTTTGCTTGAGAGAAATGATTTTCCATTTGATGTGGAAGTTCCTAGAGTAGGCTCTGTACATTCTAGACTTAGAGGATATGCTTCTTCTTCAAATCAAAGAAATTCAAGAGATCCAGAACCTGCATCAACGACTCCAAGAACTCCAGGTGATCAAGATCCGTCTTCTAATAGTCAACAAACCGTTGCAGACCCACCTCCTCCAAGACGAGCTCGTGATGGTAATGTTGATAGACCGCCAAGGCTTCCCAGGACTGGTCGTGGTAGTCCAACAGAGTTTTTAGAGGAGCTGCGAAGTATCCAGCAGTCAATTGTTCAGCGATATGACCAGATGTCACTGGAAATTCCCAGCCAGGAAGCCATGCAGCGTGACCTGGATAGAATTGTCAACCTGGAGGCTGCGGTGAGAGAAAGACTGAGACTCAGCGAGGACAACTTCGAGCGATCTCTCCTGGAGAACAGAGAGGGAGGTCGTCCCACACCAGGGTCACCCTGGTCAAGAGACCCTCCCCTGCGACGTAGGCTGGACCCTGGAGATCCTGCCCTGGTGTATTGGGGACCTGACCTACCACCAGCAAGGTCATATCCTGATGATTTTAACTCTGTGAGTACAGTTTATTATATTTTCTAGGGGGGGAAAAAATCACTTCCAACACATGATAGTCATAGCAGTATATTAACAAAAACTAGATGGTGTGTTATAATTTTAGTGCAGTATGTGCTCATAAAAGTTAAGTACTACCGGTACATATAATACAAAATGGATTCTTTAAAATAATAGATTTGTTGAAGTATCTAAGCATATTTTTAACATTTATTTATATACATATTTATAATTATACAGTACTCTGTAGTGTATGTATCAGGGATGACCAACCTGTACCAACCTCCTGTATCATTTTGGATATTTAGACACTACCATGATGATATGTACAGTATCACAAACCTTAGTTTACGTATGGATGACATTTTGAATAGAAAATAGTACCGTTTTGCGTTACGACCTTCATTTTTTAACGATAGGCGCTCGATTAGAAAAAAACATCACATCCCTAGTTTAGTTTGCCGGTTTATGAGAACGCCACGGCCGTGGGCGCGGCAATCCGCTTGCCTAGCGGCCATCCCAAGTATCTAATATACTTTTAACCTATTATTAGTACTGACATCATGGTTTAATGTTCATTAATTTAGCGAACTTTAAAACCAGAACAGAAAAGGCACGCTGCCATGATTTTTGTTATTGTGACGTCACAGGAGCTTGAAATCGATTAATTAAATCGAACCGAATCGAACTTAACCGATCAGCTGAGCTGAAAAAAGGCGTTCGTTTTAAAATAAAAGACAGATCGGAATATACGTCTATATACGCCTCCAGAAGCTATAATAAATCCAGAATGTTACTTTTAAATGCGTAAGGGTGCGTATTTTTTTTTAATTTCACCACTTTTCTTCAAGTTTTTAGCATTTTTGGTGTCGACGTGTTGTCACAACAGCGGCTCCGTGCGGCCCCACTGGCCCCAGGCTTTCGTCTGGAAGAGGTGCAAAGTGGTCGAAGTGGTGGCGACGCGATTTTGAAATCAAATTAAACTTACTTTTTTATACTTTTTTCCAATAGTTATACATATTATAGAAGCATGTAATATTTTTAAAAAATTCCATAGTTTAAAATAACCTTGTTGTGGGACATTTTTAAAAAATTAAGATTACTACGCCTTGGCGACGTCTAGTCTGTGATCTCAGGCGTAATCTAAGGCTTGTTTAACTGTAGCAAGTAATTGTATTGTGTTGTAACACTCTTATAAATAAGATCAATTTGAAATTTGATCATGGAAAAACCAATATTTTACTTTAGAAAACACAACCACTAAACTAGGTGCACCAACAAGCTGGTGCTAACTTTGTAACCAATGATTTCAGTCGTCTGCGGTGGGCACTCCCCCGACATTCCACATGCGTCTCAGTCAGCCGTACTTCTTTAGACCGCCCCCTGAGCCACAGCTGATGCCCTTGTTGGATGAGAGACCCGAGGCCCGCAGGTATGATCTCAGGCGTGGTAGCAAATAAGTTCAAAGCATTTCGCTGCTGTAATAGGAATCTGAATTTCAAAAAACATAAAATTAAAATAAAAAAATAAAAAAAAAACATTTTTTTTTCTTTTTTTACATTTAATAATTTAGGTGTTCCATAAATATGTACTTCAAACAGCTAAAATATTCATCTAACTTGTTAGTTACTGCTAATTAAATGAATGAGTCTGTGACAGGGAGAGACTTACAATTGTTAGTTCTAGTACTTCTAGTCATTAGGGTGAACAATTGGACTAAAGTGCTTGCTACGTGACTCAAAATCAATCAATCAAACCAATCAATTATACTTATAGGGACGGTGAGCCTGGGGATGAGTGGCATCAAAATGCAAGTCTACTGCAGACAACACGACGTCAAGCTTGGTGAGTAATGAACTTATAAGAATAAGAGGGTTTTGATGTGTAACGGCTCTCTGCCTCTACTACTTGATGTTTGACTGAGGTTTGGTTCAGGCGGGTGCTGGGCCTGATGGTGCGCCACGTGAGGCAGCACATTGAGCTTCACCAGCTGGAGCGCTACTCTGAGGGCTCCTCTCTGCAGGCTCACCTCCAGCAGCTGCTGTCCCTCTTGCACAGAGCCCTCGAGCTCACGGATACCCTGCTGACGCAGATGCTCGCCACCAGGCAAGTCTGACAAAGTTGTTGAATATGAATAAAAAGCTTAACATTAAAGTTTTTTGTGAATAGTTCTTACTGTCAAATAGCAATTTTAAACAATGACAATAAGGCACTTGATTGTAATTTATAATTAACTCATATGACTGTTTCATGCAATATGATTTACTTTACTTTACTTTACTTTACTTTACTTTACTTTACTTTACTTTACTTTACTTTACTTTACTTTACTTTACTTTACTTTACTTTACTTTACTTTACTTTACTTTACTTTACTTTACTTTACTTTACTTTACTTTACTTTACTTTACTTTACTCATAACACTAATAAAATGTTTTAGCCCACTTTTAACCTCCCTTCCCATTTGTTTCCCAGGCGTGAGATGGAACAACAGTGGCGTATACGAATGAGAGCTGCACCCCCTGAACGGACCCCTCGCCATTTCCGACACGTGTGGCATCCCCTGGAGAGGGTTGAGTACTTCCCCTCATCAGCCTCCAGCAGCAGTTTCAGCCACTCATTGGCAGCTTGGAGGGATCGTGAGACTGCTGCCGCTGGCATGTATGCTCAAGAGATGCACCGACGAGGCTTATCTGACACAGACCCCAACGTTGTGAATCACTTGATCCAACATTTCCAGCGACGCACACCAGAGCCAAGTGAACCTACCAGTGAGCCTCCTGCTCCAGCCACAGAGAATATTACTGCTACTGTTGCTGCTACAGAGAGCACTGCAAATAGGTCTCGAGAGCTGAGAGAAAGGCTCGGAGGACTATGGTCTTGTCGTAGAAGTCCAGCGTCTGAGACTCAGGCTGCTAGAACAGAACCAAGCGTGTCAGTACCATCTACTAGTAGTAACATAGAGGAGCCAAGTACCAGTAATACAGCACCACCACCAGTGAACCAAGTTCCAAGAAATAGGCCACCAAGAGGTAATCCTACAGAAGATGTACCTCAACCTGAAGTACCACCAACTTTATATGATAATATAAGGTCTCGTTATAATAGAGTTTGTACTATACTAGATAGACTAACACAGCTAGATCCTAGCCCACAGTTCAGGTCGTGGGCTGATAACTTACGTCGTCTATTAGAAATGCCTCAGCGTTACTTTGAGGCAGAAGACGAGAGACAGAGAAGCGAGAGACAACAGTCTGCTTTCAACGTTCCTACAGTGAGGGTCAATGACGTGCCAATACCGGACACTGCGGTGTTGAACCAGCAGCGTCGAGGACCTCCTGCTCAGCCCACCTCTCCTCCCCTGTGGACCAGGAGGCGAGCTGAGGAAGAGCAGCCAGCTAATGGGCGTTCACGGTCCCCCAGTCCCGTGGTGGGCAGGGTTAGAGCAGGAGCATGGCGGTCGTGGATGTACTACCCCCGTAACAGGGGTGTGCCAAACTCAGCAAGGGACCTTTTTGGAGCATCGCACCAGGCTACAATGGAGGGTGTCAGAGGTAATTTTAAATTTTTTATTACTGTGTTTTATTTTTACTATATATTTAAGGATGGAATCAAAACCTGGTGAAAAAACAAGTATCAAGCAATGCCAACACATTTTTTTTTTATTTTTATCTTGATACTAGTATGCATGTTTTAATTTTATAATTCAATTAAAAAACAGTTACCTTCAATTAAAAAAACAGTTGCTGGTAGTAAGATTATTTTACTTTTATTTAACCACAGTGATGCATTTTATATTTTAAAGTCAATAACAAAATTCCAAAACTCGTTAACATCTGATTATTTTTTCTCCTTTATTTTCATATGTACTCAAATATTTAAATATCTCTCGAAAGGAAAAGAGGCTGTGTGGTGCTGCAAAACACCTATATAATAGCTGCGTACTTTAAGTTATAAAAGGGGGCATACATGACCAAAATGTGTCAATTGCCCCAAAATACCAACCAACTAACCAACCTTAAGTTATAAAACTTCAACTAAATAATAAATCTTCTATAGCGCACAAATAATATATATAATATAATAAATAACAAAAATTGCTGATGTAACTAATGCACTCAACTCTATTTGTTAAAAAATATCAATGCCATGATGCCATGTATTAAAAATCACTTCTTCTAGACGTTATAACGATTGATACGGGTGGAATCATGTAAATCATAAATATCATAATCTAATTTGCTGCCTTTTAGTGGAAAACTGTGAGACACAGACACACAGTGCAATAAATTGTGTTTTTAATTTCGAAAAAAGAAAACATACAAGCAAGCAAACATTTATTTAAAATTTAAATATGAGTACAGATTGTCTCTATTGACTTACTAGAGTTAAAATGTTTTAAATGCCAGATCATGGGCGTATGAAAAGAAGAAGAGAAATACGAGTACCTGTATCGGTTCTTCCCACATGAGGAGGTAGTTTACCACTGTTGAGAAAATGTATAGCAAAAATAACAAAAAGTATAGCCAAATATGTACAAAATAATACATTGCCTCACTAGAAATTTCCTAAACCATAAGCTTTCATAAAAGTGACGTCAACTAGCTGACCGTCGTCCCTCTCTCACAGGTGCTGCGGCCACTTGTCCAACTACACTGACTCATCGCATTCAGTGCTGGCCGTTTCTCGAGGGAGAAGTACCACCCGACATCTGCAATCCTCAACGCTGCCTTGTGGTGGGCAGCTGTCGCATCAACAATGATGCCAGTGTCGACGTGTCTCGCGACGGTCGTCTCCTTGTAGCTCTCGTCCCCTCCCCACGACCGGGTGGAAACAGCAAGCTCGGTAAGTTTTCCTTATTTAAAAAAAAAAAAAAAACAAACGAAAAAACATGACAACTCTTCATGACAAATACGATTTAAAAATGAAAAACTTTACAAGATTGCTTAAGAAATGTAAGTACAGTAAATATAATATTAATATTAAACTTGTAACGTTAACCTATTATTCACTGATTTGGCATCATATATCATAAAAACTCTAGATACTCATAGCTTAGCCATTTTTATAAAATGAAAACCTTTTTATAGAGAACAGGTACTGGTATTTAAAATATCAAGTTCATGACGAAATTCATCACCGGCTCATTTAACATTAAGTGTTTTTGACTAGATAGTATGCGTCATATTTTTGTATATCATTGTGTTCTACTTGAACTAAAGGGCTGTGCTTATTTGTTGCAGGCGTGTATAGCCTGGAGGCATCCACTCTTGGTCAGATGCTGTTCTCGACTCCCCTCGAACAAAGCCCCGTCTCTGTCAGTCTCTCTCCATCATCTCGCTTTTTATTGGTTGGTCTAGCCACCAAGCGCTTCCTGACTGCACGTGGCGAGAGCAGTCCTGCAGCCCAGGTATTCCGACTACCTTGGGAGAGAGGAGCGGGTAAGGACCGTGACACTGCCACAACGTTAGAGCCTTCAAGGTTCATCTATCAAACTAGCGAGACCGGCTATGTATCCATCAACTGCATCCGTTGGGCTCCCGTCTCGGGACAGGGTATGGTGTACGGAACCAATACAGGCAGCCTAGGTATTCTCAGGTGAATGACTTGATGGAATTGTGCATACCAAAGATCACATAAATTGAAAATAAACACCAGGCAATTGTATAAAATGTGAATATATTACAAAATTACTTAACTTAGCTTGCGTAAACTTGTACAGGAATATCTGTACAATGCAGATTCTTTACCTGATATAGCCAATGCTGTCCTGGTATGTTGACTTGGGTCCACCCAAATGGCAATGTTGCCTCTTAAAAGATTGAGAAGTTGCATGTTATAGTATAATAAGGATCATGTGTACATTTTAATAGGTGCAAAAAACACCCTTATTGACCAAAGCAACATTGCCATTTGGGCAGGAACACATTAATATTTTAATTTATGTGATGAGGGGCAGAATGATTTTTGTAATAAAGTTAAGTGGCAACATTATTTGTATTAATTTTCAATTGTATGCATGTTGCACATTTGACAAATGTTGATGCGACTTTGTTTCAAAGTGCTGGGATCTGATACTTCATATAATAGAAGTAAAATCTTCTTCACTCTTTTTACTAATTTTACTTGGATTATTTTATTAATATTTGTGTTTTTAGTTTTTAGGTTTTATGAATTGCATAATTATATTTTAGTGGAAATATTTCTGGATTAAAATTAAAAAAAAAAAGCTTGTTTAGTGTTCTTGAAAGTGCAATTTGAGAAATATTTTTGTTTTTCTTTTTAATTAATATATTGTGTTCAGACTGTTCAGATTTTATAAGAATATTATCACTTTAGATACATACAACAAACCATTCATTCAAATTTTTTAACACTTCCAACCTATTTTCTGAATTAATTAATACCTCTGTTTAGTTTAGCAGCTTTAGCTAATAATTTGTTAAAGCAGGATAACTGATACCGGTGTAGTCTACTTTTAATTTCCTGTGACAAATGCAAATTTTTATATAATTGACTAATTCAGTATTATATAATGAAACTGTTCTTTATTTCAGACTTATTTAGTAAAATTCAGTAATGTTTGGAAAAATTAAAAAGAGTATTGTTTGTTAAAAGAAATGTATCACAAGAAAAACTTACATAAAAATGTTTGCATGCTAATACCAGCTGCTATATATTAAAGGCCTCATGAACCTTTGTACAATATTAAGCACACGGTAAGCTTTGCTTCAGTGTGATTCGGCTGCATAAAATTTTTTGTTTCAGCAGCACAAATATCAGAGATAATAGCCGATGAAAAGGAACCTGTGACGTCACTCACGCTCATTCAGCGGCGACAATATAGGGAAATCCCTGCAAAAGATAGGTTCACTCCCGCTGCAACCACGGCCACAATTTTACTTCTGAAATTTTGAAACTTTACCAGGGCAGTCTTGATAGTATTTGTCAAATAGTCTAAAAGATTTTTTTTGATGACATTCATACAAACCGAGTTATTGCGGTAGAAAGAGGAGCGAAAATGTTGTATAGGAAAACAATGTTAAATTTTTAGCTTATCTTGCTACCGCAATAACTCAGTCTGTAAACACGCCACCAACAAAATTCTTTCCTTCTATTTGACAAATATTATCAAGACTGCCCTGGTAAAGTTTCAAAATTCCAGAAGTAAAATTGTGGCCGTGGTTGCAGCGGGAGTGAACCTATCTTTTGCAGGGATTTCTCTATATTGTCGCCGCTGAATGAGCGTGAGTGTCGTCACAGGTGCTTCTTCATCGGCTATTATCTCTGATATTTGTGCTACTGAAACAAAAAAATATGCAACCGAATCACACTGAAGCAAAGCTAACCGTGTACTTAATACTGTGAAAAGGTTCAGAAGGCCTTTAAATTGTTTCTCAGAGTTTCATAACTTCTACTGTGTGCAGCTTATAAATTTACTCTAAGATGTTAAATGTGATGTGATATTGAAGGTATATGTGATGTAAGTAATCTCACCATACTACCAAGATATGTACAGTCGGAGTCAAAAAGAGCGGAACCTAGAAAATGATGTTACATGTTCAAGGTTCTGTCTATTAACTTATACCTGCATTTGCTTTAAATAACTAATGACATTTTACTGACCCCATTATTGCAATTAGAAGCATCAGTTGCCATCTGCTACTTCAAATGGTAGGCTTTCATTTCAAAGTTATTTTACACGTTAAATTACTGCATTTTTCTCCTTCCATTATAAGAAATAAGATAAACATACTAATTAATTTCCGGTATATGATTTAGAGAAGTTTAACCAAATTATAATTTTGAAGCCATACTGTACATAAAATTTATATGTAAAAAAAAGCTTAATTTCTTTTTTGTAACTGTGTTATATATGTATAATGCCAGTAATAATAATGTTTTAATGTTTAAATGTATGATTATTAATATTACTGGAAAGTATATTTCATTTCTTGACTCATATTCTTTTAAATTTAATTATAACTGATTTTGTTTGAAATAACCTTTCCAAATGTTTTAATTATTTTAATGTTTTTACAAACATGTTAAGCATAAATGCTTTTTCCGCATTGCATATATTTTATTCTTAGAATGCACTCTCAAATGTCTATTTGACTGTCTATATTACATGTTAATTATCTTATTTTTACATTACTCAGCATTGAATATTATGTCTAGATATATTAAAATTTTTCTAATGCTTTGCACCAAAAACTTTATGAAATTTCTATGCTAAAAATACAAAATATATTTTCATTTTTTTCCCTCCATAAATGCTTGGTTTTTATTCCTTCTAATTCTTTTTTATTTTTTTCTTCTGCATAGCAGTTACATGTACAGTTATACATGTATAGGTATTGTTTCTATTTAAAAAAAAAAAAAAAAAAACATTAGCATTTAATTAAACTAAAATGAATAATGTTAATGTTTGATTTATGTCATTGTTCAGTTAAAATAAAAATAAATTTAAGAAGTTTTCTTTATTATTATTTTCCTATAAACACACTATTTCAATTTCAAAAACAAATATAACATACTTTTAAGTCAATTTAAAATAGCACTAAATTATATTAAAAAAAAAAAAAAAAAGGTAAAAAAATACCATTACTGTATTGGTAAAAATATGGTCATGCAATTGTGGTAAGGTCGGGCATTAAAGAAAAAGTAGCGTTAATCTATTGTTGATGACCAAAAAAAATAAAAGGAGGAACAATTAAGGTAGAGATAATACGGATCAGCTGGCCCAATGCTAAATAAATCCCATTCATAAAAATTCTGAAAAAAATTTAAAATGTTCTCCTCTACATCCCTTATCAGTAGGTAAAATATCAGGTATACAAAAACGAGCTAGTTTTCGAGCCATTAATTTTTAAAGTTGACTATTTTAACATGGAAGTTCCATTTTTCCATGTTAAATTAGTCAACTTTAAAAATTAATAACTCGAAAACTAGCTCGTTTTTGTATACCTGATATTTTACCTACTGATAGGGGATGTAGAGGAGAACATTTTAAATTTTTTTCATAATTTTTATGAATGGGATTTTTTTTAGCATTGGGCCAGCTGATCCGTATTATCTCTACCTTAAGGTCCTGGATTACAATTTAAACAACGCTCATAAAAATCTTGAAAATATGCATGTAATTTGCATTATATTAATTAAGGGTAAGATAACGCCACCAATGTTAAAAAAAATCCCTCACACAAAAATTCTGAAAAAAATTTAAAATGTTCTCCTCTACACCCCCTATCAGTAGTTAAAATATCAGGTATACAAATACGATCTAGTTTTTGAGTTATGAATTTTTAAAGTTGACTAATTTAACATGGAGAAATGGAACTCCCATGTTAAATTAGTCAACTTTAAAAATTCATAACTCAAAAACTAGATCGTATTTGTATACCTGATATTTTACCTACTGATGGGGGGTGCAGAGGAGAACATTTTAAATTTTCTTCAGAATTTTTGTGTGAGGGATTTTTTTTAACATTGATGGCGTTACCTTACCCTTAAGGGTAAGGTAACGCTACCAATGTTAAAAAAAATCCCTCTCACAAAAATTCTGAAAAAAATTTAAAATGTTCTCCTCTATACCCCCTATCAGTACCTAAAATATCAGGTATACAAATACGATCTAGTTTTTGAGTTATAAAATTTTAAAGTTGACTACTTTAACATGGAGAAATGAAACTCCCATGTTAAATTGGTCAACTTTAAAAATTCATAACTCAAAAACTAGATCGTATTTGTATACCTGATATTTTAGCTACTGATAGGGGGTGTAGAGGAGAACATTTTAAATTTTTTTCAGAATTTTTGTGAGAGGGATTTTTTTTAACATTGGTGGCGTTACCTTACCCTTAAGATATACAAATATTTCAAAATAAAATTAACATTGTTAAATTCTATTTCTAAAATATACCACATTAAATTTCAATTTTAGTGTTGTTTAAAGTGTAACTGGAGGTATCTAAAGGTCTAAATATGATTTTATTAGTACTGTAATTAGTAACTCTTTCATAGAAACATCCTATGCACAGAATGCACACAAAGGAATATTCTAGAGGAATATTCAAAATAAATATTCTGCATCTTATATGGGATAAGCAGTGGTGAAAGTAAGCCGGTGCGCACCAGTGCGCCGCACTGGTAAGACATTTGACGCCAGTGCGGCGCACTGGTAAGACACTGATCGAAATTTACCAAAAAAATCAACAATTTTTAACGAAAAAAATAATATTTGCAAGTGTGTGAACAGATAACATTATAATCATGCTCAATGCATGATAGTTATTGTATTTTTTTTTTTTCTCTCTCACGAAGTTTTAACTTGCACCTTCTTAAAATTTGTTCTAAAAAAATAACTGAAATCTACTCGATCTATTCACTTATATTTATTTTTTCATTACGTAAAAAATAAAAACGAATTAATAATATGAGGTATGAAATGGAGTACTGACCTCAAAATTTTTTATTGCAAAAATGGATAGAGGGTGTAAAGTTATGCTACTCTGATTTTTTTCCGATTTTTTAGAGCCCGGCAAATATTTTTTAAAAATTATTGAAAGTACAGAAAAAGTGCCGCCTCTTGCCGCCTCTCTTAATAAAAGATAGGACCCAAAAGGGACGTGGATTCGAACCCGACCTCGCCAAAACTTTTTAGCAATACTTCCCGGTCCCTAAAAAATCTGAAAAAATCAGAGTAGCATAACTTTACACCCTCTATCCATTTCTGCAATAAAAAATTTTGAGGTCGGTACTCCATTGTTGCATTGTAAATAAGTAGTAAGTGCTGCAGTCAAACATTATTATAAATTAAAAGACTATATGTTTAAAAAGTTAATTATAATATTTTGTCATAAATGCACTTTTTATGGCGAGCCTTTTAGAGCAGATTTATTTATTATATTATTTTTTTTATATTTTTTAAATCAAAGAAATATTTTTTAAAGTTTTTTTTTTTTAAATATCTGTAGGTTTATTGTTTACTATTTTTTTTTCAATTTTTATATGAAGTGATCATGATGTTTTATTACATGATCATGGAAGTGGTAAAATCGTTAGAACTTTTTTAAAATTGTAACCTTTCATCTTTTTGGAATATTTTGTTTAAACTAATTTTCGAGACATTTAAAGCAATAATTTATTTATTTAAAAAAATGTAACATTAAATTTATTAAAAAAAATAAAACATTCTAAATTGTGAAACAGTTAATTAAAATATTTTTACAGTATTAACACTGCTGCCAGACATGCATAGACAACGAACAACAAAGTGCTTGTTAATTTGTGTTTTTTTTTTTATATAAAAATTTATATTTAAATTTTCATTAGGCAGCACAAAAAAATATTTTTGAATATTTTTTTCATCAATTTAGTGTGACACTATATTTTTTTTCGCGTTTAAAAAGTTTGAAAAAGTATTTAATTTTACTTAATTTGTGGGTTAATTCTCATAAGGATTTCAAATATTTTTTCCAGAAAAATGACTCAGTAAAAAAATGTTTTATTTGTAAATCGAAAATCTATTAAAGAAATTCATCATAGATTACACTTATTGTTAGATATTTTTTAATTGGTTCCATAGTTCAGATGAAGTGTGAGTAAACAGTAAAATGCTGCTTTCTGTGCCATAAATTTGCATGTTAAAAAATTAAGCCTCCGAAACACCATGCAACTTTAAGAATTTTTTGTTTTTAATTTCTAGATAGAGGGCATTTTAAAATATTTTTAGAAAACAAATTCTTAAAAAAAAAAAAATAATAACCCCTCACTCTAGTTGAAAAATCTCTTAGGGGTGCATCCTTGTAAAAAAAAAAAAAAAAATATTATAAATCAATTTCAGTGCAACTTTTCAATGAAAAAAATTAAGCCACGCCCCTTTTTCCCAAAAAATCGCGCCTCCGGCGGGGGTTCGGGCCCTTCAGGCCTCTATCTGTAGCGCACTGGTAAGAAATTGAAACTACTTTCACCACTGGGGATAAGGTATATGATTAATCATAAATACAAACTTGCTTAAGGGTAAAATAATATGCCCAATGCTAAAAATATTTCCACACATGGAAATTACGAGATTTTCCATTTTAAATTAGCCAAAAAAAATTACTAACTCAAAAACTAGATCGAATTTGTATACCTGATTTTTAGCTATGTTCTAATAGGGGATGTAGAGGAGGACATTTTAAGATATATACATATATACATCGCCTAAATAAAGAAATTATTCTATTCTATTCTATAAATATATATATCATGGATATTTCCTCCATGATATATATATATATATATATATATATATATATATATATATATATGTTTCATAATGTTCAAGTATGGAAATTGTTTTAACATTGGACATGTTACTTTACCCTTAAGGTCTAACAGTAAGTATTGGGTACCGGTATATATAGTGTCAAAAGGGGAAGTGACATTTTTTGTGGTGGGATATAACGATTATAATCTGTTAGCATTATCTAAAGGATAGATAGCAAGAAGGTCAAGTAATTTTTATAATTGGGAGAGTTCATATCATCAGCTTGCTTGCCAATTCAAGAGATGGATGATAAATTTTTGTAGCTACATCAAACCAAATTTAAAAATGAGGCCTAGCTCCCATCCCCCCTTGAGAACTATCTGACTTGCTACATCTGAGCAAGCTTAGTTGAGGATATTGGCTTGTTTATAATAGTCAATAGTTCAGTCAGAGAGTACTTGCTTTGTCATCAAGAAAATTAATGGGATGTTGTTAAAAATTAACTTTTAACATATCAGATTAATGGAAATTTGTTTTGTCAACATTTTAACTAACAAAATCAAATCAGTAGTTGTAAGTGTGTACCTGATTAGCGAAAATGTTTGAAAATGATTGTAGTTGTGATACACATAGAAAAGGAATAACGTCAGCAAATCATGACTAAATGAATTAAAATTAATATTTTAGATGGTGATACTCAATAAGTATCAAAAATTGGCTGCTGTATTTCTACAACATCAAATGTATTGCATGCAATCAGGAATCTGAAGTAGCAAGATTATCAGCTACTGCTGTACAGTACAGTGTACTATGTATGTATATATCAGTATATATTATGATTTTTTTTTTCTTTTTAGTTATATGGTGTATTCTAGTCAACCACTCTGTCTTGTCTATTGTCTGCAGCTATGTAGGCACAAACAGATAGTGCACTTCAATCTTGACAGTAGCAAAAACAATAGGGGGAACGGGGGTTGAAATCTTCCTGAAATCAGCTTAGTATATGGCAAAATATAAGAGCAAAGTGTTTCCCTACCCACCTTTCCTCTACTTATTTCTTAAATGCTTATGACAAAATTACCTGAAATGACAATGAGCTCGCTTAGAATTTTTTTCCTGGCTAATTCCTGACTGCATGGTGAGAAATTGAAGTTTAACATGACAGGTATTGGAATGACATTACAGCACACTGGTACGTATGAGTGTCTTTCCATTTTCTCCTCTTTTTCTCAAATGCTTTTTGCTTGGAGATTTCGTGAGTGAATGATACATTTAAAATGGCAGTTTGATTTGAGGCGCATAAACTATGCTAATTATGTTCTATATGTAATCAGCCGAAGTGAGTGATCACTGTCAATTTAAAATGTCCAGATATCTAAAAGTACTTGCAGATCTGATACGGTACACTGTACTATACTAAGAGCTTTGCTTCTATCATATTTTAAGGTAAATTGTCTTTATAGGAAGAGTCACGGTGAAGTTACTATCTTGAAGACTGCTGCTTGGGTTTGGGCATCTTGGCCAGCAGAGCCTGGATATCCTTCTTCTCATCGTAGCCCTTCCACAGTTCGAGGAGCAACACCACCAGCCGTGTGATGTCCTGCACTCGCTCCATGTCCACGTTGAGCTCCGCGAACCACGTCTTGAGGTCACGCTGCTGGATCACGCAAGCGATCTGCAGGCAGCCTGGCAACAACATTGGACAATGTAACATGGAATGTAAGAAAATAGACCCACTATGTAGTTTCAATAGTATGGTAGAGTGCATAATATTCAATAAATAATACCTAACTGTGACCAAGTATAAAAAGAGTATGGGAAGGAGGGAGGAAGGGAGGGTGCAGATAACCAAATATCAGTCCAATAATAATAATATTATACCCCCGCTCCTCATCCACAATATGACAATGTGACTATCACACAGAATAAACAGGACACCAGGTAATGGACAATAATGGACAACCTGCATGACATATTTAGCACAATATATTACTTTTGTTTTAATTTTCATTTTTTTTTTTTTATATATTTAGCACTTTCAAAATTGAAGACAGTGATGTGCATATATGTTTGCTTTATAAATTGTACTAAGATCATCCTTCACAGCAAAAACTGAGAAATATTATCAAGCCCCACCCCCCCTTCATTGTTCTAATTTAACTAGATCCTGCCCTCTTGATCATGGGAACAATTGATAGCTACTGTACTAACCAAGGGCAATCTGATAAGGTGGGTACAGCAGACAAGCGTCGGTACGTAGACTGTCGTTGACGACTCTCCACGCCAGCGCTAACAAGTGCTCGTCGAGGCCAGCGTCGTGGGAGAACTGCAGCAGTGGGCGGTACGGCTGGTAAACAATCAGGCAGCAGTCGAGGTTCTCCAGCAGGTAGAACTCACACTCTAGGATGTGGTTGGTGCGGTACGGAAACTCCTGCGAGTAGGCGTAGTTGAATTTGTTCTTCACTGAGGACAGCAAGAACGACATTAACATCAGGCTTCAAGCTGTATTTAACAGTACACAGTGTAATGGTATTTTAAAATCAATTAAGTCAATTGATTTATGTACAGCCTTTTGCATTTTTGCATACAAAATAAAAAAAGCTACACCCAAAATAAATTTAATACTGTATTGATTGAAGTGAATAAAATTGGTGTCTCATTTCCCCCCCCCCCCCCATTTCAATGTCTCTTCTGCTGTCCTTAGATAATAAGCTTCATAGATAAACACATATCTTGGCGAGACCTTCGGAACCACTCTTGCATCAGTGGAGGGAAAGTATAGTACTGTATTCGAATAGTAGAGTATTTTTTTTTTAAATTTTTTTATCTGATGAAGTTATAGAATTATTCACCTAGTTTATCTAACATAACTGAAGAACTGCGGTAACCTCAATCATGCATGATAGCCATGCAGCAATGACAGCTGAACTGGAAAGTTCACCAATGATGATTTTGACTTACCAACATTCTGGCAGGTTGTGATGAGCCTGCTGTTAGAGATGACCCCAAATTCTTCCACCTTGGAGGCCAGGAAGACACAGGTGGGTGCCAGCAACAGAGGGTCAATGCACTTGAGAGAGTGACGTGCATAGAACCGCTTGAAGTAAACTGTGGCTGTCGCAATGACTTGTTGTCGAAGCTTCAGCTGCTCTCCCAGCACAGCACTTGGATAACTGTAGTCACAACCATCAGAATCAATATGAGCACAAAAAATTATGCCTTTTGCTATGTTATGTGCTGAATAGGTGACTTGTCCTTACACTGATCCTCACCATCTGTGTGAGTGGCGCTGCAACTTCGTGTACGGTCAAAGCATGTAGAAACGAAATAATACATTTCGAAGATGGGGGGAAAATTTTGTGAACCGCGAGTTAGGTACGAAAGAAAATAAAAAGTTAACATTTTTCACTGCCAAAACGTGGTATAACTATTCTAGTTTGCTTCAGTGCAATTGTTTTCACCCTAGCACTGCTCATTTCCAAATACTAGCGAGATAAAGACAACTACCTCGGGCCACCGCGGCTCGTGTGTGACGCGATGCTGCCAAGCGATTCTGCGATTGGTTGACCACAGAGCAGCCATTGATGTATTAGAACGGCATGACGTCATGCTGTCAATTAAGTGATTGGTCGACTTTGAACTGCAAGTTGCAAAAAGTTGCAGCGCCACTCACAGATGGCGAGGATCAGTGTAAGGACAAGTCACCTATGCACTACTTTATATGATACATAAAATACGTCAAATCATATTATATGCATACTATAATAGCCCTACAGTATTACCAGTATGCATACTGATGCATACATATATATACAGAGTACATATGTATGTATATATATATATATTATATGCATACAGGACAAATTTTTACTTTGAGCGTTAAAATTAATATACAAAAATAGTTTCATCTGAAATTAGAGCTGCTTACTAAGGGCCCATTCAAACACCAATTACTCTGTATGCATAATATGTCCAGTGCCATGAGAATGATCGAGTTGATGTGCAGTGCCTAAATTAGGACGTGGCTAAAGTTACGTCTGGACGTAACGTACTGTATATGTATGTACAGTACTGATGTATTTCAATGTACAATAGAAATATCAACTTCATGTATCTAATTAGTCACTTACAATTTGCAAAGAAAATGAATATCTTCTGGTATTCTTCCTCCGTCAAAATCATCAGGTCATGTTGTCGTTCTCTAATGAGATCTTGTCTGTCCAGTAACCATTGCTGGCTGAAATGATGCATTTAAAATACAAAAATTAGAATCTTTCTGTAATACATAATTAACCAAAATAATGTTAGTAATTTAAATAAGTGAACCAACTTACTGGTGTGAACTTTGCCAAAAGTTTCCAGCCATATTTCATTTCAAAATAAAAATTCTTAATTATTTGACGTAAGATTCGCAAAAATCTGCTTATACCAGGCGCACCACTAGATCAATCAGCTGAGCTGAGTGAAACCGGTGAAATTTCGAGTGTGATTGCCAGGACAGTCAATTTTGATTTGTCAAAATATTCATTGCTTGGCCAACCAAACACTGCATTGTAAGCGGGAAATGGAAATATTTGTCAAATTTCTTTGTCATGATAATTATATTATATAATGAGAGACAATAAAATTTAAGTTATATATATAAGCAATTTTCTATCTACCTTGCTTGAATCGCACTGTCAGAGTTAATTAACTAATATAATTAAAGGCCCTTAATTCTATAATATATATATATGCATGATCCGATGACCATTATTTCACAGTATAGTATATTCAGTACGTTCATCAGTTATAATATATATTGCCTCGATCAGTATATGATACGGCTGCATAAAAAAAAATGTTCCAGCAGCATGCAATAATATCATATAGATATAATAGCCGGTGAAAAGGCACCTGCAGTGCGACGTCACTTAATTTTGTATACCACCCATTCTGCAGCGACGATATTAATATTATATATATATATATATATATATATATTAGGGAAATCCCTCTCTAATATATATATTAGCTATATATATAGCTGCAAAATATATTATAGAGGTTCACTCTAGCTGCAACCACGGACACATTAATTTTAATTCTGGGGAATGTTGACATTTTACCATTGAGATCATAATCCAAAAATTTAACATTGCATAATCATGATATTAATTATGTGATCCTATAATACATACACAACACATTTTTTTCTTCTTGCTACGTACTGCGCAGCTGCAATAACTCAGGCTGTGTGAATGTCAACAACAAAGTTCTTTCAGGATATTTGAAAAATACAAACTATCAAAAGACTGCCCTTGTCAAATTTCAACATTCGATCCAGAATTAAAATTATATCTGTGATCCGCGGCGAGCTAATTTTTCTGCAGTATGCCGCAGAAATTTCTGAGGATGCTGTAGAAGAATTAAGCTTATAATTACCACTTATAACCACTAAAAACTAAAATCAATTCAATTGTATAAGATTATAATCAAATTTATTTTGAAGCGTCACAAATTTTACAAGTCAATCGAGTATAAAAAAAGGCACATACGTACGGAATATTATAGTTGCAATAAAAATTTATAAAAATAACTGACCACTTCACAAATGAAATTAATTGCCAGAGTGGCGGTTATATTTTATTATTTTGTATGTTTGTATTAAATTTATAGTGCAAACAAAAAATTAATAATTAATGCAAGAGACAGTTACACAGATAAATACATATATATTAAGCAGCAATGTAAAATTATTTTAAGAATGTATTTATAACTTGTACTGCAGTGAATTTTTTAAGAATCATATATAATTATTAACAATCTCTATTGCATCTTTTTACAAATGCACCTTTATTAATTCAACATTTTGTTTATTATATTTTTTAATCGCATTTAAATTTAAGTGTTAGCTTATAATATTGAACGAATATAAACAGGACAGATGGAATATATATAATATTCACATGCACATAATTATAACACTATTACAAGGTAATTACAAGGTAAGAGAGGGCTTAATCCTCTATTCAGGATTAGCTCTGATTTAGATATTGGAAGAAAAGGATATATATGAATTAAATTAAAAAAAAAAAAAAAAAAAATTAACAATACAAGAACATTTAAAAATTATTTCAATACATTTTATAATAAATGTGTATTACATAAAATCTGTTTATAAATGCACTTCAGATTCAGAATCCTAGTATATACTATTTTATGAACACAAGAGCTGCATATGAGTTTAGAACTAATGCATGGAACATTACTAAAATACTAAAACATTGAATGTTAGGTTATAATTATATATAGCTGGGTGCCATGCTAATAAAAAAATAAAGGAACAATAAAATACCTTTGAAGAAAGATCACATGCACTTAGAAAAAACTCCCAGTAATTTAATAGAAAAGAAATAAGTAACTATTAAGCTATAATAAGCTAAAACCCTTAATTGAAAGAGAAACAGTACAATTGCACAACCTGCATGACACTTTCATAATTTATAACAATTGATAGAGGACCTCGAGTGTGTAACTTTCCAGCTTTCACATTTTGTCTCCAAACACCCTAAAAATTTAATGTTTGGTTGATGCCTGCTTATTTATATTAGTGTTTTCTAATTCTGTTATTATTAATATTATTATTTTTTAGAAAATTAAGATAAGCTGGAAAACTATAATGGGGTACGTACTGACCGGTATTTGAGTTTATTAGCAATACTAGCTAGTAAAAAGTATAACTGTGAATTTTACGAAGAACCAGCCCTATTAGAGCATTCTACGACAATTTGCTGATTTTATATGAATTTTTAAAGCTTTTTTTGATGACGACACAACATTGCTTCTTAAATGGGAAAATGCATCAGTTAAAGTAGAGTGAGCGATTTCATTTTTTTAATATTTTATTTTTTAAAAATAGTTTAACTCGCCCTCTATTGAGAAATGAAAACCAAAAAATTCCATCTCAAATAGCTTCACCACAAAAAATTCCCAAAGTTGGTGTTTCGGAGGCCTTTAACATGCATCCTCTTATGGAACAGAAAACAGCTTTTTACTCCAACTTCGTCTGAACTATGGTACCAATTAAAAAATACGTACGTAATCTATGATGAATTCTTTAATGGATTTTTAAATAATAAAAATTTTTACGGAGCCTTTTCTCCGGGAAAAAATCTTGAAAATCCTTATATACCCGCAAAAAATTCAATATTTTGCTCCGTAAAAAAAAAATTTTTTATTTGAAAATCCATTTAAGAATTCATCATAGATTACATAAATATTTTTTAATTGGTACCATAGTTCAGACAAAGTTGGAGTAAAAAGCTGTTTTCTGTTCCATAAGGATGCATGTTAATGGCCTCCGAAACACCAACTTTGGGGAATTTTTGTGGTGAAGCTATTTGAGATGGAATTTTTTGGTTTTCATTTTTCAATAGAAGGCAGGTGAAACTATTTTTAGAAAATAAAATATTCCAAAAAATGAATTCGCTCACTCTACTTTAACATTGATAAAATGAAAAGTTATTGAGGTAGGAATTTGAAACCTTCATTATCGTGATTCTAGCACCTACAAACCTTGCAAATGAAGTTTTGATTCCATTTCAATATTAACTATGGAATTTAAAAATTTTAACTGATGTATTTTCCCATTTATTAAGATTCAATGTTGTGATGTCATTTTTGAGAGGTTTTAAAAATTCATATAAAATCAGGAAATTGTCATAGAATGCTGTAATAGGGCTTGTTCTTCATGAAATTCTCGTGCTTTTTGAAATGTTGACAAAAACTTGAAACTTTTTTTTTGGTCAGTACCCCATACAAAACTTGACGTCCTTCATCCATATTTTTAAATAAAATATCCTGTAGGTTGCCCATTTTAATGTTTCAGTGTTCCTTCACAAACAATATTATTATATACTGATATTTTCCGATACTTTTTTTTTTTTTTTTTTTTTTTAATTTACTTTTAAGGCACTCTTGGACATTGCTGGTCTCAGTTGCCCTCACCTCAGGCAGTTTCATTTTGATCTCCATTAGACTTGGCTTGGTTGTCAGACTGAAGAACTTTCTCACCTGACTTGGTAACAACATCAGCAAGTTGGTTTGCATGGGGATTTTCTTGTTTGGTAAATTGTTTCATTTTCTCACTTTCCTTCCTGGAAGTTTCATTTTGATCTCCATTAGACTTGGCTTCATTGTCAGACTGAGCAACTTTCTCACCTGACTTGGTAACAACATCAGCAGATTGGTTTGTGTGGGGACTTTTTTGTTGGGTTATTTGCTTTGTTTGTTCAAACTCTTTCCTGGCAGTTTCATTTTGATCTCCATTAGACTTATTATCATGGTTGCCAGATGGTGGAACATTCTTATTCGAAGTGTCAAACTTGGTAACCACATTGTTGGGTTTGGTTTTGTTGGAATTTTCTTGCTGGAGATTTTGTTTGATCTGTTCTTCCCCTTTCTCAACTTTTGCATTTTGATCATCAATTTTCTTTGAAGCTCTGTCATTCTTGGGTGCTTTTGTTCTTTTTTTCTCAGCGTTCTTACTCTCACCTGTTGTTTCTCCACTGTTCAGTTGCCCATTCTTCAATGGAGCTGCTTGGGTCTCAGCAGATTCAGCTTTCCTCTTCATATTACTCTTTCTTCCAGAGTCCTTTTTACTTGTGATTTTTACTCCTTTCTTTGTGATGGGCATTGTTTCAATTCTTTTAAAGATGGGACACTTCATTGTTTTAATTTCTGTTTTACACTCTTCACATACATTCTTATCTACAGCGGGTATAAACTCTCTGAAATTTAAATGCCCATTGGGACACTTGCTCCAGAATGATTTCACTTGTGTCATAGGAACTTTAATCTTGATTTCCATTTTCCGGCAGGTCACCCCGAGTCTCTGGCTCATTTTCTCTACGATCTTCTCCCCTGCTTGCTGAAGTTCGACAGAGTATTGTCCCGTCTGGCGAGTGTGTGCCTTTAGCTCTTCCTCAAGATCGCGGTTGCCCTTCTGACCGAGCATGCTCAGCCCTCGAGCCAAGTGTTGCAGTCTCATGACCTCGGCACTGAAATCCTGGAGCTCCCTTTCTGCAAGGTGAGTTTTCTTGACTTCCAACATATTAAGGATCTCTTTGATGATTTGGTTCAGCTCTTTCCTCCCCTCACTTGAAACGTTAGGACAGGAATTTAAAATAGAACAAATGCTACTAACAATGCTCATCTGAATATCTAGAGAGTTGATTGACTTTACAAAGAGCATATTAAAGTTATTAAACATTTGTTGCTTCTTTCCTGGTTGTTTATTCACAGTGGCTTTAGCTTGAGCTAGGTATTTTTGAAGTTCTCCATGGGAATCTGAAACAGGCAACAAATAATAAATACTAGCTGTAATCTGTAATATACATCTCATGATGTAAAAAGAAAGGTGTCCAATGAAAATTAATTGAAGTGAGATAATAATGTTAATAAGTTCCCACTAAAATACCACTGGCGCCAACTATCGGTAGCCGCCGCAAGAAATCCTTTCGCGATTTCGCGAGTAACTCACGAGTTTGTTAACAACATAACCTCTACATCGCGAGCTCAATTAACATTTCATATTACTACGAAATAACTATTTAAGACATAAAAAAATAAATATAACGTTCAATTTCCTTATAAAATTTTATTTTCCTTCAATACAATGTGTATATATACACGTACGTATTTAAGCACCTAGCAACACGAAAAAAGTACATTACCCAACGTTGCTTTTCATTCGGAAGAACACTTTTATTTCATTTATTGCAAATAAATCACGCTTTTCACACACATTATCAACACTCTGCACAAATCTAAATATATTTAGGATACACCTCCTTTGCTACAGAAGGCTCTATTGTATTTTTTTTTCACACGAAAATAATGTAAATGAAAATCATCACATACGGCGAGTGACTTGGCGGCAAGCAGCTGGTTGGACCACGGGGATAGGATAAGTAGAAGGATGGGTATTACTTAGCAGGAAAAAAAAAACTATGACCTATGACAATCCTGATGCCTCCCACTATAGTCCCACCACAAATTTGCCAGGTGCCAAATTTAATAAAGACGGTGTAAGTCAAACAATTTCTCTTTATTACTCTTTCAGAAGTCGACAAGAAATGTAGGAAGCACAATTATATTTATTTTATTATTGAATTTTTTTTACAATAATATTCTAATATGGAAGGAAAATGCATAATTAGGCCCTTAAATTTATTAAGTTCTACTTCGACTTCGTAAGTTTCTGATGCCTTTATAATCAGCTGATATTGTGGAATCCCATTGCGTAGAGTACCCATCCTTCTACTTATCCTATCTCAGTGGTCACAACCAGCTGCTTGCCGCCAAGTCACTCGCCGTATGTGATGATTTTCATTTACATTATTTTCGTGTGAAAAAAAATACAATAGAGCCTTCTGTAGCAAAGGAGGTGTATCCTAAATATATTTAGATTTGTGCAGAGTGTTTATAATGTGTCTGAAAAGCGTGATTTATTTGCAATAAATGAAATAAAAGTGTTCTTCCGAATGAAAAGCAACGCTGGGTAATGTACTTTTTTCGTGTTGCTAGGTGCTTAAATACGTTCGTGTATATATACACATTGTATTGAAGGAAAATAAAATTTTATAAGGAAATTGAACGTTTTATTTATTTTTTTGGCCGTTTTATTTATTTTTTTATGTCTTAAATAGTTATTTCGTAGTAATATGAAATGTTAATTGAGCTCGCGATGAGGAGGTAATGTTGTTAACAAACTCGCGAGTTACTCGCGATAGGATTTTTTGCGGCAGTTGCCGATAGTTGGCGCCAGTGGTATTTTAGTGGGAACTTATTAACATTATTATCTCACTTTAATTGCATGTTAATTAATGCTTGTTTGGCCACCTTTCTTTTTACATCATGATACATCTAAACAGTAGATTTAAGCATTTCATTGCCATATATAATATATTGTTTAGTAAAATTTTTACAACTCTAAATTATTTATTGAAAAAATATTAAGCAAATAAATTTGGACACAATTTCTGTATGCAATTTAACTCACAAAAATAAATAAATAAATAAATAAACAAATAAATAATATCACTTAAGGTAGAGATAATACGGATCAGCTGGCCCAATGCTAAAAAAATCCCATTCATAAAAATTATGAAAAAAATTTAAAATGTGCTCCTCTACACCCCCTATCAGTAGGTAAAATATCAGGTATACAAAAACGAGCTAGTTTTCGAGTTATTAATTTTTAAAGTTGACTAATTTAACATGGAAGTTACATTTCTCCATGTTAAATTAGTCAACTTTAAAAATTAATAACTCGAAAACTAGCTCGTTTTTGTATGGAAGTTACATTTCTCCATGTTAAATTAGTCAACTTTAAAAATTAATAACTCCAAACTAGCTCGTTTTTGTATACCTGATATTTTACCTACTGATAGGGGATGTAGAGGAGCACATTTTAAATTTGTTTCATAATTTTATGAATGGGATTTTTTTAGCTTTGGGCCAGCTGATCCGTATTATCTCTACCTTAAAAATTCTCAAAAAAATACAAAAATAGTTGTAGTTGCTATCAGAAGAATTTTTTTGACAATAATCTCTCATTAATTAATTATCTAAAATTGACAAATCAGAAATAAATTTTTAATTCAGTCGCCAAATTGTTTTCTAATATTGATCAATTTCTGTCACCCAATTGCATAGATGAGGTTTAAGGTTAGCCCGGGGCTAACTTTGTTGATTTTGATTGTTGCAATAATAGTAAGTTTATTTTAGTTTTTAGAACCATATATTATGTAAATGTATATATATATATATAAATATATATCACATCGTCTGTATGGTATATAGTGTCTACTTCGCCAAATTGAACTTTATAGAAAATGACGATTAGTATAGGGAAATAAGTTTTCATCAATTCAGCGATTTTCTACCAACTTGACTTCGGAAAAGTAGATGCTACACTACAGCAATATCTAATTCACTAAAAATGTAAATATGTTACAATTACTCTCAATTATAATCAATAGCAATAAATTGTAACATGATTGTACTGAATTTATTTTATTTATTAATTGGCTAATGGATGCATAGCATATTTTTTATTACTATATATACATGCAATTAAGTGTATATTGTTAATTGTGTACTAACTTGTTCTAGGTAATAATAATTGATAGTAAAATTATTATTTTATAATAACACAATTTATCTTCTCCACTGCAACTATATGTTTGTTTGTTTTTTTTTAGTTGTGGCAATTTTGTTCAGCTTCTTCTCAATAATATTACAGTACTGTGAATTTAAAAATACAACATGAAACTTAAATAATGATAAGTATGACCATGCAGTGAATTAAGCACCATTCAAGCAACACCTGTCACAATTGAGGTCTCTCACCTTGGAGGTATGGTGTCCTCTCCAGCTGCCTCAGGGTCTCCTCAAGCTTCTTCTGCTTGCTCCAGGTACCTGTCCCGTTATTCAGCATCTTGCTATGTAGGAAAGCAAAGTCCTGGTAAGCTGTCTTGGTATGGTCGCGATAGCGGTGCAGCCGGGTAATTGGCTTTTCACACCTGGGGCAGGTGCGTACACTGAGCCGTGCGTCCTGCCAGGACAGCCAGCGCTCTAGTCCGTACACTTCCAGGACATGGCCGCAATCAGGCAGGTAGACGAACCTGAGGGAAAAAGCTCCATAATTACTACATTTGTCATTTGATTAGTACAAGCTTTCAACTTAAAATATTTCAGTAGGGGACTGATATCATGTATTATGTTTGATATTTTTTGTACTGCTGTATAATATAATACATACATGATTTTGGAATTTTGAAACCTGGCTAGGAAAACCGTTTTGATTTACAATAAGAAATAATAATATGTTAATTAACTTCAACATAAATGAGGTTGAAAACATTCTCAGCAAGGACATGTTTATTTGATCCAGTGAAAAAATCAAATTTAAAAAGTGTCTTTTTGTTTTTTCAGCACTGTCTGATGGGTATATATGTACAGCTCAAGACACCTCGAACTTTACTTTCTTATCTAGCATATGTGACGTATGCTTCATCAGTTTGTTTCGCCTGGTGCTCATTCCCCTATCACTCTCTTCCCCGCGCCACTCCTCAGTACCTGTCTTTATTATCGGGCTGGCCGGTAGACATCGATAAGGCGGAGAAATGACTATATATAAGAAATGCGACAAAATTTCATCTTGAAATAACAAAAAAATAATGTGGATTTTTATCAAAAAAATTTCTGTCACTTCTCAATATCCGGTTAAAATAAATTATGTTTCATATTTTTATTTTTTATATTAATTTATATTTTATTGTTATTTATTTCATATTTATTATTATTTTTTTTAATAATTCAGGGTTTTTCCTTCAATTATTTGCAGCTTTTTCTTGCCAATGTTTTTAAATTTTTAAAAACAGATACTATATTTTTTTTTATAATTATTTGTAAATTTTATTTACAGAATGAATAGTAAATTAATTTAAATTAAAATTGATTATACTAGATTAGTAGCTTAAAACAAATAATTATTTATCATTTATATGTTGCATTTATTAATTTGATAAAAATAAATAATAATTTAATTCAAAAATTATTTAATTAATAAATAAATTTGTTAAAAAATATTACTTTAAAAGATCAATTTTACAGCCAAAAAAAAAGTTGCAGTTAATTGGGGAACTTGTGAAAAATCTCTCTTCTCTCTCTCTCAAACATTGTTTTATTGATGCATCTCCCTGCCCTCACGGCTTGGTTTAACACCCTGCACTTGTTTTTTCTGGCTCTAAAATTGCTTCTCGGTCCCCACTGCTGGAACCAGTCCTCAGAAACAGTCAAACTCCACCCTCAAAATTGCAATAAAATGGGGAACTTGTGAAAAATCTCACCTCTCTCTCTCTCTCTCTCTCTCTCTCTCTCTCTCTAACACTCCAAATTCGTCCTTCTCTTGGACCCTGCAGACACCCTTGACCCTTTGAGCTCGTTTTACCCACACCGAAAAACTGCCCCAGCGGTGAAAAGCGTGCTCGGCTGGGTTCGAGGGGTGCAAAAGGCGCCTTTTGCACCCCTCGAACCCAGACGAGCACGCTTTCCACCCCCGGCGCTCACCCCAGCCCACCCCCCACCCCCGCAACAGACACGCCTCCACCACCACCACCATCATCACCACTGTTAAAAAAATACACATTTGTTAAGGGTAAGGTAACGCCACCAATGTTAAAAAAAATCCCTCACACAAAAATTCTGAAAAAAATTGAAAATGTTCTCCTCTACACCCCCTATCAGTAGGTAAAATATCAGGTATACAAATACGATCTAGTTTTTGAGTTATGAATTTTTAAAGTTGGCTAATTTAATATGGAGAAATGGAATTCCCATGTTAAATTAGTCAACTTTAAAAATTCATAACTCAAAAACTAGATCGTGTTTGTACACCTGATATTAACTACTAATAGGGGATGTAGAGGAGAACATTTTAAATTTTTTTCAGAATTTTTGTGTGAGGGACTTTTATTAACATTGGTGGCGTTACCTTACCCTTAAACGCAATTGTTTTTCCATGATTTTTTTATTGTTTCAAAATCATTTTTATTATCAAATTAACAATATTGCAATTTGATAGCAATACCGACCCTAATACGTAGAAACAGTTATATTGACAGATTAAAATTTGAAACCTTTTTTAAGATAAAAAATTAGGTTCAAGCAAAATGCGATGTTAGAGTCAACATGGTTGTGACTTTTTTTTTTTTTTTTTTTTTTTTATTCAACATTTCTATAACGTTGTAGGGAGGAAAAAATAATGTGTAAAAAATAAAATTCTTAGTAAAGATATGCCTATATTTTCTTGGCATGATTTTGTGCAAAAAGCAATTAGATATAATCAAAACTGTTTTAATTTGTGAATCAATGTGAAACAAGATACGAGAGCCTATATAGTTAAAAGTTCCGTTTATAAGAAAACAAATATTAAATAGTCACTCATGCAAATATAATATATAAAAAAATTAGTTCGATTTATCTTGGATGTTTGCTCATTTCGCCCAATAAACTACATCACATTTTTACTCTCATTTTTTACAAAATATTAATATAATAAGACAATTGTAATGTATATAAGAAATTTATTTTTTTTTAAAGTATTTAATTATAGTTTAAATTATAGAAAAATTATAATCATTAATTATAATTAATTAATTATTTTATACAAAAATTCAAGTGAAACTGACAAGTCTGTTGGTGTTCTTTTGAAGTAATATTTTTTAACAAATTTATTTTTTAATTAAATAATTTTTGAATTAAATTATTATTTATTTTTATCAAATTAAATGCAACATATAAATGATAAATAATTATTTGGTTTAAGCTACTAATCTAGTATAATCAATATTAATTTAAATTAATTTACTATTTATTCTGTAAATAAAATTTACAAATAATTATAAAAGAAATTTAATATCTGTTTTTAAAAATTTAAAAACGTTGGCAAGAAAAAGCAAGCTGCAAATAATTTAAGGAAAAAACAGGGAACAGAGATAATCTAGAAGGCTCAGGCCCGTGTTAACTTTTCGTCACTCCCTACCTCCAATTTTAACTCCCCCCCCCCCCCCCCCCCCACCATTACATCAAGAATTTAAGGACTTGACTATTAGATGTCGCTGATGTTGCTATGCCCTGAGGCAAAAAGACACGAGAGGCAAGGCAGTGGAGGGGGACCCAGGAGGAGGAGCAATGCCTGTAATGCACCTGCAAGAGCAGAAACGCGCAGACAGGGAAGAAAACAATGAAGCAAAATATGAATGGTTGATTTTATGACCCAGGCAAAATAGCCGCCGGCGCCGACTGTTTACCAGCAGAATAATAGAGACCGATTGTTAACTCAACTACTGTTATCTCGCACTTCACAGCAAGTATAAGTCATAACATAAATATAAACTAAAAAAAATTAATAAATATATATAACAATTATGATAATACTAAAAGTAATGACTCAATCTTCGTCAACGCGACTAATCTAGTTATATTTGGTAAAGTAAACTAGCACATGTGTCCAACGAGAACCACGGGGAGGTGTCGATCGAGTCTTTCTCGTCAGGGTAGGGATTTGGGGTAAAAAGGATAATAATTAAGGATATGGAAAAGGGATCATTGAGAAAGTATATAGGGTTTTAAATATACATATATATTTACAATATTGTTCAAGAAATTAAGGTATAACCTGAGAATTTGCCTGTCAAGGTCAAGAGGCGTGGCTACACCTGCAAATCTGACAACACTGTTGCAATAGTAATGCGAATAAAAGATTAGGAGGGGGTGGTAACTACAGTCCTTGAGAGCGTTGCCAAGTTTCTTAGGACATATCAGAAACGATCATCGCCACGGTTCGAAATATATGAAAACAATTCAGAAAAACAGTCCAAAAAATTAGCTTTTAATTCATGTAAAATTCTAAAAAAATTCTCGAGCCGTTTTTGTGCAATTTTGATTGAAAAATTTAACATTGAAAGGATACAAAATACACATTTGAATAAATTAATTATAATTAAACCAACGGTTAAAAAAATCTAAAAAAAATCAGTAGTATTTGGACAATTGTTGTAAGTCTACCAAATTAATTTCAAGAACATCTGTCGATACGACTTTTTTCGTCCGAATATCTCAGGTTAAGCCTTAAATTTGTACATTGCTAGGTATAATATATAATATATATATCATATCAGGGGCGGCTCGTACTATAATACTGCGGTACTGCAGCCCCCCCAGAAATTTTGGGAACAAACACACAATTAGAAATATCAAATAATCCTATAATTTTTCTGAACTTTCCAGCAAATTTTTATCAGTTCTAACATTTCAAATCATCAAAATTTTGCCGCTGCCGCGTAAATTTACTTCCTCAGCGCTGTCTAGCGGAGGGTACTGCCACTACTAGCAGTACCGAAGGCAGTGCTCCCTCCCTCATTCTCCTCCTCTTCAACTCCCACCCAAGCCGTGTGATTTTGGAGCGCTCGGGGACTGTGCTGTCGGCAGTACCCGCAAGCTCATTGGTTCAACAGAACCAATGAGCTTGCGGTATTTGACATGCGGGAATAATTTGAACAACACTTCTAAAACATTTCCTGTAATATGGTTTCATTGAGCAGATTAACAAAATTTTAATTACATTCATCAGTGAATATACTAACATAGATTGACTAAATATATTGAAGCATCTAAGAAATGGAGACCAGCACTTTTATTTTACTTTAATAAAAAATATGTCTGTACCAAAAGAACCAATTAATACTTGATGTCTTTTGAAAATTAAGTGGTGCATCATGCATGGCATGCATGTAAACAATCGTGAGATCTCACGTTCGAACAACGGCAAAAACAGGATTTTTAACTTATAACCACGCAGTTAGCGCCAGTCTAACTCGATGACACTAAACGTCAATCGAATTAATTGAGAAATCTGGATAACATAATTCGTTCGTGAATCGCGACCATGCTTTACCAGGAACAAGTCGATTATACATGGGAGCTAGATTTATTAATTATTCACTAAAGCATTTTATACCATTAATGTGAAAATTCAAACATAAAAATAAAACAAAAACAAGTTGTAAAAGTGTACGAGTGAGTACAAAATATTTATATTATATATATAAGAAAACGTTAACTACTCCAGGATGAGAATTAAAAATAGCTTATTTTCCCGGTTTTGCGTGTACCGGCAGTACATTATTTAGCAGCAAATATGCGTGAGCAATCAAAAAGATATTGCATGGCTAAAAAAAAAATTAAAAAATAAAACAATAATAAAAAATTAGGATCTTCGATCTGTCATACCGCTCGAGAGGTCTCTCATATGTGCGGTCAAGCCAATTATACTGACGTGTTGTAATCACCCATCAGAACTGAACATCAAATAAATCGATCATAGAATATATAATTTGTACAAAAGTAGGTGACAACCAGAATCTAATATAAAATTTTTAAAGACAAAATTTAATAAAAAAAAATAACAAGTGAAATTTTTATAAGAAAAAATTGCATGATCACACATTATTTCATTATTATTAGTATTTATTTATGTAAGAAAAAATAATCATAATCCTGTTAAGGTAGAGATAACACGGATCAGGTGACCCAATGTTAAAAAAATCCCATTTATGAAAATTATGAAAAAAAAAAATAATAAAATTTTCTCCTCTACATCCCCTATCATGCAGTAGCTAAAATATCAGGTTTGCGAAAATGAACTGTTTTCGAGTTATTTATTTTTGAAGTTGACTAATTTGACATGGAGATGGAGAAATGGAACTTCCATGCAAAATTGGTCAACTTTAAAAATTAATAACTCGAAAACTAGCTCGAATTTGTATATCTGATATTTTAGCTACTGATAGGGGATGTAGGGGAGAACATTTTATTGTTATAATTTTCATGAATGGGATTTTCATTAAAATGGGCGTGTTATCTCTACCTTAAAAAAAGTATGCATTACATTTTCATGATTCATAATATACATTGCATAAAAATTATACCAGACATTCAGGTTTCATCATTTATTTATTATATTTATTAAAAAAACAGTCTAACATATTAACAATGCAGTTTGGTTGACACTATTATTAAAAAAAAAGGCTAAAAACAATATTTTATATATTTTTCTTACCACACACGTGAAGACTTATGAATTAAAAAATAATTAAAAATTGGAAATTATATCTATTAAGTTTGAAACATTATATCACGATTTCAAAAGGGTCATACGCTCGCATAATTAAGTGCGTGTCATAACAAATTATAAATAAAATGTTTAATTTTTTGTTTTTATATAATTTCTGCTTCTTTGTTGGGAGCATTATTATATAATTATATGATTTTGTCATATAATTTTACTCATAAAAGGGGCGTGTCCTTAAAAAAATCGCGCCTCCGGCGGGCCATTGGGGGGCTACGCACCCCAAACCCCCCAATGTTATTCTGTTGGTCCCATGTTGGACAGCACCCCCAGAGAAAAGGGTCACGAGCCGCCCCTGATATATATATATCATAAATATAATAATAATATCATTAATATATCGATCATTATTAACTTTTTTTTTTTATTTTGTGCATTATTTAGGATTTGGGTAAGCAGTAAAAAAAAATAATAAAAATAATAATATTAACGAAATTTCAAACAATTTTGAGTAAAGCTTTAGTATATATGAGATATCATATTATTTCAGTTTGCGCATTTTTGCTTGCTGCAAGTTCTACGCACACCTGCTGCTATTGTTTCCATTCATCTGCGCATTCCTACCCCCACTTCAACATTTTTAGTCGTGTCTTTTCCCTGGCTCGGCCCTCCTTCTATCCCCTCCTCTCTGCTACTAGACTGATAAACCTCAACTGCGACATGCGGAGCCATCTACAAGTCAAGTCATCGTTAAAAAGAGCATGACGAAAGACTCCCATAAGCCTGAGCCTTCTCTATGTGTTCCCTGGAAAAACCTTGAATTATTAAAAAAAATAATAATAAATATAAAATAAATAAAAATAAAATATAAATTAATATAAAAAATATGAAACATTATTTATTTTAACCGAATATTGAGAAGTGACAGAAAATTTTTTGATAAAAATTCACATTATTTTTTTGTTATTTCAAGATGAAATTTTGTCGCATTTCTTATATTATATAGTCATGCATACGTCACATATGCTAGATAAGAAAGTAAAGTTCGAGGTGTCTTGAGCTGTACAATAAATTAAAACAAATAAAGCTAAAAAACAAGGATATGGTCATCTTGACTTCAAACGAACATTTATGGTATTATATGTATACTGCATTGTTTGAGGGCACTATAATGACCAAGACTCGGCCTCACCTGGGCTCCTCTCCCACCTCTACTTCCACTTCGAAGGCCTCTTTGGTCAGCTGTGAGCGGTCGCAAGTCCAGCAGAGGCGCGGACACATCTCGCCACAGAAGCCAGCACAAAGGTGGCCGCAGCGGAGAGACTTCTTGCAGGGCTTGGTGCAGGGTTGGCGGCTGCAGAGCTGCCCACACTGATTGCGACAACGGTCGTGTTCACAATGCCAAGTACAGTGGATCTACAGAAACAGTCTTTGTGAAACCAGCAAATCACTTCATTTCTCGTCAATACTGTACGTGTTTCTAACATGATTCCAAAAAGAATCAAAATTAATTATAATAATCAGACATAGTATAAGAATCTACCTTAAAAAGAATTCAAGTTTTATAGCCATTGCATAATACAGTATTTTTATGATTCATTCACCCTAGTCTACACAATTAAAAATAAATAAAAACAGGCTTACAAAGAGTGCTTCTTTTTACAGTATGTTATTGTTGTTGCAAGATTTGATTGTATTATTTATTCATAATAATTTTATATGTGTTTTGATGTACTGAAGAAGGAAGGAAAGGGGAAATTAATATACAGTAATTAATTATATATATTCAAAACACTATATAAAAAGAAAAAAACACACCCTAAAACCCTAAATGTGTGGGATGTAATCATTGATAAAATTCATAAGTAAAAGTCAGTAACAATTAATTTAACAATAACACAGTTAGCTAATATAACATTATAATTATGAGAAGGGCTGGAAATCATGCAAATCCACACTATTCTAGATAATATTTAATTTATTTTAATGAAATTATAGTGATCTGCTGATAAAATTGAATAAAAAAATTTCAAGGCACACACTCGCATTGTTCGTATTTTTTAATGTTCTGATAATATATTATTATTTATACTGTGTTTTTTCTTTCTGCAACCATTCTTTCCCACCTTCCCAATAAAAACAAATCCGTTTATTTTTTATACTTGCCTTGCATGGTTTGCAACTCAGACCGCATGTATTTTTGCAATGTGAGCCTTCATGGGCACAGCGGTTCTTGCATTTCTGAGTGCATGGTGGGCATGGGATGTCACATGGGGCAGGACAGCTAGAATTGGTACAGCAGAAGTAAATTCAAAGTTTTGAGTTGGCGGGACTCACAACAAATCACCGCTTGCTATATACAGGCTCATCACACTGTACTGTAAAATGTAAGACAGATTGCAAGCCAATAAATTGTTAAATGTTCTTTGCAATGTTAGAAACATTCAATATTTTTCAAAAGAAGAGTTAGAAAATATGTATAAAGATATTTTCATTGATTCTAAGCTATATTTTTAAATAATGCAATTATGTATACAACTATATATATAATAATATGGGTCGATGCTACCAACTTAAACAATGACATGGCCAATTTTAATATACTGTATTTATATTTGATATAAAAGTTTACTGTTAATGCTTACCTGTGTCCGCAGACCAACTCTCGGGCGCAAAGCTCCTTGCAGGCCACGTGGAAGCGTCCCTGCTGGCACTCGCTGCAGCTCCCCAAGCACATGTGTCCACACTCGAGCTTGACCCCACAGGACTCGCGACAACGGTCAACACTCGGCTGGCTCAGTCCTGCAGCAGAAATTAACTCAACACTCAGCAACCATCAAAGATTTTTTTACAGGCCCACATGCTCAGTTAACCCAACCTCAGCTAATCAGACTCAATGTTGGTTACATTTTTGTTTTATTTTTTACTTTCAATTTAAATATTTAAAAAAAATTATGCTTGGTACAAGTGAATGCATTAAACTTTAAAAAAAAAAAAAAAAAAGAAAAAGAAACATAGAGACACAAAAATATTAATTGTGGTCTTTTTTTATGACAGAGATAAATTCTTACATAATAACTGAAATGCATTTTACAAAATTATTATTATTTTTTAAATTTAATAAAAAAAAATAATAATAATAATATCCTTGACGCCATTTTACCCTTTCGGGTGTGGCCAGGTATTTAACCTTGCGTGTAAGAGTTATCTTGCGACCGAGCTGGGGCTTACCAGGCTCCCAGAACCCTTTCCTGCACTCTTCTGGGCTCGACTACCAGATCTGTGAGGCCTGCAGTATTTTAAATTTATTTACATTAAATGTTAAATTAATCTTCCATTTGCTCCACTTTTGATTTGAAACCATCAAGCTGTCGTGTAGTTATAATTATGTACTGTATAATGTATAATGGGAGTGATTCAGCAACAAATTGTCAAATGTATAGTATGTAAGCACAATGTATCAAATGATATTTAAGGTGAAAAAAAAAAAAAAAAAAAAAAAAAAGAAAAGAAAAAAAAATAATAAAATGAAAATTTAAATAATAAAAAAGTGTTTTTTTAACAAATATTTTTCTTATACCTTTTACCTGCTATGAAAAACACCCTCTATGAAAATCACACCTATTATTATTAAAATCAGAACTAATATTTTCCTCTTGTTAAATTAAACATGATGTATTCTGTTTCATTGTTGTTTTATATTAGCATGTATTTTTTTTCTAGTGTTACCTGTATTTGTTTTTTCTTGTTGATTTTTATGCAAATTACTGTAAAATCCAAATCGCTGCATTATGTAATTAAGTCTTAAGGTAGATTTTTATGGAGTGATGTCAAGAGGGAAAATTGAGTGATTCACCGACCTGCAGCCAATTAAGGGACTCGGAATTTTCGTATCGTGGGAAGCAAAGATTATTATTTTATTGACAAGATGTGACTGCCATAATTATAAAAAAGAAAGAGCAATTTTCTCATACCACTTTGCCATGCTCTACATTGCTCTATGAAAACCTACCTTAAAGAAGTGAATTAAAAATGTATAGTTACATCTACAGTATATTCATATCAACATTAAACATCAAGCGTCCTGATTAACTCTAGGTGCTCACCCTCACTCTTCTCCCAGCACAGCAGGGCCACCTGGTGACCACAGGTAGCTTCCACAACCTCAGCCATCCTCTTGCACATGCTGGTGCACGGCTCTGCACACTTCCTGGTGCATTGGTGTCCACACTTCAGTTGCCTCTCACATTTCTCCGTGCACAGCGAAGGTAGAGGTTCTTCACTGCATTTCAGAGAGACGGAATGGTTGCAACTTGGGATGGCTTTACGAACCATTTTATTGCAGGGCTCACATTCCTCATGACACAGGCGAGTGCATGGGTGGTTGCACTTAGTTAGCTTACGGGTGCACTTTGCATAACACTTGACATCTTCTGGGTCAGATGAACATTTCATGTTTAATTCATGACCACAACTTTTCTTCTTCTTGATTTTTATTTGGCATGTTTCACATTGTTGGTAGCACCTTTTCTCGCAAATGTGATCTGCAGAACAGTCTTTGTTGAGTTTGTCACAAGATTTCCTGCATTTATAGTCCATATGATCGGGATCTTCACTGGGATGACAGGTAAGAATACATGCATGCCCACATGGTAATCTGTTTTCACAAGGTAGAGGACACTTGCTATCAAAACATTGCACCACTGCTTTGTGATTGCAGTCAGCAAATTTCTTTTCCACTTTTACATTACATGGGAAATTTTCAGGGTCCATGTGACATTTCATTGGGTGTTGGTGGCCACAAGGCAGAGTTTTCTCAACTGTTTCGTAGCAACTGCCACAGTCTTTGAAGCACAGTTTCAGGCAAGGGTGAAGGTCTGCCATGCAATTACGCATGCAGGGGTAAGAACACCTGATGTTCTCGTGGTCTCGGTTGAGGGAGTGGCAGATTTTTTCACAGTTGTGCCCACAGTTGAGCTTCACAGTGCAGACTTGCAGACAACCTCCTTCAGGAGAGAACCTCTTGAAATCCTGGGGGGTTGACACCTCACATGTCTGATCAGGGTGAACCTGGCACCTGCAAGATGTTTTATCAGTATTGGTTTCATAATAATTAATTTAACTACAATTTAGTTATACTTAAGAAAATGTGCTTTTAATAAAAATGAACAAAACAATAAGATAAATGTTTACTACTGTAATAAAAATGGAAATAATATTGTAGTGAGCTACCGAAAGTCACCTTTTTAATCTAATTATCGTTTAGCGATTGATTTTTGCACTATATAGCAATTAAAATCTAGCTTCTGATTTTAATTCTTCAAACATGGCCGGCGACGATGACGCAAAAGTTTGCAGTGCGTGCGAAGAATCGCTAAATAAGTGTGATAAATTCAATTTAATGTAACTATAATTCAATTTATGTAATCTTGGTCCTATAATTACCTCATCTACTAGAATATGTACAACAACTGAAACTCTCATTGATAATATATTTATCCCTAAAACTTTTTCTTTTGATATCATTGAAAAAAAAGTTGTACCTTTTTATTTGTCTGATCATGAGGGTCAGCTAATGTCATTTTGTGATAGTAAGTTAAGTGAGAGCAATAATAATATAAATCAACAGAAAAGGTTTTTCTCTAAGAAAAATATTAAAATATTCAAAAATTATCTTAAACATGAATCATGGTCCACTGTTTATGAAAAAAAAGATAGTGAAGAAATGTTTAATGAATTTCATAAAATATTTTAAAATTATTTTGAAAAAGCCTTCCCTTTAATTCAAGTAAAAGAAGAAAAACAAGCAAAAATTAATAAAAATAAGGTTAATTTCATGACTACTGGTTTAAAAGTATCAAGAGAAAAATTAAGAAACCTAAAAAAAGTTACATAAATTGTATCCTACCATGTGGACTGATGATTATGTTAAAAAATATAAGTACATTTATAATAAACTTATTAGAGTAGCCAGTAAAAGAAAAAATACCATCTTCATTAATAATTCTGATAATAAATCAAAAGCCATGTGGGACATTATTAAAAAAAAACATGGGAAAATTACAAAAAAGGGTAATATTTCAAATATAGTTGTAAATCAAGAAAGTGTCAGTGACCCTCAAGTAATAGCTCAAACTTTTAGTGACTATTTTCAAAATTGCATCTCAGACTGTAAAAATAAAATTAATCCTTCAAATCAAAACCAAAACAATTCTATAAAAGTAACCCCCAATTCTATGTTTTTATCACCCTTAACTAATATCCAATTGCAAAAAATTATTAAACACTTAAAAAATAAAGTCACATGGCTTTGATAATGTGTCAAACTTTGTACTTAAGTCTTACTCAGAAGAGATAAGTTTGGTTATCACTGAAATAATTAATCAATCATTTATTGATGGTAAATTCCCCACAGTACTAAAGCATGCAATTATAAAACCAGTTTATAAAAAAGGATCTAAAACTGATATAGCCAATTACAGACCCATTAGTTTACTCTCTGTATTCTCTAAACTATTTGAACAAGCATTTCTATTAAAACTCTTGCCTTTTTTAGAAGAAAATCAAATTCTGTCCAAGTTCCAACATGGGTTCCGTAAAAACAAGTCTACGGAAACAGCAATGTTTCAATTAATTGACAGCATAATTGAAAGTATTGATACTAAAAATAAAACTGCTGGAGTTTTCTTGGATCTGTCCAAAGCTTTTGACATGGTTGAACATAAAATATTACTGCATAAGCTTTATAAATATGGAATCAGGGGACAATGCCTTAATTGGATATCATCTTTTTTGGAAAATAGGACTCAGACAGTAGAAATAACATGTAATTTAAATGAGAATATGGGTAAATATTACTCGGAGGAAAAAACTCTTGTATATGGCCTTCCGCAGGGTACCTGTCTGACTCCGATACTTTTCATTCTGTATATAAATGACCTACCATTAATTATTGATGAAAACAATTGTATACCTGTAGAATATGCTGATGACTCAAATTTAAAAGTAATTGGGGAAAATAATGAAATGCTTTTAAAGAACATTATTAATGCAATTGAAACAGTGAAGTGTCATTTTAATAGTCTTGGTTTAATGCTAAATGTCAATAAGACAGAGATTTTACATTTTCAAAATATTATAAGCAAAAACCCAACATTAGAGTCAGTCTCAGCAGCTAATCAAAATATTGAAGTAAAACACAACACCAAATTTTTGGGTATAATTATAGATGAACATTTAAGATGGACTGATCACATAGATTATGCTTGTAAAAAACTCTCCTCAGTAATATTTGCCATAGGTGAGCTGAGGCATGAGTGTCTAAAAACTTTATACTACTCAAATTTTTACTCAATTTTGAAATATGGGATAATATGTTGGGGACATTCTCCTGACTTCCATAGACTATTTATACTACAGAAGAAGGTTATAAGACTGATGTATTTTGTAAAAAGCAGAAACTCATGTGTACATTTATTTAAAAAAAAAATGATATTTTAACACTTCCATGCATATTTATATTTGAAAGTGTAAGTTTTGTTAAAAAAAATATGTCAGAGTTTAAAAAGCATGAAGTAAATCATACACACAATACAAGAAATATGAAACTTGTGATAGCCCCTAAATGGTGTAGACTTAATATGTATAAAAATGGCCCATTTCTTAGTTGTCTAAGTCTATATAATAAGTTACCAAGTGAAATTAAGTGCATTGATAATGTGAAGTTGTTTCAAACAAGTGTAAGAAAGTTGCTTATAGACAAGTGTTTTTACAGTGTGAAGAAATATATGGAATGTGATTTTGCTGAAAAAAATGCTACTAAAAGTTAAATAAATTACTGTATATTTTTAACTCTAGCGTAATTGTTACCAATTTAACAATTACAACTTTGACTTGTCCTAAAACCTCAACATACATCATGTAATTGATTTTATGATTGTAGGATGAATGGAATTAATAAAGAATTTTGAATTTGATAAGGTCTGAGAACTCATTCCAAGAACTCTTTGAAAGTACAAATGGACAAGACACAGCTAACATTATTTAATAAGATTTATAATACAGGAGGTTGAATTATAAAGATATAATACAATGTACTAAAGGAGACTATGACTTGTTAAAACCGGTTTTATTTAAAAGTGTCAAAATCTTTAGACTCCAAAGTTAACAATTGACAGAAGACATTTAATAAGAATAACATAACCTATAACATCATGTAATTAATACAACATGTGCACTATAGTATTTCATAAGAATTTAAGTAAACAATATTCTATGTTCTCTATTCTCTTGATGCGAGTGGAAATTATTAACCATTGCATATATATATTAAAAGCATTTAAAGCTCCTGACGTCTAATCCAATGGTCCTGGGTTCGAGTCCCAATGACGCCCGTTTTTTAAGCAATTTTTTTGCTATTCTCTATTTTTGGTGATACTTCATTGTAATGGTTAAAAACGTTTTTTAATTGGCAATTAACCTAATTGCTATTTAATCCTTAAAATAAAAAATATTTAATTCTAATAAGATCTAATTAGAAATTAATAAGACTTAAAAGGGGGCATTCACAAAGCCTTAAGGCCACATTTAGGGCTCGATAATTTAAAGCCAGAAATTTCGGGTCTAAAAATCATGCCTAAAATCGGGCTTTAAATTATCAAGTCCTAAATGTGGCCTTACGGCTTTGTGAATGCCCCTTAATAAGATCTAATTAGAAATTTTAATAAGATTTAATAAGATCTAGTTGAATCCTATTGCCAAAACTGAACTAGTTCTTATTGAAAATTCTAATTAGATTTTTCAATAAGAAACTTGCAATAGGGCAGCATGATATTTTCCTTAATTCCCTCATTATTTTATGCAATGTTAACAGTTTTAGACTATGCATACACAATTTCCTCTCTTACTTGAGGGCAAGTGTTCCTCCAATGGCGCTCTGCTCCTCCAGAGAGCTCCTCATGGCTTGCCAGATGGGACTGGCCGAGGCGAGGCCCTCCATGTTGCCAATGATGTAGAGGGCCTGACGGGCTCGCGACAATGCCACACACACCCGGTTCTCTGTCGCCAGGAAGCCAATTCGATTCTCCTCATTACTGCGCACCAGCGAGAGCAAGATGACCTCATTCTCCTCACCCTGGAAGTTGTCAACCACCGTGACTAGCACCGAACTGACACGATGGTGCTCATATTTACGCTGCTCCTGTGACAAAATTTAAAGGTGGATTCAATTCAGAGTCCTTAATATGGTTGTAAAATATGTTATACACCTATATACTCTCTTATCTTCTTTAAATAATGATGATCTAAATTCAAATTTGCCCTTCCTTTCTCCTAATTCTCCCCCCCCCCTCTAAAAAAAAAAAAAAAAAAAAAAAAAGTCTATCAATTTTGATTTTCACTTCATAATATTTCGAAATTGTAAATCGGTGGGTTATATGTAATGTATAAATAAAATAATAAGTATAATATGAATAATTATATTATTAATGAACTTTATTGTGTGCTGTCCGCCCCACCTTTTTGAAATAAATAAAAATAAATAAATAAATAGCTTTTAAAATAATGTATTAAATAAGTAAATGAACAAATGATACAGTTTATTAGGCAAATATTTTTTTCTGTCCACAGCTAAAAGATTACACAATTAGACAAAAGAGGTTTAACATTTGCTTCACTAGAACCACATTCATTCTGAACTCATCCAGTTTGCCGAGACCCCCTTTACCTTCTTGATGAAGAACATCTGACCACGGTAGGTTGCAAGGATGGTAATCTGCTCTGCGGTGAAGCCCTGCAGCAGCAGATGGTCGCACAAAGCCAGCAAGAAGTGCGCCTCATGCTCGTTCCTGCGACTGCTCATCTCTGTATCCTGTGGAGATCTTGTCACTGCTCAATTTGCTTGCACACCAACACAAATTTTACAATGAATGTGAAATGAAATAACTTTAAGAGAGTATATAAACTTGATTTCAATCTATGTTTTAGAAATAGTGACAATAAAAAGTAAAACGCCATAAATTCATATCAATTGCAGTTTTTTTCATTAAAATTATGCATTTAAAAAGTAAATAAAAATAATTACAGTATGTCACTTCCACTTACAGTAGAGTGAGTGACTGTACCTGCTGCTCTGGTTGGTTGTGGGTGATGAAGAACAGACGGTGAGGGACACCAGGCACTTTGGGGCGCTTTAGGACCGAACTGTCGTTGGCCAGGCTGGGGTAGATGGTGGGAACAATGAGGCGTGCCATGTCGGGGGCCATGCGATGCTGCACGCCCAGAGTCACACACTGTCCTCGGTTGCGCACCATACGTTCAAACAATGACACATCAAAGTTGAAGTGCAAGCCGAGGGCATACACAGCAATGCTCGGTCGCAGTTGCTTGTGGTCACCTGGCAAGCAGTTAATTTTTAAAATAGGCATTTAATGGCCAATTACTTAATAATACGATCATCACCTTAGTTAAGTTCGGTGACTACAAAAAAAAAAAAAAAAAAAAAAAAAAAATTAGAAGGATATTATATAGAATATATATATATATATATATATATATATATATATATATATATATATATATATATATATATATATAATATATAGAAATATTATAGAAAAATATACTTATTTAAAAATACATTTAAAAATTATATATATTTTTGTTATTTTTGGCAACATGAAGAAAGAAGAGAAGGAAGCCCTTCTCTATTGGCTTACTAGAAGTAAAATGGCTTAAACGCCAATGCGTGGGCATAAGAAAAGAAGAAGAAGATATTTTTGTTTTATATCTTCACAGTTACTACTGTAAAATTAGAACAATAATTTATGTTTGTGCTTATTAATTTTATTAAAAAAATGTAAATTGATGATGATATTTATATGTATATGTTTAAGTGTGTAGTAATGGATATTACTTTGAGTAATGATGGTTTGTTTTATAATTATACAATTGATAACAAAGTCATTACTTATACTGATAAAATGAAAGTGTTGGGTGTTAATGTTACTGCTAATCTAAAATGGAATATACATGTAGAAAGTGTGAGGTGCAAGGTTGCTAAATTGATGTATTTTTTGAAGCGCAACCTCTATGGTTGTACCCATTGAGCTCTATACAAGGCTAGAGGGATAATGCCCTATACTTCTCAATGTTAAACTGTGCGCACGGTCCGGCGGGAGGAAGTGGGTGGGAGATTGCGCTTTCGTCACACATTCCAACGTATTCTCCTCAGAATTGCCAACTGCAGTGTAACTTTTAATATTTATTTTATAAGGAAACTTTCTTAGGTTGGTCAACCAGGCATTCGATAGCACCGACCACCACCCACTTTCCTCCCAGACGCCGTGCTCGCCTAAAACAGCTGATTAGCCCTCTAGCCTTGTATAGAGCTCAATGGTTGTACCACAAAAGTTAAGCGTCTAGCATATCTGACGCTTATACGGTCTTTAATAACCTATGCAGCTCCAGCTTGGCATCCCACAACTAATACAAACATGAAAAAGTTTGAAGCTTTAGAAAAACAGGCTTTAAAGTTCATTTATAATAATCATAAGCCTGACTGTTCTATAACAAATATTGTTCCAATAAGTCAACAATTTGAGATAGTTGATCTCCTATTTTTCAATAAGTGTAGAACAGCCCTTGTCCAAAAATTAGAGTAGTGGTCATGATTTGACCACCTAAAATGAGTGGTCAGACCACTAGATTTAGTGGTAGGACCACTAAATTTAGTGGTAGGACCACTAAATCTAGTGGTAGAGCCTAGTGGTAGTGGTCAGACCATGTGGTAGCCTTAGTGGTAGGACCACTAGACTAAGTGGTAGGACCACTAGACTAAGTGGTAGGACCACTAGACTAAGTGGTAGGACCTAAGTGGTAGTGGTCAGATCTAGTGGTAGTGGTCACACCAAGTGGTAGCTTTAGTGGTAGGACCACTAGACTAAGTGGTAGGACCTAAGTGGTAGTGGTCAGATCTAGTGGTAGTGGTCACACCAAGTGGTAGCTTTAGTGGTAGGACCACTAGACTAAGTGGTAGGACCTAAGTGGTAGTGGGTAGGACCTAAGTGGTAGTGGTCAGATCTAGTGGTAGTGGTCAGATTAAGTGGTAGGACCTAAGTGGTAGTGGTCAGATCTAGTGGTAGTGGTCACATCAAGTGGTAGCCTTAGTGGTAGGATCACTAGACTAAGTGGTAGGACCTAAGTGGTAGTGGTCAGATCTAGTGGTAGTTGTCAGACTAAGTGGTAGGACCTAAGTGGTAGTGGTCAGATCTAGTGGTAGTGGTCAGACTAAGTGGTCAGATCTAGTGGTAGTGGTCACATCAAGTGGTAGCCTTAGTGGTAGGACCACTAGACTAAGTGGTAGGACCTAAGTGGTAGTGGTCAGACTAAGTGGTAGCCTTAGTGGTAGGACCACTAGACTAAGTGGTAGGACCTAAGTGGTAGTGGTCAGATCTAGTGGTAGTGGTCAGACCAAGTGGTAGTGGTCAGAGTGTTAGTGATAAGAGGTGTGTAATATATATTTTTATTACTTATTAATTGTTGGGGTACGGAGTTTCATGGCTTGCAAATAATACATACTGCACTGACCGTCCTGATCAACTGAGGATTTCCACGGTTCCCTCAGTCTCGATCACCTCTAACGCGTAACAGGCGCATCAGATCCAGAAAAAAATTTGGGACAGGGGGGGGGGGAGGCGGGGGCAGGGCGGGGGCGGCTGCAAAATTTGGAAGAGGGGCCGGGGCCGGGCTACCGAAAATGTTAAAAAAATTTAAGTGGGGGAAACGCCTATATTGCCCATGTTAAATCCAAAATTTTGGGGGGAGGGGCACCCCCCCCCCTGGATTCGCGCCTGCCGTGGCCGCACCATATAAATATATCCGTTGTCAATAAAAAAAAAAAAAAAAAATTGACCACTTAATTATCTAGTGGTCAGATTTTTTACCACTGAGCTCAGTGGTCACTCTAGAGCGCATGCGCAACGTCACGTGATAAAGAAACATCATGGCGTCGCACACGAGGTCGAGCAAAGTGCGAGCTCTGAAAAACGTATTATCAAGCTGTTTTATGTCAGATAAGTACCTTTTTAGTACATAAAACGTGTTATGAAATGTTCTTTTGTTAAGTTCTCGTTACTTTGTGTTGAATAATTTGTTCCAGGTAGCCTTTAACAGTCAATGATTGTCGGCTTCCTTTGGGACATGACAAAAATATCGCCGGAACATATCTCGCTGGTTGGTAATTATTCTTCAAAAACTTGCATGCTTTATAATTATTATTATATTTCTTTTGTATTGTAATTTTATTAATGTTATAATAATAAAAATGAACAATTCTCTCTCAGTGCATGCCTTTTTGTCGTTTTCTTGTACACACGCATGTATATATAATATATGTATATCATTTTTACCTTGAATTAAGTGAAATAATTTACTTATTCAAGGTAGAAATGTGAAATAATAATGTTATTACATGTTGTAGCTATTTTTTCCACTGTCTGAGGCTGAAGAAAGTGCTAACTGCTTCGTGATATACGGCGTGTGATCACCATCTACTAACGATTTTTTTACCACTAGACCACGGCGCTACCACTAGAGCGTGACCACTAGAATTGACCACTAGAGTGACCACTAGAATTGACCACTAGAGTGACCACTAGAATTGACCACTAGAGTGACCACTAGGGTGACCACTAGGGTGACCACTAGGGTGACCACTAGGGTGACCACTAGGGTGACCACTAGAATTGACCACTTAATCCCTGACCATGACCACTGGCCAATCTACCACTAAGCAGTGGTCAAACGCTTGACCACTGCGGATTTTTTGGACAAGGGAGGTCAGGTGGATTTGAATATTACTGATACTGTTAAAAATGGGCGTCAAATTAGAGGACAAGATGGTGTTGTTAGTCTTATTCCACCACAGGCTCGTTTAGAGTTATATAAAAAAGGTTTTTTAATAAGGACTGTGTCTGAATGGAATAAGTTGCCCTGCAATGTAAAGAAAAGTGATGCTAAGCAGTTTCCTTCTGCTCTTAAGAATTATTATATTCTTAAAAATAGTTAATTAATTTGTTTGTTTTTGACTCTAGCATTCTATGCTATAGCATTGGTATAAATTTGTAGGTTAGCAGCCACTTGTGATATGGTGCTTCTAGTGCCTTGCTTGCTACCCCCACCCCACTACTTGTAATACTGTGTGTACCTTGGGTGAAATAATAAAATAAATAAATAAAAATAAAATAATTCTAAATTTTCTTATTACAGGTATTAGCAATGTAAACACTATGTACCTCATGGTTCTTTATGTGTAATAAATAAATACAAATTAAACTTTACAGACAGGCAAGACAAACATTGGAGTGTCAAATGCTCATAAAATTTTCATTTCAGTATAAATAGCTGTCTCGACTGTCACACAAAGCATATTTTTTAATTGTTAGAATTATTTTTTTATTTTTGTATAAATTGTGTGCACGTACCTGTTTTATAAATGTGTTTTTGTTTTCAGTACTTATAAAAGTAAATACAATTTAAAAACTGTATAAATGTATGTATGTATGTATGTGTATATAGTATATATACAGGGTGTCCCAAAGATCTTTAGATTTTTCAAACCCTAATAGCAACCGTTTGGTATTTTTTAATGTTTACTTTATTTACATCAAATAAAAGCTCTGAATTTAACATTTTCAAACATGTGAACAGAAAAATAAAAAAAATTTGAAAGGTGATGTGTCTTTTTACCCGTAAGAAGGCAAAATGGGAGCTTTTTGCACTTTTTCGTGCATAGTTTTTTGGACGAGGTGTTCCCAGGCATATGGATTGACCTGGGGTCCCACAACTGGGGTCCCACAACATGGGTCCCCAGGTTCCCTGCTTTAATCCCACAGAATTTTTCCTACGGGTCTATGCGAAGGACAACGTATTCAAAATTCCAAAGTGAGACTCGTTGGAGCTAAAGCAATTAAGGCATCACCGCGACGATCTAATCCACCATGCCTGCCATGCTGCACAATGTGTGGCGTGAGTTCAAGGAGGGACTGGATGTTTGCTGAGCCACCAACGGAGCCTATTTAGAGAGGCCTTGTTGCATTTGCATTGAAAAAAATCAACAAGCATAGGAATTTATGCAATCAATTTTTAGGTGCAGGAGCAGTCGTGATTCCGAAAAAAAGTGACCATTTTGCTTTCTATTGGTTAGAAAAGAAAAATCTCATTTAAAACAAAAAAATCTGTTCACATTTTTGAAAATGTTAAATTCAGAGCTTTATATAATTTGATGTATATAAAGTGAATATTAAAAAATACTAAACGGTTGCTATTTGGGTTTGAAAAATCTAAAGATCTTTGGGACACCCTGTATATATATATATATATATATATATATATATATATATATATATATATATATATATATTATAATCATAATGGGATACCTGATTTGTTGATACTGTATTAATTTCCATGGGTGGTGACTAAAAAATTTAACAATGGTTTTTATCAATATATAGCTATCAGATTAAATTTTGACTTTCTGGCATCATCATGACATCACCGAGTTACTCACTTGATCAAGCATTTTCGGTTTAACTGGCTGATAACATAAACAGCAAATACGCACACACACACAAAGTATATGTGAAAGAGAAAAAAATATATTTTTCATCTTTTGTTGAAACTTTTAGGCCTCTTTAATATACGTAGACATATAAATAATTGTATGCATTGCATTTTAAGTGATGAAATAAAATTATATAATTAAAAAATGTGTATGACAGGGAGTTGAACCCATATATAATTTTGAGCACTCACCGATGAGAATGAGGTGCTGGCAGTGGTTGGTGAGGCACGCCACAACGTGAGCTTCCATCACCTCTGCAGCTTCCTCCACGATCACTATAACACAAACATGTGTTTTTAATGAGCATCATAATTATGTCAATAAAAGTCTGAAAATACGTTTTTTTTTTTTTTTTTTTTTTTTTTTTTTTTAAGGTGAAAATATATTGAATGGTAAATAATGTGACACTTACCTTAAAGGCCGGGTTACTGACAGTGCTCAAATTAAAAATTAGGGAGAGTTGCTACAGTTGACAAACAACATTTGAATTATTTTTATCTGTGCGCGTTGCAGCTGCAAAGCATGCATTGGCCGGTTGTGTGTTAATTGTGACGATGACAACAAGGACTTATTACTCCTTAATTACTATGCAGTCCCCACTAATGCAGCTGCAACAAGCAAGGGTAAAAAAAAAAAATGCAAATGTTGCTTGTCAATTCTAGCAACCCTTTGTGACGGCCTAATTTTCTATTTGAGGCCAGTCCTCCTTTAATTGGAAAAACAATACAATTAAATAAAACACAGATTTTTGCAGAATTCGATTCATCAAGGTTTAGGAATTATAAAAATAAATTAATATTATTTATTATAGGGATACAATTTTAAGTCCTATAGTTAGCTGTTTCACTTTTTGACTCCAGTCCCATGATTATATTTTTTTGCTTCTATAAGAATGATTAAATATATGAAATAATGCATACATGTTAATCTTACGTGTCATGGTGATTATCAAGACTGCAGAAGGGGACTTTTCAGAGGCAAGGAGTGTACATATAGTAGATATAGTATAATTTGTTAATTTTTATGTAATTGTATGCATTCATGAACAAAAAAATATTCACTGAACAAAAATAAAATGTGAGAAAATTAAGACTGAATGCATATATGGTATGAACGTTAAATTTATTGATAATTTGTCTGTTTGTAAATAATGCTTACTCACCAATCTGACAGCCCAGTTTCTTCAGCAACTCGTGGAGGCGAGCAGCGCCAGTGGTTGTCATGCCAACTACATTACTGTGTCGTAAAATTGCAAGATCGTCATGGAAACGAAGTTCCTCAATTCGCTCGCGTAAGTGGAAGATTTTGTTCTCGTTGATACGGAGTTGTTTCTGCCACTTGAGCTCTGCCTGGTTCACCCAGTAAGAGTAGAGCTGCCAGCGCTGGGTAAGGTTCAGCTGCCACGCATCCCGAGCCAACATCAAGGTAGTCTGCTCATTACTAGCTGTCTTACGAGTCTCGTTGAGGTACTCCAAGTTGTCAATAACATTGTTGCGAAAATCAACAGTTGTGGCAATTTCATCCATAATTTGCTTCACTTGATCCTGGTTTAGGTTACACTTTTCATCATTCACCAACTTCAAATTTTTTTTCTCATAGTCTTCGACATTGCCTCGAAGAGAGTAAAATGAAATAAATTTTTGTCCTTCAGGCATGTATAGAGAGTCTTCTCCAGCATGAAATCCGCAGAGCCAAGTCAAAAATTGTTTTCCAATTTGAGTAACTATACCAGCTGTCACATTTTGATCAATAATAGAAGCAAGGTCGTATTTTAATGTTACAATACCAGCATTGTCTTTAATTTGATTTATATTCTTTTTTAAAACGCTCAATTTCCGATCGTGTTTCCTCTACACTGGAAAGCAAATTTCTAAATAATTGTGAACTTCCATCATGAAAATGATGTGAACGGTTCCTTCGTTGACGTTTCAAGTTATACGGCTCTAACATTACACTTCTTGATTGGCCACCAATTCGAACCAATTTGTTCGTAAACTTGAGGATTCCTTCGAGGAACTGATCAAGTGCATGATTTGTCAAACACACCACCAGGATTGGCGTGTCACGTCCAGTTGCCTCCCGGTTTTCAATGAGAGTTTGTGCGATCTTGAGTGCCATGAAGGTCTTGCCAGTTCCTGGAGGTCCCTGGATGACAGCCAGCTCTCTCGTGAGGGCTGCGTGGAGGGCTCGGAGCTGCGAGGCATCCAAACCAAGATTTTCTGCACTGGGCCAAGTTGATTCATCAAGGACTGTCACTCTAAATTTTTTCCCCTCAACATTCCTGATGACGCACTTGACAGGTAGTTCTTTTTTTTCATCAGGAAGCTCAAATGGATCAACTGCTTCATTGGCGGTGTTCAAATAGAGAGGTGGAGAATCTGTGGCTTGCATCTCAATAATGTACTTTGACATTGGGAATGATTGCTCATCAAACGTCTGAAGAGTTTTCAGAACTTGGTAATACGGCTCAAAATAAACTTCACTCTCCACCATCAGGTACTTTGATTTTTTTTTGTAAATATTTTCATCATATTTCTCACAGAATTTTACCAACAGTTCTCCTTTACGAAGTTCTATTACATTTCGATCAGCAACCGTGGCAAAGAGCAAACTTTCAAAATTATTGCTGGTGAAACATAGAAGTGCTCCATGCATGAACCTCTTTGAAAATTCCCAGTCTAAGTTTCTATTGTTAGGCAATTGAAATGAAATTAAATTTCCTTCTCTTGGTTTTTTCGTTGCATTTTGTTTATCTTCCTCGTAAATGTAACGTAGAAAGCGAATATCATGGTACAGACGTACTGACTGTGACTCACATTTTCTTGTTGACTTTCCATGCAGGAAATCTGCAATACCATCCCTAAGGGGCCTCACATAGTCTTCTCGCAGCAACCGGAACTGAGTGTCTAGGTAATGTTCTACGTCCTGGTATCGACCCTGAACCTTGTTGGCACGAAGGTATGGAAAATCTTGCCTGGTCACGTCCTCAATGTTTGGGTAGATGCTCATTTCTCTAAAGTTATCTGGGGGAGGAACAAGTTCCATTCGTTCCTTCTTGCTCTCCTTCGCAACATTGCAATTTTTTGTCTCAAATTCCAGTTTCAATTTATCAAGATCATCAACAATGGATTTAAACCTTGTCAAGATTTTTTGATCTAATTTAATGGTACCTTGACTTACAAGACCATTAATGCACATTTGACACCCCATGACATGAGATCTCAGTTTGTCACATGCTGTGTTTGGAAGCAATTTTAGTACTGTTTCGAAGAATTCTTGCATATCAGAAAGCAATTGTTCCAGTTCAGAACTTGGCAAACATATTCCTTGCATAACCAGAATTGAAAATTGCTCTAGAAACTCAGGCTGGCATGCTTGAATCATGATGAGACCTTTGTTTTTATCAAACTCTGATTCACTTACTTTTTTCAATAATTTTAAAATGATTTTAAATTGTTTAATGTCAAGTTTCTCTCTAATTAATTCTTCAAAACAATTTTGCTGATTTGCAAGGGCAAGTACAACTTCCCGGTTGCTTTTATTAGACAATTCTTCAAATCTGTTTTTTTCTGACTGGGTCTTGTTTCCAGATTTGTTGTCAATCCGACCTCTGATGTTGCGTGAGATGTATGATGCATTGTGACCTCGAGTGGATTGGTTGTGTTGTTGATGGTGACCTCTTCCTCTACCTCCGCTTGCCAGAGGATGAGAACCAAGCAGGGAGGGTACATTGGGAAAAGACCTGCCTCGTCCTAGCTGCCCAGATCCAATGTGAGCCCTGCGGGAGCCTATCCGAGATCCAGACGTTTCAATCCTGCCACCTTTCATGGGACGCTGCTGACTGGATGACCGTAACATACTTAGGACACCAGCAGCACCTGGAGTAAAAAATAGCAAATATTATATGGAATTTTTTCCTGTAGTACACAGTATTTATTAAATAAATGCAATAATTATATAATGCACCCATAAAAGAAACAGAGGTAGGCAAAAAAAAAGTATACATTACTTTAAGGCATCTAAAGTATCTGTTCAGGTGTTCATTTTATCATCTTATTTATGCCAAATATGAATCCTGTAATTATATATTACTGTACATAAGCTTTTTAACAGTGAAATTTATGTAGTTTTAATCTTTTACCAGTGCACTTCAGAAAGAGGCCTGAAGGAACGAAACCTCCGCCGGAGTGGCAATTTTTTGGGAAAAGGGGCGTCGCATGCTTAATTTTTCTTATTCCGGTAATGAAAAGTTGCAGTAAAATTTATTTATAAATATTTGAAAATATGTTCATTTTAATTAATAAAGATGTAACTGGACATAATACTAGACAGTAAAATCTTATTCATTAAAAATATGGAGGTTAACTACAAGCAATTAACTAAATAAAGAGTCCATTTTTATTTGAGCTCATATCAGTCCATATTTTATAACAAACTTCCAGATTATATAAAAAAAATTGAAAGTGTATCTGTTTTCAAGAAAAAATTGTTTAGCTCTCTTTTTAAAAATAATTATTATTTTATTAACAAGAAAAATGTTAACAATTTGTAAGTGTACATTCTGATTTGTAACAATTATAATGGACAACTTAAATGAAAATTTTTTATTTCAAAAATGAAAAGAGGGTATCAAATTATGCCACTCTGAATTTTTTCAGATTTTTTTGAGTCCCGGAACTATTTTTAAGTATGTGTAATTATTGAAATTCTTTAAGCTAAGTTGGCACCCCTGGAGCCTTAATAAAAAGGATATTAGGGCAAAAACGCCTATTGACGCCTCCAGGGGGTATGGATGGCTGCACTTTCAATATTTTTTTTAAAAATAGTTCCAGGACTCAAAAAAATCTGAAAAAATTCAGAGTAGCATAATTTGGTTGGTACCTTCTATTCATTTTTGCAGTAAAAAAATTTCATGCAAGTTGTCCATTGTAATATTTTCTAAATGTTAATTAAATGTAAAAATTGAAATTGTTTTATGTTTTAACATTCCATATGTATGAATGACAATAATGTTCTTTTTTTTCCGCCAGATAAATCTAATTACATGTATACATATATAATTTATTTAGTACCCGTATTGTATGTTATCACAATGTATCAACTAGTTGGTATTAGTGGTATTTAATGTGACTAAAAAAATAAATGAAATGAGCTCAGTGTTGTACAATAAACTTCCAGACTATCTAAAGAAAATTGAAAGTATACCTGTTTTTAAGAAACAATTGTTTGCCTATCTTATTAAAAAAAATATTATTCTATTAAGCTTATGCAAAATGAAAATTGTCAATAGTTATTTGTCTGTATATACTGTGCTGTAATTATTGAATATTGTTATTTTAACTGTGGTATTTTGGATGTTTGTCTATGATTTTGTATTACTTTTTTTTTTAACAGCTATTTCAATTTTGTTTACTATGTATAGTCACCAGGGCTCGGTTCCGAGAACGTTCACGGATCCAGATCCGCGAAAGATCCGCGGAAAACAATCGAGGATCTGGATCCGGGATCCAGGTTCCGCGAAAAACGTTCAAGGATCTGGATCCCGGATCCAGGTTCCGAGAAAAACGTTCGAGGATCTGGATCCCGGATCCTTGTTCCGCGATAAACTTCCCGCTCCATGGATCGCGGATCCAGGTTCCGCGAAAAACGTACGAGGATCTGGATCCCGGATCCTGGTTCCGCGATAAACTTCCCGCTCCATGAATTGCGGATTCAGGTTCCGCGAAAAGCGTTCGAGGATCTGGATCCCGGATCCCGGTTCCGCGATAAACTTCCCGCTCCATGGATCCCGGATCCAGGTTCCGCGAAAAACGTTCGAGGATCTGCAAGTACTTCCGCCGCTGTCGCCCTCTGTACTACTCCTTAGGTTCCGCAACCGGCTTGACAGTCGACACAAATGATTGGTGGCAAGTGTTGATTGCTCGGGCGTAAGGACGCACTGAAACCTCGGGTCTAAATACAAACCAGCACAAATGACCTTATTGTTAAATATGGTTGGTGCCCGATTTTTCATTTGTTGGTGTAGCTCTTGCGCTAGGGGATGATCTATTTTACTTGTAGCTAGTTCACAGGTATACCATATGCGGTAAGTGTCACCGATACTAAGTTGTTCAGCTTGTAGTCTATCTGTTGCTGTCTTAGCTGGGTGCAGTGCTGTGACAATTTCACATACTGACGTCCATTCACTTTCAGTTAACTTTAATTCCGGATGTTCTTGCTCTCTTTCCTTACAAAATTGTTTAAACTTCAAACATGAATGGAACATATCATAGGTCGTTGACCATCGCGGTTCTATATCAAGTTTAGGTCGTTGTAATTTTTCTACTTTCAGTAGAGGAGCGAATTTTGTTGTCCTTAATGGATCCCGGATCTAGGTTCCGCGAAAACCGTTCGCGGATCTGGATCCCGGATCCCGGTTCCGCGTAAAAGATCCGAGAGCTCGGATCCGGGATCCTGGTTCCGCGATAGACTCCCTGGCACATTGATCCGGGATCCAGGTTCCACGAAAAACGTTCGCGGATCTGCATCCCGGATCCCGGTTCCGCGTAAAAGATCCGAGAGCTCGGATCCGGGATCCTGGTTCCGCGATAGACTCCCTGGCACATTGATCCGGGATCCAGGTTCCACGAAAAACGTTCGCGGATCTGGATCCCGGATCCGCGTAAAAGATCCGAGAGCTTGGATCCGGGATCCTGGTTCCACGAAAAACGTTCGCGGATCTGGATCCCGGATCCGCGAAAAACGTTCGCGGAACCGAGCCCTGATAGTCACAATGTATCAACTGATATTTTATGTGAATAAATAAATAAAAATAAATAATGTTATGCATTAATTGAGCATGATTAATATTTTACAATATATATAACCTTTTCAAATAAATATTGTTAATATCATTCATATTATTAATATTATTATTTTTTTTTAATAATTCCAATCAGTGTCCTACTAGTGCATTGCTCTGTACCTATCTATACAGTATATATATATATATATATATATATATATATATATATATATATATATATATATATATATATATATATATATATATATACACATATATATAGATAAAAATGACGCCATATCCCTTTACGGGGTAAGCCAGCAGCATTATTACCTCGGCCGTCTACAAATTGCCCTCCAAAGCACTCGTTTCTTGCATACTCCACTTATTATGCACTGATTGCACTGACATGTATTATAAATCTATATTTTTTTAATTATTTACTGTATCATAACTTATATGACCAAGTAAATTTTTTAACATCTTAAAAATATGGTTTTAATTATGAGTTCTATTATCTATCCATATAATATGCAATATACTGTACTAACAACTGGTATTGGATTAACAAATAAATGGTTTGTTTGTATGTGCTGACAGTAGATGACTAATTCAATATATTTACTAGCTGTAATATATTTCCCTTGTCCCAAGTTTGGTCTTCCTTATAAAAACGTGATATGTAATTGTACTGTATGTGCTTAATTATCAGATCTTTCTGCAGGCCGATAATAAAAAATATGATTGTTTTTTAATATATTCATGACGCAGCGATGTCATTATAATGGTATTTTGAATTAAATAATATTATCTATTGTATGGTACTATATATATATATATTCATGTATATGATTGAAATAGGAGCAAAGAGGGCACTGATAAAATGAGGCATTGAAAGTGGAAATAAATAAAGTCAATATTTATACCATGTAAATATTACTCTAATTAGTCACTGCATGGTATACTATATTAATGTGTATACTGTATGCAGGCATAGGATCCAAGGGGGGATGGGGGTGATCGATCATCGCCTCCCCCCTCCCTTCCTACAAAAGGTCCTAAAATATGTTGAAGGTTTTACCACCCCCACCGTTGTCGCCCCACTTACGTACCCCTTCCCAACCCAAATGTAACATTGCAGGATAGCCCCCCCCCCCTCTTCAAAGCCGCGCATTGGATATATATCTGCATGCCTCTGATCGACTGTATGACCACATCAATTGAAGCAGGATTAACAATTATACAGCAATAATGATACAATTAACATTATACTCATTTTCTTGCTTTTTGTGATAAAAACAATAACATGATTATGTCATACACTGTTAAGAGTGCGCGACATCACATATTTAAAAATTTATGTATAATTATCATTTTCAGGGCCGGAGTACAATCTAACAGATCTTAGCGCTAGAATATCTCATGTAGACGCTATAATATGGTACGGTAGCTTTCCAGACTGTCACCATCCTATTCTGGCATTTCTGGCTAATGAGAGGCTGGGATAAAAAGCAAAAGACGATCGCCGCGCGTATGTAGTAATGTAAGTAATGTTATATATATATAGTCAAAAATTTACACGTAAACTATATAAAGATCTGTAATATGCACACTGCATGCATATATACATGTGTAGATCTTCTACATATCTCAAACATGCAGGAACTGACCCCAGCTAGAACAAATAAATTTGAGGGAGAAAGTAGGGGCAATTAAGGCCGGCCCCATATATTACACTGTAATTGAAATATAATAATATGTTGTAATAAAAAAAAAAAAAAAAGAGGTGTGAAATCGTCCCTCGCCGCAATATTGATGAGCCATCTGCTTATATAATTACCATAATTTCGGGTCCTCGTTTCAATAATGATCGAGCTCCCTCAATGCAATTAATGCATCCCAGGAGCGGATATAGGAAAAAAATCCAGGGGAGGGGGGGGGGGGGAGGGGACTGCCTCTATAAGGCCATGTTAAAAAAAATTTAGAGTGGGGGAAATGCCTATTTTGCCCATGTTAAATCGAAAATTTCGGGGGGGGGGGGGAGCTCCCCCCAGGGCTAATCCTAGCTCTATATTGATAGGGGATATGGCCACTCCCTTCCGGCTTATGAAGGCCGAATTCTGATTGGCTTAGAAATAATAATAATGTTCTTCCACTATACTGCCTGTATTCGGGAGATGCCGAAGGTTGTTCCCTTTGGTATCGTCTGCCTATAGATGATGGTTTTCTGTAGTTTCCCATGATCGTCACTCCCAGGCAAATGCCGGGGCAGTTCCTAACACAAGGCCACAGCCGCCTCCTTTCCTATCAATCCTTCCAACTGTTGTTATTAAGTTTGAATTAATGCTTACACTAATAGCAGAATATGCTGTAGTAATAACATCGTAATAAAAATAAAAAGACCTTTTTGCTGAAACGCCTTCCTATTGGTTAAAAAGGGGTTATTTGCTTATTGTTGTTTACAAATTTCGAACAATCAAATTTCCCTTTTCTTACGGTCGGGAGTGACTTTACCCGGAGGATTAGCCCAGGGCTATTCTCCTATAATAGGGGATATAAGCGCCCCTGTCTGACTTATGGCGCTAAATACTGAATTCTGATTGGCCTAAAAGTGGATATTGGAATTGCTCTGATTGGCTTAAAAGTGGATTTTGGAATTGCTCTGATTGGCCAAAATAAAGTTGTTGATTTTTTTCTAATTGGCTGAAATTTTAATTGTTGGAACTTTCAAGTGATATCATTGGTTAAAGAATATCCACTTTTAAACCAATCAGAGAGCTGCAATAAAAAAACACTTTTTGCCCAGGGCCGTCCCATGCGCACGGTGCATACGTTTAATTTTTTCTGCTCTATTATAGAGTTTTCCGTAAATTAATAGCCACGGCTTAGAAAAGCTGCGCAGAAACGAGTTTTAAATGTTAGTAGTCTACTGCGCATGGCTCTGCGAAGTGTGCATGATAAAAAAGCTTGAATCCAAATAAAGCTGCGCAAACGCTAGGTGACTAATCTGCGCACAGCCAATAGCAACTTTGTATGCTTTATGAACAAAGATACGAACTTCTACCCCAGATTGCTTGCGAATTGCAGTGTTTAAAAATTCTTTTAATACGCTACTGTAACCGGTTTGGCTTGTAGTATTGCAAATAAATATCAAATTTGAGATGAGATAAAAAGCAACGTTCTCGCTAATGTTGAACAAAAATTCTGCTCCGGTAGGGGCCCCTCGTGCAGCAAAACAGCTGTTTTGAGCTCACTACGTGACGTCACCTTGGGTGTTTTTGGCCAAAATGCGCAGATCAGTCCAAATTCGTAGGGCTGACGGACCTATCTATTATAGTTGTATCATGCTTTTTGCCCATAATTTACAGTCTTTCAAACGTTAGAATACCCCTGTCAATCATCTTCGGCGTAGTGATTTGTATTCTTCCGACCCATGTTGCTAACAAAATACAAAAAAATAGTTCTTTCACTACCCTGACTCCACGGCACAGTAGGGCACAATTGGGCACAGTTAAGGTTCACAGTTAGGTAAGCTGTAATGCCCATGAGTATCCAGTAGGGCACAGTGTTTATAATAGGTACCCCAGAGCATCCTAGCTTTCTAAACTTGGCGTAACTTGGCACATTGAATACACTCTTTGAAGTTGTATCGACTATGAACTAGAAGGGGCTTAAATGATGCTTTAATTGATATATATAATATCCAACTGATATTTTTTTTCATTAAATAAACTACATTGGCAATATATCTAATTATTATCTAATTTATTTATTAATTTTGGACTTTGAAAAAATTTATACCCGGATGGTAGCGCCATCTGTTTCTAAAAAATTGAAGTAAGAAAAAAAAAAGCAACATACAACATATGATATGGGTGTCATTGTCAACAAAAACAGAGATGCTGTCTCTTTTTTATTGGAAAAGTCTGCTTTGCAGTCTTTAAAGAAGGTAAGAAATATATTAAAAAGTATATTGAAATAGCAAAGTTCTTTTTTTTCTAATAAATTGCTTCTTTTTTACAGTGATTATTACAAATTCTAACATCATGAGAGGCCCTATCATAGCTTTTCTTTCTCCAGCCCAGCCCGCCCCCTTGAATTCTCTCTTTTCTTTCAACACTGAGGAAGTTATGCCCAGGCTAGCTACTTATGTGGTGAGTTAAATATTTACAAAATCTTTTCATATGTGTGTTATAATCTCATTTTCATAATTTTACAGGCAATGAATTCAACTCTGCTGCATGAAATGCTGATTAGTGGATTCTATCACCAGACATCATGGCCGCCAATATGCGGGATAGAGACAAAAGAGTTGCAGCTGCTAGCATCAATGTTTTAATTTTTTATGCTAGAGTACTCTGTTAATTACCATGATAAAATAAAAATATTTAAAAAACTACATTTTTTTAGTAATACGTTAACTTAATTAGCTTTAATGAAATGAAAAAATAAAAAATTAATAAGGAGAAGGGGCGGGGGAGAGCTACCAAGTCTAAACCATTGGTCGAACTGTGATTTTCACAGTTCGGCCATTTTGTGAGAATCACAGTTCAGCCAAGTGTCTTTGACTAGGTACCTCTGTGAATTTCACAATTGCGCCGAAGCACAAGGGGATTAACAACCGGGCTGCCAAGTTCAAATTACAATGTTAATAGAACACAAGATTGAACTTGGCACCTAACTGTGCCCAACTGTGCCGTGGAGTCAGGGTAGAAAAATAAAGTAGCTGAAAAAAAATCAAAGACACTCGATACCTGTTGCATAATAATTGCTAAATTATTGAAACTTCTTTGCAATATTATCTGTCTCGACTTATGTGAAAATCTTCGTAAAATATGAACATATATTTCTGTCCACTAGCTCTATTGAAAATTTTTTAGTGTTGGCTGCCATTTTTTACAGCTGTTGCAGTTGATTGACAGGTCATCCATGAACTATTTTCCATGGGTATTCTAACGTTTGAAAGAGTGCGTTTGAATTCACGGGCCAGCCCGGGCTGGCCCGGGCTGGGTAAAATGGCGGTGACCTTGGTCGCCTGGTATGAAACGTCATAATTTCGTCATAATTAGTTCCCAGTCTGTCCGCTAGGTCTCTGGCGCACTGTAGAGTCCGCCCGCGTCAGCCTGGGCCAGCCAGGAAGTGACGTCATGAGAGGAGGAAAAATGGCCGCCGGGCTGGCCCCACTTGACGACAAAAAACGCTTCAGCCCAGGCCAGCCCGGGCTGGCCCGTGAATTCAAACGCACTCAAAGACTGTAATTTTAAAAAAAGATTTTTTATATTATGAAAATTATTTAAAAAATCATAAATGGTAGAAATTATTGTTATAAATTGTTATATTTATTTATTTCAAAAATAATAATTATTTATACATGGACCAAGCGCAAAATTTCAACAATAGGAATTTGCAACTGAAAAATCAACAAACTCTGATCACCCACGAGAAAAAAAACGTGAATAATTCGTCAATATGGGTGAAAATCTCACCCATATTCCCATACATTGAAATATATTGAAGTATGGCTCATGTAGATTGACGCTTCATTCAAGCATATTGACAAATTTTCAGCTATTTATCAAAATAGGTGAATTTCAAGCAGTTTCACTCACCCATTTTGACATATACTAACATATTTTCACACAATTGACTCGTACAGATTCACGCAGTTTCACGTATATCCAAGTATTTCTAATTTGGTGTGAACTTCACCTACATTGATGCCTGTTGACTTATTTTCACTCACCCATTTTGATAAAGTTTCAAGCATTTTCACGCATTTATTGCTCTACAATTAATATGAAGTAAATTGATTCATTTTGACGTACTTTCAGCTACTTTGACACAATTTAAATTCACTCTTTTTGGCATATTTTCACGAACTTTCACCCTTTTACCGACCAAATTTTTACACCAAGTCTGTTTATGCATATTGACACTTTTTAACATATTTTGACGAACTTTGACCCTTTTACTTCCCAACTTTTTCCTTAAAGTCCGTTCATGCATGTTGACACTTTTTGACATATTTTCACGAACTTTCACCCTTTTACCGACCAAATTTTTACACCAAGTCCGTTCATGCATATTGACACTTTTTGACATATTTTGACGAACTTTGACCCTTTTACTAACCAACATTTTCCATAAAGTCCGTTCATGCATATTGACACTTTTTGACATATTTTGACGAACTTTGACCCTTTTACTAACCAACTTTTTTCATTTAGTCCGTTCATGCATATTGACACTTTTTGACATATTTTGACGAACTTTGACCCTTTTACTAACAAAATTTTTCCATAAAGTCCGTTCATGCATATTGACACTTTTTGACATATTTTGACGAACTTTGACCCTTTTACTAACCAACATTTTCCATAAAGTCCGTTCATGCATATTGACACTTTTTGACATATTTTGACGAACTTTGACCCTTTTACTAACCAACTTTTTTCATTTAGTCCGTTCACGCATATTGACACTTTTTGACATATTTTGACGAACTTTGACCCATTTATTAACCAACTTTTTTCATAAAGTCCGTTCATGCATATTGACACTTTTTGACATATTTTGACGAACTTTGGCCCTTTTACTAACCAACTTTTTCCATAAAGTCTGTTCATGCATGTTGACACTTTTTGACATATTTTCACGAACTTTCACTCTTTTATCGACCAAATTTTTATACAAAGTCCGTTCATGCATATTGACACTTTTTGACATATTTTGACCCTTTTACTAACCAACATTTTCCACAAAGTCCGTTCATGCAAGTTCACCTATTTTTACACTTTTTCAAGCATTTTCACACGTTTATCGACCAAATCTTCCCACAAAGTCGGTTTATGGAAGATAACACCTTTTTTTACAAAGTCCATTCACCTGTCAAAATAGGTCAATATACGTCAGTGAACTTTGTAGAAATAATTGGTTAGGAAATACGTGGATGTTCGCGAAAATATGTCAAAATGCGTCAAAATACGTTGGTGGACTTTGTAGAAAAATTTGGTTAATAAATACGTGGAAGTTCGTGAAAATATGTCAAAATGGGTTAATATACGTCAGTGAACTTTGTACAAATAATTGGTTAGTAAATACGTGGAAGTTCGCGAAAATATGTCAAAATGGGTCAAAATACGTCAAGGGACATTGTAGAAAAATTTGGTTAGTAAATACGTGGAAGTTCGTGAAAATATGTCAAAATGGGTCAAAATACGTCAGTGGACTTTGTAGAAAAATTTGGTTAGTAAATACGTGGAAGTTCGTGAAAATATGTCAAAATGGGTTAATATACGTCAGTGAACTTTGTAGAAATAATTGGTTAGTAAATACGTGGAAGTTCGCGAAAATATGTCAAAATGGGTCAAAATACGTCAATGGACATTGTAGAAAAATTTGGTTAGTAAATACGTGGAAGTTCGTGAAAATATGTCAAAATGGGTCAAAATACGTCAGTGGACTTTGTAGACAAATTTGGTTAGTAAATACGTGGAAGTTCGCGAAAATATGTCAAAAAGTGCCAATGTGCGTGAATAGACTTCGTAAAAAAATTGTTCAAGAATTGAAAGTGGGGGAACTTCCGGTCATTCGACTTGGCGGTTGGTAGCTATACAAGATGGTGACATAGCTAGAGGTGCGTGGAAGCTTCATGATTGTGGTGTTTATGAGGTGTTTAAGTGAAGTTTTACTTGTTCCTGAACATTAAATTGTTAATTAAAGTGAAGTTAGGTAATCATTCGTTTGTCCAATGTTAAAATTTGCAAGTTTTCCGCATTTTAATGATGAAAAAAGAGATAATGCGATGTTGAGTTCCCTCCGGCCGTACGGCACGTGTTTACAAAATGTCAGAATCGGATGTTTAGTCGTGTATTCAAGATGAGAAAAAGAAGATTAAAACACGAGAAGTCGTATATCAGATAAGTAAAATTAGTTCCTTATTTAAAAAATTACTATTATGAGGTATATGAATTCGCTCATTATGATGGTTAAATTGAAACAGTTAAAGTTTGGCCCTATATATTATGATAATTAAATTATTTTTCAGTTAAACTATTCAAGCCTAGAGGGAATCAGTGAAAATTTATTGCTATAATTAATATTCAACCCTATAGTAAAAGTTTTATTAGAGGCCTCATTTTACTGTATGCCTATATATTTCTGTTTGTAATAATACTTATAATTGTTATTTTTATTTTGCTCTTCATTTTTAATTGTGGTGTGGCAAGTGAGAACAATTTCCATTGTGTAAAAAATTTGCGAGCGTGTTTCTTTGTGGATTCTTTGCACATTTCAGGTATCGATGGACTGACGATCGAGGCTATGGAACTGCATTAACTTCAACGGTTCGGTGAGCTAGCCTATGACGAGAAATGTATGCTGTTGTGCGTGAAAATGTGTAAAAATGCGTGATGTATAATATGCATGAGTGAACTTAATAACAAAATTTGATCGATACTTATGTGAAAGTTCTTGAAAATATGTCAAAAAGTGTCAATATGCATGAACGGACTTGTTGTAAAAAATTTGTTCCATAAAAGCGTGAAAATTCGTGAAAATATGTCAAAAAGTGTCAATATGCATGAACGGACTTTATGGAAAAAGTTAGTTAGTAAAAGGGCCAAAGTTCGTCAAAAAGTGTCAATATGCATGAACGGACTCTATGGAAAAAGTTGGTTACTAAAAGGGTCAAAGTTCGTCAAAATATGTCAAAAAGTGTCAATATGCATGAACGTACTTGGTGTAAAAATTTGGTTGGTAAAAGCGTGAAACTTCGTGAAAATATGTCAAAATGCGTCAATATGCATGAGGGGATTTTATAGAAAAAATTGGTTGACAAATGGGTGAAAGTGCGTCAAAATATGTCAAAATGCGTCAATATGCATGAGGGGACTTTGTGGAAAAAATTTGTTCCATAAAAGCGTGAAAATTCGTGAAAATATGTCAAAAAGTGTCAATATGCATGAACGGACTTTATGGAAAAAGTTGGTTAGTAAAAGGGCCAAAGTTCGTCAAAATATGTCAAAAAGTGTCAATATGCATGAACGGACTCTATGGAAAAAGTTGGTTACTAAAAGGGTCAAAGTTCGTCAAAATATGTCAAAAAGTGTTAATATGCATGAACGGACTTGGTGTAAAAATTTGGTTGGTAAAAGCGTGAAACTTCGTGAAAATATGTCAAAATGCGTCAATATGCATGAGGGGATTTTATAGAAAAAATTGGTTGACAAATGGGTGAAAGTGCGTCAAAATATGTCAAAATGCGTCAATATGCATGAGGGGACTTTGTGGAAAAAATTGGTTGACTATTGGGTGAAAGTGTGTCAAAATATGTCAAAATGCGTCAATATGCATGAGAGGACTGTATGGAAAATATTGGTTGACTAATGGGTGAAAATATGTCAAAATGCGTCAATATGCATGAGGGGACTGTATGGAAAAAATTGGTTGACAAATGGGTGAAAGTGCGTCAAAAAGCGTGAGAATGAGTGAAACAAGTACGGGGGGCAATGCAGGTCAACAGAGGTGAAAGTGGGTGAATATTCGTGAAATATCCACTCATTCAGATTCACGCATAAAAGGGGCCAATTTTGGGTTAATATGGGTGAAAATAGGTGAGTCAATATATGTGAATATACCTGAAAGTACGTGAGGCCGAACGAAGGATTTGGGCCGGCATTTACGCCAATATTTGTCAAAATACGTGAAAATACGCCAATATATACGAGCCAATCTGCACCAAAATGCTTCAATACACGTGAATTCACTCGCGCATATTCACGCATAAAAGGGGCCAATTTTGGGTTAATATGGGTGAAAATAGGTGAGTCAATATATGTGAATATACCTGAAAGTACGTGAGGCCGAACGAAGGATTTGGGCCGGCATTTACGCCAATATTTGTCAAAATACGTGAAAATACGTCAATATATACGAGCCAATCTGCACCAAAATGATTCAATACACGTGAATTCACTCGCGCATATTGACATAAACGAGGGGCCAAATTTGGGTCAATTGGAGTCAATATGCGCGAGTGAATTTGACTCCAATTTTCACGCTTATTTTCTCGTGGGCAGCCAATCAGAAGCGTCAAACTTTTAATGCTTCAAAATCAATGATTTCACTGAGTGAATGTCTCCATCGTCTCAAAAATCGTTCTTTACACCCTTTAAAACCCCTAGGTGCATTTGGTTAAGAATGTAAATCCTCTGGAGCTTCAGAAAAATTATCGAAAAATTCGATTTTAACATTGAGTTACGTATCCCCGACGGTGAAAATATCCACTTTTTCCGATGCGCTTAAACCCGATAACAATAGGAGAATAACCCTGGATTAGCCCAGGGCTAATCCTCTATTGTAGGGGGTATAGTCACTCCCTTCCGGCTTATGGAGACCCAATTCTGAATTCTGATTGGCTTAGAAATAACCCTTTTTGCTGAAACGCCTTCCTATTGGTTAAAAAGGGGTTATTTTCGTGTTGTTTACAAATTTCAACAATCCAATTTTTTTTGTAACGGTCGTGAGTGACTTTACCCGGTTCAATAGAGGATTAGCCCTGGCTCCCCCCTCTGGATCCGCACTTGATTATGTAATATAATAATTATATATTATAATATATAATATATGTATGAATGTATCCATATATCTGTTATCTGCTAATATATTTTGATGCAAGCTCACCTCGGGTCTCTCGAACTGCCGGAGCTGCTGCTGACTGCGACCTTCCATCTCGATGATTTCCTGCCAAAGCTTCCCGCCGTCTTCTATCGATGAAAAGGGGACGTAATAACTCTGCATCAGTCTTCATTGTCTTATTCAGGGACTTGCTCTTGTCCTCCGCCATCATCTCGATCGTGCCTGCAATGGCTTCCCTCTAGCTGTCTCTCACGACACCCCTAAAAGAACATAATAAATAATATTCATATGAGCTTTTGACTTCGGTTATTGCATGATCCTGTTATTTGCCAAGAAAAATACGGTATTATATATAATCTTAAAAAAATTCGAAGATACATACCTTTTACTGTCGAAAATTCAGACTCATGGAAACAAAAATGGCAGTAATCTGAAATCGAGAAGCTTGAAGACCTTCTCGAAGTGAAGTCCCCAATCTTATTTCACGACTCTTTTTCCGTCTTTCGCAACTTTTGTTCTGTGCGCAATGCTACCATCCTGACAGAAACTAACGAATCTAATACCAACTTACGAATTTAAAACTTTTAATTATCTACTTTTTTTTTTTTACTTTTGTGAAGGAGCAGAGAAAAAATAATGTGCACTTAATATTGCATAGCTGCTTGGTCTTATATATTAATAGTATTAATAAGATGCATTCACACAATCAAAAATTACTACTGAGTTCGAATCACACTGCAAAAAATATATATAAGCTTCAAAGATCATGCAAGAGAGAAAAGCTTGAAATTTTTACAAAGTGCTGTAGCAAATTTTGATTATGTGAGAGTTCTTTATCTCTCATGTTCATATATTATATGCTATTATGTCAATAAAATTGCAATGACCTTATTTATCATAGAGGACCCTGACTGTATAAAAGATGTGTCCTATTTTACTTTAAAAATTATTTCTGGTAGTACGCCCTGAATGCCATAGACGACCTTTTTTTTTAATAACATAATCATATTAAGACTGGTTTCATGCAGTATTATAGGGAAGCTAAAAATAAAAAGAATTAGAATAAAGTATTATTTTTTTTATTATAAAGTCAACTCTACAGTCATACTTTTTTTCCCATGCTTTCACCAAGGATGCTCTTCACAGCAATAGTAAAATACAGTTTCCAGCAAGTAAAGCAATGATACTATATGGTACAAGTATCTACAAGGATGTCAAAAGTAGGTGAAGGAATCAGGTAAAGCTAAACAGATTAGAAAAAAATATATAAAATAAAAATAAATCAATAAATTATTTTTTTCTTACTATATTTTTCTCTCTTGATGCACTGTTGTTGCATATAATTATATACTTTGATAGGTCTTATATATAATAAATGACTTTATTTTGTAAACAACAGGTCATTCATATATTTTATTTTTTTATTTTTTTTAAATATTAATATTATTATTCCAGGAGATGTCACTGCATTTCCAAGATTCCTGGTCAATTTCACAAATGTACATTTATCTACAACAAGGAATCAACAGCAGGCTGGCTGTATAATATGTCAAATATTATTCAAATCAAATAAGGGACCACTAACTGCTTAACATTGACAGTATTAGTACAGTCTTCACTTGGTCCAGTATTTGAATGAAGTGATTATTTTGAAGCTAAAAATTCCCAGCAGCTGATCAGAGCAAGGAGGGGAAAAGGGAGGTGGAATCTAGCAGCTCTCTTGATCAAAGAGTCTGCCACTGTATTTAAACAATAATTATATTATAACAGTCCTGGATTATTAAAAATTATTATTTTTTTGTAACAACAAGAATATTGATGAGCACATCAGCAATGTATATACAGCACAATAAAAAAAAAGAAGCCAAATTTTTTATTTTTCTTGTTGGATCTTTTTTTTTTTTTTAATAATAACTATGGTCTAACAGAGTAGGGTCACAGAACACTACTCATTAAAAAAGTGTTGCTTTTTTTATTTTTTATAAACATCAAAGCAAAATAATTTAAAAATGTCATTCTCAGAAGAAAAAACATTCAAAAATTTGTGTTGAAAAATAATAATATAATAATGATTGCTGATTTATGATCAGACAATAATAAACCATATTAGGGAATTATTAATTAGTCTGTCTGTGTCAGTCAATCACTGAAACTGCACTTTCTTGGTGGGGGGGTTCATCACTGCACCCGCCACTTGCCAGCTCTCTGGGACTAACATTGGATACTCGACATTATTGAAATTTAGTAATTTAAAATCAAATAAATTCCGAGCATATTTATTTATTCATTTTACTTAGTTACAGTATAAAAAAACAAACTAAAGAATAGTATCAATTTCAGGCTATTATAAATTGCATGTTTTTAACTTCTTAAAACAAAAGAAATTAACAGCAAAAAAAAATTATGTATTTTTTTTAGTATTATTTTGGAATACACACACAAAAAGTTTTTACTATTATTTTGGTTAAAATGCTAAAAAGAGTATTTGATTTTAAACAACATCTTTGTATCCTTGAGAGCCTATCACAAACACACTTGCCGGGGAGCGCGTGACTTGCGACGACGCAGCCACCGTGCACAGCAGAATGTCACTCAGTAAGCACAATGGCCATCACTTACGTAAGTCTGGTGTTACAAGTTGAACAAGTTAAGTAACATTATTAATAAAGTTTATCATGTTTTTATTTCACTGTTTATATTTCAGACCCATGATAGAAAAAACAAAACTCTTCCAATGAGCTCACTGCCTAATAATAATTAACACTGGTATTTTGATGAAGGTTATTTAATCTTGTAAAAAAAAAAAATATATATATATATAACAATTAGGAATTGTATATGAAATACTATGTATATATGTAATAATATGATGGATTAAATATCATATGTATAATTAAAATTGGACTCATAAATTCAAGTTAGTTATTTTAACATAAAATAAATTTATAACAAGAAAATAATAGCGAAAAAAACTTTAAGTTATTCAAATACAATTCTTTAATCATTAGACACTCACATACTTAACAAAAAAAATTTAAATCTGCGCAATAGAAAAAAACAAAACAAAAAAGCTATAAAAAAAAGCACACCATTCAGGTTATTTTTTTTTTCTCTTTTTCTTTTTTCTCAATTTATTTTGATTATTGCACTTCATTATTTTCTTAAAAAATTGGGAGTTATTTTTGTTTATTTATAATTTTTTTTTGTCAGTAAATAATTTCTCTGTCTGATACTTGAAACCTTGAAACGAAAGGTCCGTGTCTGCTGGGTACTGGTGTCAACAGGCAGACGGCGGAGGTGGGCGGCAGTGGCTCACGAAGAGGGGGGTCTGGACCGAGAGTGCTCCCCCAACAGAAGTTCGCACACATTTGATTGAGAGAGAAAGGCCACATTCAAGTCTACAAGTATTGGGAGCTACTGTAAGTACAATCATTAGCACATCTAATAACACTTTTTTCATTATATTCTTTTTTTTTAGTACATATAAAAATTTATTTATAAAAAAGTAATAGTAAAAATTACTAAATAAAGTGAAATTTCAAAATAAATATAACGTTATGAATTACTTTCATATAGCATTTTTTTGTTAAAAAATTGATTTAAAAAAATTTTAGTGTATATGTATGTAAATAATAATAATAATAAAAAAAATCCCAATACTTATAAGCAAAGAAAAAAGGGAGGGTTAGAAAAATACTAGAAGCTAACAAGGGGTAGCGATGCCAACTGATGGGGGAGGTAACACAGTAAGAAAGGGGGTTCAGAGTGGAGGTATTTCGTCGTCACACACGTCTGTGTGAGACTGAAGAGGAACTCGGCTCATCTTCTTCTTCGATGACGTCATCTTCCTCTTCTTCTTCCTCCATTCCCTCTCGGTCCAGCACAGGTAGTCACAGTTTGAGCTCGTTAGCTATCTTAGACGCAATGTTTTTGAAGCCAATAGAGGTTCCAGAGATACGTTTGAAGCGTACGCCATTGAGCGAGAGTCGAGGTAACTTGCACACCTCAATCTCCCACTGAACCAGCGAGTCCGTGTTGGGGTCTCCGTGCACACACAGCAGCAGGAATCGTTCTCGCTGCTCATAGTCACAGTTGTTGGCGTCCAGCACCTGAACAATTACAGCCTTACATTAATGTATAGTTGTAGTTGTATTTCATTATAAGAGTTTTGGCTTTATGTTAACATTCCTCACAGTGCATTTGAGGATTTGCCTTTTTAAAAGACACATATTGAGTTACAATATTATTTCTTTGTTTACTTTGTTATGTCCTTTTATATAGCAATTGTGGTTACTGCAAACGAGCTTGCTCAATGCAGCTGGTCACAAATATAACGTTGTCAGTGTAGACTTGACCTCAAGGCCAAACTTTCCCAGCTCCTTTACAGTGATTCAGTGTGACTGATATCAATATTTCATACTATTTGCTCAATAAAAATTACTAGCCCTAAATTTGTCATAGTTATGTATATGTACATTCTATGCGCCTTGTTACAGTACCCTGGTATAACTGTTGTATCATTATATTTAGGGTGTTCTCTCATAAACGAGGAGCTCGATTTTCCCCAAACTTCAAACATGGTGAACTACCTACATAAAGTTCTTCTTAATATGAATAGAGAACCTTATGTTATGTTTTTTCTGATTTTTTTAAAGCCATCAAAATTGTAATTAAACACAATGTGACAAAGTGTTAAGTGTTTGCTAATGCTTGCAAATTATACATTAACTACCATAAATATATGTTGTTACAGCATGTTTGACTTTTTTTTTTTTCAATAACAAAATATTTAATACGGGTTTACATAAATTAAGGTTCTTCTTGTTACTTAATGAACCTATAACTATAATAAAAAAAAAAATAATAATAATGCAGGTTGTCTAAAAGTAAACAGAATTATTAAAAAACGACAATCAAATACTCTTACTATCAAAATATTAATAATTTAGTATTGTCGTGCAAGGATTTTTGTTTTATATATTACCGGTATGAACTCTAGGCGTAGCTATGGCGCCTACCAGCAGTGCTTTTAAATTTAATAAATAATAAAAATATCTCAAATATATTTAGCAAAATGATTCACTGACTGACCATGGTAGATTAGGAAATGGTGAGCCTTCTGTCATCATGATCTATAAACTTAACTGCGTTAGTGACAAGTTTAATTATAATTTTAAGTACCGTTCTCTAAGTTTTAGCTACGATTGGAGTAAATGCAGAGAATTTGCTTTCTCACCAGTAGAACATAATTAATTTATGAATTTCAAAAATCCCATCTTAATTGGGATCCTTTGATTACAAGCTCAGCTATTTTCTATTTAGACCATTTAGACTTTAATTTGGTGATAGCTTTGGATCTTTACGTCTTCTCTCATTCGCTCCTATCATACATTTTTGGACCGTGGACAGTAATGCTGCGATTTTAAAAATATGGCATTTCATGATATCATTTTCACCCTTTACTTTTAAGAGAAATTTTGATTGCTGCTGCACCAATTTACATATTAGTTATTTTTTATAACTATACACCATCCCCCAAACACAATAATCAACATTACCAAGTCCTACTTTTTTCTCACTTTTTCTACCTCAAAGAATCCCCTAATAAAAACAGTTGAAAATGTTACTCAAGTTCAAGTCACTATTCTAAATCAATTTGCACTCTATTAAACCAATTACACGTGAAAAATTATCTGTTGTTAATAACTGCAAACTATAAAATGACACAAATCACCTTAATGATGATCATCCTATCTTTCTTTTCCTTCCCCCTTCCCCTCCCTTTCAATCCATAGCTCTCTAAACACTATGAGAACTAAATCTAATAATAATAAGTTAACACCCTTCTTGCCATTTTACTCTTTCGGGTGTGGCCTGGTATTTAACCTTGTCAGTAAGAGTTATCTTGCGACCAAACTAAATCTAAATACTAAATAGTTAAGTTTTGTGAGAAACCTTTAATTTCTTTAGCTGTACCATTTACTTGTTGGTTTGCTGATGTCTCCATATTTGAATTATGCATAATCTAAAAATAACCATGTACTAAGAAAGAATAGCGTCGTTGTAGCGCGTATTTGGCCGATCTTCCAGTTGTAAGTTATGACTCTTTGGCCGATCTATATATTGTAAGTTATAACTCTCTGGCTGATCTGCATATTGTAAGTTATGGTCTTCTGGCTGATCTGCAATTTTTCTAATTGTTCAGGAGAAGCAAAAAACTTATTATCTCCGGAAATATTAATTGGAAATTAAAATCCTGTATACAGCACTTTTATAATGTAAATACGATAAAAAAGACGTATAAAAGTCCGTCGGTCATCTTTAAAAAAAAATAATAATAAATAAATGAAATTTACCATAATCCGAAAGGGCTTGAAAATGCATGTAATAATCCTCTCTCACGTTGTTAACTCGGCTAGAAATTAAAAACACGATGTAATAGAATTACAGAATTAATTAAAATTAATGAAACGCGCTCATTTTCAATATTTTATATACGTCGCGTATGCATATATGATACCCGTATTTTTTTCAGCTACTTAAGCATTTTCATGGTTCGTTTTCTAGCTGACAAATGAAAATGCATGGGTAAGACATAAAATTACTGTGTATTACTATAATATTATCTCATGTTTATCATTATTTTAATTTTAAGGAAAAAAAAAGGCTGTACAGGGACTATAAAAAAAATTTATTTATTAAAAATAGAATCAAACACAGCCGAGTTTGGGTGATTTTAGCATCGTCGATCGCTGATAATGTTGATTTTTTTTTTGTGTAATAAATAACAGCAATGCAATAGGCAATTATAAGTTCATTAATTGCAATTGATGCAAAAAAATTAGCTTAATTAACATGCTACTTGTTTTACAGGTCTGCACATAAACACGGAAATTAAACGTAACCAAGACAATTAAATATCACAGCGAGTTCTATGCTCGATCGAAGAATACTTTGTTAACTGCATGCATTTATGTATATATTATAGACGCGTAGCAGAATTCCATTGCTGAATTAATCATAAAAATATATATAGTAAATATATTTACGCTGTTTTATAATTTATTTATGCTAAATTTTATTTATAACAACAAATATTAATATGGTACGTCAATCACTATAATTCTATCATGGGTACGTATATAATGGGCGCGATTCACAAAGCCGGAAGTGAGCGTTGTGCTTCGCGGTATCTCGCGATTTTTTTTTTGTTTTTTTTTTTTCGTCTTTTCAGGTTCATACGATAATAATATAATATATCAATATTATAATAGTATAATATTGATAGCACACGTTGGACCGTCAATGAATTAACAAAAGTTATGTACGTGTCTGCTAGAAGAGACCTATTAGCTGTCGCACTTCGACTCTTTCAAGCCAGCATAAAAACATGTTTTTACAAACTTTTAACATCTCACAATATATTATTATATGCAGCGATATATGGTAAAAAAATATAACATAACTTGCAAAAAAATAATAATAATAATATAATTTTATTTGCTAATTTTTCCTAGTTATATAAGAACGTCCTAGTATATTGTAATTGCTAAAAAAAATGTAATACTATACCAGCTATATATATCGTAAAATAATAATTTTATTTAAATACCGGTATTTTTTATCTATTATAGTTATTACGACACTCTACAATATATGCATGCAAGTTACAGATCTTTGTGACGCCTTTATTGTGGTTAGTTGCAATATTTTCCCCCACAGGCAGATGTGTATCAAAATTAACATACTAAAAGCTTAATTATTTCTTTCCGATATACTGTAGGGCGCGCGCCGCAATAACAAAATAATATTTATAAACAAAATCACAACAATTTTGAAAAAATCACATTTAATTATTAAGTTAATTATTATACACGTAGCTGAACCATATAATTACGAGTTATTCAATCGTTGCATGCATGATCCCAGATTTTAGAGATCACCCGATGCAATCTGGAGAGATATTTTGTTACTTGATTGATTAAATGTTAATTGGCCGTTAGGAAAATTATTCCTTGCAGCCAGAAGAAGTAAATAACTGGATTGAATAAATATATGATTTAAGTTTTTGCTCTGTGTTGATATTTTGTTACGTGTTATTTGGAAACAGCTGTTTTCGCGGGCCTCGCCCCTTTTTTTATAATTTTTCTAGCATTTAAATGAAAATTATTAGGAAAATACCACTAATGCCATCTTGTGTCAAATTTTGCACTCTTTCGAATGGCGCAATAAAACAAAAGTTGTAACTTTTGACATTTCGGCCACTCGTCCCTGGCAAAAATAAAGCTGATCAGCCAGAGAGTCATAACTTACAATATATAGATCGGCCAAAGAGTCATACAAACAAACAAAACTTACAACTGGAAGATCAGCCAAAAACGCGCTACAACGACGATAGGGGTTACCAGCAGGACGTCTCCATATGAACCATTACTCTACACATTTTATTTTCTCTCATTGCAAATGATTTATTAAAATCTTGCGTTATGAAACGGGTTACAGCAGGTTGTAATCAGTGAAAGGATACAAAAACCTAACTTTTTCCGGGATTTATAGACAAATTTTATCGCTGGCCCCTTAAGAAGACAAAAAGATCTATGTAAATTCTTTCAAAGAAATAGTAGAAGGGTTATTTTTAGAAAATACACACAAAAAAAAATTAATATTTAACCGTCCAAAAGTCATTTTGTAATTGTTGTTGTCCTCTCCTCTTGTCTTAATGTCCCGTACACCTTTTTAAAAGTACCCAAATGTCCTGTCAAACTACAGGCTAACAGCCTTACTCGTGCGCTGGTCTCGTGTCTGTTGTTGGTCTGATGCAGTCACCTTTCTGATCTCAGCCATGATTTCGTTGGGGTCTCTCGATGAAGTGGTCTTCATGCTCCAGGTGAATCGCAGTGAGCGTGGCTTCACTTGCTCCTCGTTACCACCGCCTACGCCTACGACTCCAACTCCTCCTCCCACGACTCCGCCTCCTCCAACTCCTCCGCCCACGCCTGTGCCTGTGGTGGCGCTACTGTAGCACCCAACAAACAAAACACAGTCAGGCACAATAAACCCTGCACAAAACACACATTTACAACCCAACATTTGGCCAAACCATTGCTACCTATTTACATAGTATTTTTACAAAGCACATAAATGGCAAATATTTGAAGCACCTTCCAGAAAATGCTGAAACTTTGGTTACTGTATGTAACAGGTTAAGAATGGTCCAGAATTTTGAGTAAACGCAGACTGGCTGTTTTAACAAAACAATGACTTTACGATCTTGAATTGCCAATTGAAAACAGCAGGTGTTGAAATTTCTCGGAACGTGCCTAAATAATTTCCATAAATATTATGATCTTCCAAAGATTTCTACACCCATTTTTTTTTCTTTCTTTCTTTCTTTCTTTCTTTTTTTTTTTTTAACATTCTGGAAAATATTCACAACATTTGCTAGTATGCATCGGTTAAATGCTCATTTTTAGCTCCATATTTAGTAATTTATTCTTGAAATTGGAGCTAAAAAATATTTTTCATTGTTTTTCCTTAGAGCCCTTATTAGGTATTTTTAAATGAAATTTTAATGAAAATTAAACACACTTCAAATCCCTGTAAGCAGACCTTACTTTTACGACACCAAAGTTTATGTAGTTTAAAAATTTGTGAACATTTTGTATTTGGAGAACTTTAGTTCTGAACTACTGTAGAAGCATACGAAAAAAAGACATTCATATTTTGATGTCCTTTTCCCTAATTTTTCTTGCTTATTTATTTTTTTTTTACAATAAAATAAATATACAAGAAATGTGTTGAAGAAAAAAAGGAAAAATTTAAAACATCGCAATCATTGCAATTACACAAATAATTTTTCTTCTTTTTGTAATGGAGCTTTCACATGATCGAAATTTGCTATGGAGTTCACAACATAACACACCGAAGAAAAAATAGTTCTGTAAGGAAATGAAGATCAGCTTGATTTTTCTGTGGAGTGCTGTAGCAAATATTGATTATGTGAAAGCTCCTTAAACAAATACAGTATAAAAAAATAATAAGCTTTGATATTTTATTGAAGATTTTTGAGTCTGTGGTAAACTAGTTTGAAGAAATAAAAAATATATTTCATATTTGGAAAAACATGAACAAAAATTTTTAAGCTTTTTTCATATCTTGATAACATAGTTGTTTCCTTTTATTGCAAACAACACATAACTACTTTCGGACCAACAAAATCCTTCATTAACAATAACCACAACTTAAAAAAAAAAAAAAAAAAAAAAAAGACTTAAGGGTAAGGTAACGCCACCAATGTTAAAAAAAATCCCTCACACAAAAATTCTGAAAAAAATTGAAAATGTTCTCCTCTACACCCCCTATCAGTAGCTAAAATATCAGGTATACAAATACGTTCTAGTTTTTGAGTTATGAATTTTTAAAGTTGACTACTTTAACATGGAGAAATGGAAATCCCATGTTAAATTAGTCAACTTTAAAAATTCATAACTCAAAAACTAGATCGTATTTGTATACCTGATATTTTAGGTACTGATAGGGGGTGTAAAGGAGAACATTTTAAAATTTTTTCAGAATTTTTGTGTGAGGGATTTTTTTTAACATTGGTGGCGTTACCTTACCCTTAAGTTTCATCAGTTTCAATATTGTAAAAGTTATTATACATTTAAGTTATACAGTAACTTGATTCAATGCAAGTGCAAATATTTCTTGGTTGGCATCTGATACAGGAGGGGGAAAGGAGGGAAGGTCATGCTGATGGCTTTTATAAGTCTTGAGGCGCTTGCTTGCAAGTGTCACACAACAACCTTTCAAGCTACATACAACATCAAGCTTGCCTGATGAAGAGTCTGATATCCAATGTTATTGTTATTGGCCAAGAGACAGTAGCAGTTGAGTACAAAAAAAGGAAAAAAAAATGTCATCTAGGTTGGGCAACATATAAAATATAACTGCTAATATTGCTATATTAACATTGACAAATTTGCAACGACCATAAAAGTATTTTAGTATAGCAAAATTTTACAGTTACAACTTTTTAGAAAAACAAAAACCTAGAGGCTACAATTTAATTTTGTCATCTTGCAATGTCACCATTTCGATGAAAGAGAGAGAAAAAAAAAAGTATAAAAATAAAAATAGTAAGAAATATACTGTATATAATAATTGTATAAAAAAAGTTTTTTTTAGAGGGAAAAAATCAATTTAAAATAGAAAAATAAGAGAAAATAAAAAAATAAGAGTAAAATAAAAAAACAACGTACCTAACTACACTTTTAGGAACGGTGTTGTCCAGAGGGCTGAAATGATAACAAAAGAGCGCGGTCAAACATCCAGGCATGGCAGGGCAGGCAGGGCACATCAATCTAGCTTTCTAGCTGCCAGGCACACCACCAGGCTTTTTATTCAACATCTGATATCCACACCAGTCACACAAACCCAGCAAAATAAGTTACAATACACTCCAGTGCTTACAAAATGCAATATTTTCAAATAGTTCCTAATATTAAAAATTAGCATGACTTGACTGTGCAGTAAAATAAGTGCAACATAACTTAATTTAAGTTGTAATTAAATTCTCCAATCCCTACACCAAAATGTTGAATGTAGAATTCATAGAAAAAATGTACAAACTACATAAATCTGTGCAAATATTTTTGTGTTATAAAATAATATAAATTAATATTACATTAATACATGTGTAGATAAACCCGTAACCAACAAAGTAAATACCGTATTTCTTTACTAAGTCAAAGAAATATACATAAAAATTACAATGACTGAATTTAAAATTACATCTGTGTGAGCTACAATACAACATTTATGCTTGAAGCTAGGGGTGTGCCTGCAAGCTTTGAGAAACAAAAGCAACTACAGTAGATTACATCTACATTCTGTTTCAAAAGGCTTTATTGAACAGAGTGCAGAGTGATCCAACACTGATCAGCCTCAACATTTAAAGCATGGAATTACAACAATAATGACAACAAATAACAGCAGCAGTGATGGCAGCAGGCCTAGAGGTGATGGCATCAAACTAGTGTCGTTAGAGCGGGAGCAACAGAAAATATTAAGGGAAATCTATAGCTATTCAACACCACCAGGGTACATTAACTTATAAAGGAGGAATAAAATCAAGATGAATAATTTAGTTTAAAAAAATCTTCACTTTACAAGTCAGTATTGATGTTATTTACAAATTCAAATTTGACTTGAAGACCATTATTGGATATTGAAAGTTTTTAGGCTAAATTACTCAATAATAAATTATTTAAAGCTTTACAAACTTAATTAAAAAAAAAAAAAAAAAAAAAAAAGGAGATTTCAGTGATAACTGAACTGGTATAGAACAAAAAGAGTAATTAGATTTTAACTTACATTAGGATTTTGACAACATGTCTAATATTTGATATAGTTTTATTGACACCTATCCCTATTATTTGACAAAGAACAAAAAGTAATTAACATTTCAGTTTCTAAACTTACACTTAAAAAAGAAAATGAATTTTTGTTTTAATTATTTAGTATAAAAATTAAAAAAAGGAGAAAAACTTGTATTAAGTATTTAAATTATTGCTTCCTATAGTCTAATAACTCTTTGATTTCTCCTATTTCCAAATTGCTCTGTACATGTTCATATAAAATTTACTTCGCAGTTGATTTTCCTTTGTACTTGGACATAAGATTGACAGGATCAAAAAGTATTCAGAATTAAAAACAAAATGTTATGTTTGGTAAAAATATTGAACCACTGATCCAGGAGAAATCAAATGTTATTAGACTGTAATAGAGAGTTGAAAACAAGGGAATACAGCAGGGTATGAAAGGAGAGATGCTTTGATCACCTTTAAGCCTGTTCTGTGAGGAGCACACTGCTGCAAAGCTACACAACGGTGCAGAGGCGGTATGAGGAAAAAAAAAAGCTGCAAGGACAGAACTTCCTGGTTGTTTTATTCTCTCTCTGTCCTACGCTTTTCTAAATTCTGACTTTTTTACTAGACTAAACTTAACTAACAAATAAGACACTCAAATAAGTATAATAACTATGTAGGGAACTTTAAACAAAATAAAAGATACATCCATTTTTAAAGAGCATATAACAAATCTTTATTTAAAAATTGCAAACATCTCATAGTAATGTTTAATTCATATATTCTTTTTAAAGAATAACTGCATTCAATACATTTCTCTTTTTAACATCCTCTTAAAAAAAATCACCATTTAATGTAAATGTTAAAAAAAAGGACAAAAGTTTGTTACAAAGTTTACTATAGACTAAGGGTAATACCAGATGTTGTAGGTAAAGAAGTGTCAAAAATCAAAATGTGTGATGTTAACTAGCATTTATCAGCATGCTAAGTAGAGTTTCAAGAGGAGGTTTATTGCAACTTAATATTATTTCAAGTTTAAATAAATGAAATGGATTTAATAGCTCTTAAATGGAATGGAATTGCACTGATGGAGGGCATGGGTAATATATCGAAATAATGATAAAATATATGCACTAACATAAACTATCGTTAGCAATATTATTGCAAGTCCCAAATCAAGCAGAAAAAAAGTACATTTTAATGGATAAATCACTACTATATATTAAATTTTAATTCAGCAGGAAAACAATATCATTATAAAACTGTTTTATATCAACTGAACAATCACCTTTTTTAATTTGAAAAAAGTCAATAAAGTTATTTCATTTCCCCTGATATTCATGCTCACATCTAGAGGGATTGTCGTATCAGCCTTGAGTCCTTGAGCTTACCGTTTGGAGAATCTCGACGATAGCTTGGAGAAGAAGGACGTTCTTCCTGAATGGCTGATGGACGAGGTATCTTGTGACTGCATGGGTGATGATGGTCCATAACCTCCAACTGTGGCTGCATGGTTGCGCTGCCGGTTCTGGCCCGAGTGGAAGGTGGAGCGACTCGGCACATTCCTGGGGAACGGCTGGCGGTTACTCACAGCAGGGGAGGCCGGCGTGCGGTTTGAGCTGTGTAACACAAGATGCACAAAGTAATGATACAGCTGCTTTGCATGCTCCACTGTGACGCAATCATTATCGATTACAGCTGGAAAAAAAAAAGTGTTCACAATAAAATATGCATTACAAAAATATAGTTAAAAATTAATACAAAAAAAAATTAACTAACTTGTAACTAATTTTACATGTACATAAAACACATATATTACTTATCCTCTTATCAAAAGCATTGAATTCTTCTTTTATTAGAAATTTTAGTATACTGTATATAAAAAAAATTGAATAAAATTTTATGTGCTGGTTATAATCATTAAACATTTTCATAATGGATAAAAAGAGCAAATAACCCCAAATTTAGATAAATTACTATGCATGGCAAGCATATGGCATTGGATTAACAATAATCTTGAGACCGGCTCTTGTTTAATTGCCGCTTTAAAAACTTTTGAGGTGGTGGTCGAGTTCAATGGAGACAAGTACCCAGTAGGGTTTGATTAAAAAAAAAAAAAAAAATTAATAATAAATCAAATTGAGGAGAGTGGACATTTTGCCAAAAACTAAAAGGCCATTTTGATTTTGTGAGTCCAGCAGAAACCACTCTTTTATCACAGCAACATTTTTGAGTATGTGTAATGAAAAACAATTGTTGCCTCAAACATGTTTTATGTTTCAGATTTTGCCTTAACACTTTAAAGTTTAATTTAAATACATTTCATTTTTCTAATTAAAAATATTTTAGTTTTCTTTTCTATTACATGGTCTTGATCAATTAAAAATGGTTTAAAATACATAGTAACAATAATTTAGTTTAAAATTTAGGTGAATTAAAAAAAAAAAATAAAATAATAATAATTTAAATTTTGTGGTTAGTAACATAATTAATTACATCATAGTTTGTTAATTCATGATTTAAAAAATATTGTACTTTTGAGAGGATAATTTGCAAGCTACGACAGATAACATTAATATTTCTAAATTAGGCGAAAGTTACATGAAGAAAAGAAGCAGAAGTATCATGCCCCAACAGTAGCCGCCATGCGCCATGCTTGCAGACAATCATAGCATAGTGAGACAGCAGTGATGCACACCTAACTACCAGCCGGCTTAAAGGTTCACAGGTGCAGACAAAAGAAAAGGACGGGAAGGGAGAGAACCAAATATGACTACAAAAACTAATATAATTTAATAACTATCTGCTGCCAATACAAAATAAAATATAATAAATAACCCTCAGTAATAAAATTTATTTGAATTACACTAAAATATGTAAAAGTAATTAAAAACAAATTAAAAGCTAACAAATTTAAAAAAAAAGGCAATCTGTGCCTATTGGCAGGCAATGACAAACTAGCAGGAGCAAAAAGTATTATAGTAATTAATAATATATTAGTGGTTTGGGACCTACAGAGTCACTTGAGTTTAAGGTAAAAAAAATAATGATAAAAATCTCCACAACACCCTTTTATGCCAATGCATGTTAGATAAAAAATTCAATAATTTTATGGTAAAGCTGGTACTAACTCAAGTTGTTCCTGAAACTGTGAACTTCCAATTTTAAATATCCCCATAGCTATAATATGCTGAGCTTGAAATTTATTTGTTATGGTTGTATCAACTTAAAGCAAAGGCAATAACTCAAAATTGTAATGTAATGTGTTTGATGACATGAGTGTTGATGAAATTAATGTTGGACTATTTGGTTATGGCAGTTACAAGTGTGCTGATTAAGAGAACAAGCTACGTGCGTGCCTTTAAGAAATGTATATATGTTTTGCTGAAGCAATGCGAGGTTCAATAATTGTTTCTGTAATTTAATTTTATTATATGGAATCTATTAAAAAAAAAAAAAAAAGAGGACAAAAACTTCACAAAGGATAAAAAAATATCATAAAAAAATAATAATAATATTAATGTGCTAGCACAATAAATCTTTATTTCCATCAGTAACTTTAGGTCACTTTAATATTTAATGCCATTTTCATGATACTAGATCGTATGTCACTTAAAGGAGGGGAACCGCTTCAGCTTTTATATTTTTAATGTTTTATAAATAATGCCAAACTTACTTGTGCACCCAAAAAATAGTCACCACCCTCCCCTTCTACCATTTCAGCAGTTGATTTTCAAAAAGTGCGCCAAAGAAAATTGGGGCTTATGACGTGAAGCGCCATAATAGGTCAAGCGCAACCAATCGTTGATCTTGACGTCATATGCCCCAATTTTCTTCGGCGCGCTTTTTAAATGTCAACTGCTGTACTGGTAGAAGGAGGAGGGTGGTGACTATTTTTTTGGTGCACGAGTAAGTTTGACATTATTTATAAAACATTAAAAATACAAAAGCTGAAGCGGTTCCCCTCCTTTAAGACGAGTTTCGGAGCATAAGGTTGCCAATCAACCAATCAATAAGGTCTTTTTGTGCCAACATGTGGATAGGTATTTTGTTCAAAACATAAAACAACAATTAAAAACTACTGTTTTGTATATGTGATTTGCAGAATAGAATGTTTTTGGGATGTATGACTTATTACTGCAATGTAAAATATGTATTTTAAACAACACGAAACAATTAAGAACTACTTTGTTTGTGATATTATGGTTGGTGCAACATAAAGTCTTTTTAGGTGTATAATTTATCAACAAAAAACAAATACTACTGTGTTTGTGCATTATAATATAAATACTTCAACGGGCATTTTTTTTTTAAATAAATAATGAGTGAGGCCTCAAGTGACCCTGTGCCCCGTGATTGAAGGGAGGGGCGGAAGGGGGGGGGGAGGGGAGAGGTCCGAGGGTTACTTGTGTGGTACTACCTTGACCTGAGGGGGTCTAGGGAAGTGTCTAGCTCTGCACGCGTCACCATGGCTGACGTCGGACCGGCAACCACGAGCGTGGCCGTACCCCCAGAGGAGGAGGAGATGGAGGCGGACTTTGCATGGCCTCTAGCGGCCGATCTGCTCGGGGGGAGGGGGGGAGCACCACACTCTGCCACCGCGCTGGACAACACACCAGCCTTCAGACCTCCTCCTTTATCACATCAGTGGCATGAGGTGGGGTAATGTTAGGGTAATGTTTGATCAAATTGTTGTATATAAAAGGAACTGTTGTTGAAGGTTCAGCAACCAGTGGAATTAAAGCCAGCACATTGAAAGAAGTCTATTAAATTGTCAACTGAACGTTTTATTATGAATGCAAAATAATTTTATTGAATACCTTAAAAAGCACCCAAACCACTTGCCACTGCTCACCATTATACATCCCAATAATAATTAAAATAGATTAGCCTAACATAAACAAGGTCAAAACAATATGAGCTGAAAAATTAAATGTCTCATATTTTTAAAATAGTGAACTCCTTTTCATAAATTAATTTTTAATACCAATACCAGTGTTTCACAATTAATAATAAAAACTGATAAAAACAGTACTGTGAATTTAGGATGAAAAAATTTATAAACCGAGGGTGAAGAAGCAAAAATATCTTGGAAATCCAAAAATGAAGTTTAAGTCTTCACCTAAAAAAAAAAAAAAAAAAAATAGGTTGGAAATTTAATGATAAAAATGGGAAAAAATATTATATTATAATACGTATTACACCTTTCATTCTTCTGTAGTGGAATATACTATAAAAATGCTGGACTGGCATTTATGTCAGGAGAAGTCATAAACATTAGTCAAATGAAATATCATACTGGTATTAACCTAGAAAACTAAAGAAGAAGTTTCATTAAGTTGAAAATTTAATGGAAGTAAAAAAAAAAAAAAAAAAGCGAAAAAGAGAAGATGTAGCAAAAACATAATGTAGAAATATTGTGAAAATGAAAAAAAAGTAATAAAGGAAGTGTTAATAAAACTCAAAAGTTAATTTAAAGAAACAAATAAAAGTAAAAAAATAAATAAAGGAGGTTAAAAAGGATATTTTAAAATGGAAAAAGGCTATTATTTAGTACCAATATTTTTACTGCTCACATTCAAACATATAAAATGCTTCGTTTACATACTAACATTTATAATAATAAGAAAAATACTATAATGACTAGAATAACAAAAAGTGCATATTTGTTGTTTCATTCAAATATAATTATTATTAATAAAAAATAACAATTTTAATTAATTATGAATGATGATACCTGTTCAAGCGTCAAGATGGCCGCGCGAGTGCAAGAGATAGATGTCTGTCGTTGTGTGCAAATGGAAGCATATACACGGGGGAGAGGGGTCGAAGCATTTTACATGGTTGGTGGGCAGGTAAGGATGTGGAGGTTTGGCAGGTTCTATGTCGACATACCTGGGAGTGTCAGCCAGACTTCCTCCGCCCACCGTGTTTGTTTTCTCCGTGGATGATGTCTTCGCCTCGTAGCTGATGGTGCTGCGACGACCCACAGAACCAGCAGCTAGTGAGCGGTTGCCTGTCATCGTATTAGACTTGGTCACTCCTCGAGGCTTGGGGCTTGCTGCGGCATTGCCTGTGCAACATCTCTCGTCAATTTATTTTTTTTAAACAAGAAAAATAATGTATAAGAGGGTATATGAATAAAAGTCATTTGGGAGTAACTCTGTTGTGTCGAAACTTTCGAAAGAAGATAAAAAATTAAAATTTAGTAGAAAATGATTTTATTTTTAATTTATGTAAAGAACAGTCAAAAAATTATCTGAAGTTTAAAATAAATATCAATTTTATTATTATTTTACATCTAGATACTCTTTTCAGGAGAACAACATTATGAATTTATCTTTGTGTTGTCTTCTATGCAATGCAGCTGAAGATTTACTCTTAGATTTTTTAAAGTTTGTACTCCTAAAATTTCAACTTTATCAACAGGCAAAGTATAACACATAAAACGATCTTATTTTTACCATTACTGGTTGAGTTACCTGACGCCGAGGTGTCCAGGCTTGGAATGTTGGACACAGTGCTCTTGGCAGCAGAGGGACGTCCACTACCTGCAGCGGTGGCTGTGGCAGAGTTTATACGAGCAGTGTTCTCCTTGATGGTGGCCGAGTCCACCGTGTTCTGGCGCTTGAAGTTGCTGCTTGGAACTCCGGAGTGGTTGTGGTTTGAACCAGTGCCGCTGGAGAGAATCGGAGCACCTGAGCACACACCAGAACAATCAACAACAACTCTCAAACCAACAAGATGTCGGACAACACAGTTGTTATATAGACCTTAGGACTATGTTACAACTACGTTGTCAATCATCTTGCACACAATGCTTAGTATAGCAGCAGGCACTCAGACAAACAAACAGATTGTCTTTTTTTTTAAACAATGTTCTTCAGAATCTGCAAGATTTTATTTTGTTGTTACAAATATTATATGAGTTATAGTTACAAAATTCAGAACAGCGGTTTTCTGAAGTTTTGAAGTCAGCTGATGAGAATAATGAGAAAAAGAAAATCCTAGATTTACAGGATCTTCTGAAAACAAGAATTTCAGTAGAGTGCCATCAAAAGAAACAGCCATAGCACAAATTTAACATTGAATTTGTGTTGGGTGCCTGCTATTAAACTCTTATCAAAACACACAGTTCCTAGAGGTCTAACTATGTAAAAGGGACTCAGGAGCTACCCAAGTTACAACATGCAACAAAAGCACTAAAAACTACACCTGCTGTACCTCCTCTAGTTCATAATTAGCAACAAAGTTAAGAGGAGGAATTATCTTTAGCAGTAGAAGAAATAAATAGTTAAAATAAGCTTATTCAAATTGAAATAAAGATGTAAAATAAGGCCAATCTATATTTAGCAGTTTAGCAAATACTTTTTGATGCAAAATATATATATATATGTTGTTACCATGCTTGAATGATGACATAATAATACAGTACCAGTGTACATTTTACACAAAATCACACAAGATGTTACCTGGGAAATTTCAATAAGCAAGAAATTTCATTTGGTAAATCATTTCATATTCCCAAGCCGAGTCAAAACCAGCTTATGCAGTAATAAAGAAAGCAAAAACACAGCATTAAATTTTATACAAAATTATTTTAAAAATGATTTCAATTTCAATGAGAGATTGCACAAATTAAAAGGTTTGAGCAGTGACACAGTGCTGAAAAAATTTAGAATTAATTTAATTCATATATTTAAGTATGCAGCTCTTCAGATGTGCATTACATGTTTTTCGACTGCACATCTTTTTTAATAAGACATTAGTATAGTAAATTGGGTATGCTTAATTTGAATTTATCATTTGAAAAGATACTCGTGGACTGAGCTGTTATATGTATAAGACTACTTCAAAAATACATTGTAAATTACAAACTGAGTTTAGATGTTTGAGATAAGTATCTTAAGTTTGATTATATTTCCAGCACTTGTCTCTTTTAGAAAATTTCACTTCTTTCATTGCTCAAACAAATAATTTATCTCAGGTTGCCAATAGCTGTGTAAACCACAACCACAGAAAACAACACACTACATACATATACTACACTACACAGAGCCCCTTTCTCAGCAGGCACTGGTCTCTAGCAACTTTTAATGAACTGGCTAATAATCTAGCTTACATTTATTGCGCATAATATACTTGTATAAAATCTACATATAAATGAATAAAGTTACTTCATGGCACCAAGTACAAAGTGTCTATCCAAAACCAAAATAAGTTTGTACGAAGAATAAGGTGGAGACAGGCTTAGTAAAAACTATGGGTGATAAAAAATATTTTTAATATTGACATCATAAAGACGGATACCAACATTAGGTGGATTCTTCTGAGTGAGTGATATAAGTAATATTAGAGCATTGCTACATGCACATAGATAAGTGTAACGAAGTGAGTCACAGTGAGGCAAAAAGAGGACATTTTTAACGCTATCTGTTGGTCGAGATCATACCAGCCATTAAGTGAAAAAGAAAAAAAATTATTTGAAGATTGTTTTCCCACCAATTATTATTTAAGAAAGTTAAACCTGACTCCAGCTTAATAAGCTACAATATCAAAACTGTGCCTCTGAAATACAAGTTTGAAAAAAAAAAAAGTGCTTAAGGTCTGGTGAGACTGTGCTTGGTGCCTGGCTGGTTCCAGGGCCTGCCGGTGAGGGCAGATATAAAAAGACGGCCCACCACCAGCTACAGCAGCAGCGGTTGCTGCGGGTTCCTTGCTAGCAGCTGCTGCCGGAGACTCACGCAAGCTCTCCCCACCGGACGAGGCTCTGCGACTTGGCTTGGCGTTGGTGGCGGAGATGGAACGGTGCACTCCTCTGTGCCCATGAGAAGGAGACTGCGCACTATTGGTGGTCGTGGTGGCTGATGTTGCCCCCGCGGGGGGAATGTTGCGCAGAGAGAGGGAACTGCCAGACCTAGAGCCGTCACTCTCAGGCTGACACAAAACACATTTGTTAGCTTCTTGTTGAACAAAGTCAAAACATATTTGAGAGAAACAATGCTATCTCTATTGGCTGACTAGAAGTAGAATGGTTTAAAATTCAAAATGTGGGCATAAGAAAAGAAGAAGACATTTGATTTTTTTTCTTCTCTAAGACATAAAGTATTGAAAGAAGTTAAAATGCCATAAAATTATAACGAAAAATGCAAGTTAAATTGTTTGAAATAAAGCAGTCAGATGAAATGTTACAGAATAATTAATTGTGAAATGAGTAAGTGACAATGTAACTGTTGCAATATTTAGATTAAAATGTTTTTGGGTACAGACAATAAATTAAGATATAAGCGTAACTGCTAAAAATTGTTGAACTAAAATATGACTAAATTATACAATTAAATGTTTATTTTAAAATACTACAAAATGTTCTTATAATACATGACATGAAAGGCAAACATGCAAACCATAAAAAAAAAAAAATGAATTTTCACTTTTTTTTTTATTTACTTAATTAGAACTTAAGATCACTTCTATTGGAAACTTATAGCCCAATGTTAAACAAACTTTAAACCACCATACATTGCCAATTTTATGTATTGCTGATAAGTCCCCTATATCAAGCCCCTTCCATGTCATGCAGTCCGAAGTTGACTCACATCCGTGGCCTTGCGACCCAGCAGTAGGTAGGTGGCAAAGACGTCGTCATATCGACAGTTTGCGAGACTGTCTTCGATCTCACTGCGCGAGTAGCCCATGCCGACTAGCGCTTCTGAAAACAGGAAGGAGGTTCTCGTGACCATACGAGAGCCAAACATCGAAACTAGCTACAACTCACACACAGCATGCACACAGAAACCTCAATCAGGTTAGTCTTTTTATTAGACAAGACAAGTAGCTGCTGTTTGACTGTAAAATTAACTTTGATTATTATTTAATTTGCAGCTATAAATAATTATGAACATGATTAATTAATTATACAAGTAATTTTAATAATGAATAAAAATGATTTATTTTATATAGAAAGAGCAAGCAATGAACAGCCTTAATTTTTTAATAAAAATGTTTAGTTAAAAAAGTTAATTAAAATTTCAATTAAAATAAAAACAAATTCGAGCAACTATAACTAAGATGCTTAGCATTCATTAAAATTATAAAATATAAAAATAATTTTTTTAAAATAATAATAAAAAAAAGAGTAATGGAAAATAGTAGTATAAAAATTTGCAAAAATTATTGCTTCTAGTCTCACTTGCTATTGCAGTCACACGCATTCTCTCGCATGCAGAGGTGGGAGTTGCTGGTGATGTACCTATCCTCTTGGCGTCCTTAAAATCTGGTTCGGGCTCGATGAAAGGCTTCAGTTCTTCCTCTTCATAGCCCATGTTCATCCACTTGTCTTTCATGATGTTCTGTGGGGCCAGCAACATGTCACCTCCTTGCCACTGTCCCCCCAGTACACAACTCTTAAACTTTGGTCCAGCCAACAAATATATGGCCAGGCACACATGCAATATAGTGCAACATAAAAAAGGAATTTTTTAACAGTTTGAGTTTTCAAACTACAGTGATATCAAACACAATAATTTACACTTGGAAAAATTCTTTCACTAACAGATGGCAATAGAATTAACGCATTTGAACAATATGTTATCACTACCCATCTCTTGTTGAAAGAAATTTTCTGAAACAACGATTATACTTAATTTTTTTGTAAGGTAACTTGATATTTCAATAAATTGCTTATTAGTAGTTTTTGTTAGAAAAGACCTTGTAAACAATATTAATCTTGTTATGGTTTATTTTCAAAATAAAATATTTAATTTAAGTACAAATGTATGGACTGCCATTAAATGAGCATGCTTAAAAATTTGATGCTATATAAATTGCTGCATTACAAGTTAAAATAATGCAGTATCAAGGATATTTTTATTAAAAGTCCTTGCAAATATTTTTTACTAAAAATGGCCACACTTTTAATTTTTTAAATTAACACCCACTTGTTATTTTTCAAATTTAAACAACAATCACTACATTTACATGACGGTGTTTAATGCGTATTCGTTGACGACGGATAATGTTATTCTTATGAGGTGTCGTCAACGAATATGCATTAAACACCGTCATGTAAACGTAGTGAATGAACAAGCAATTATTACACACAATAAAGAACAGAACAAGTAACACGAGTTTAAATAGATGCAGTTATAATGTTAGTTACTTAATGAAATAGTCACTCAACATGCATTAATTAATGATTACAATATATTATACCATGAAGCAGTGATTTAAAGGGCAAAAAGTTATGTAGTGTTAACTATTAGATAACTTGTTTTTGCTATTTTCTAACCATAAATAAAAATCAATTAATTCCATATAATAATTATAAGCACACATAATATTGACATTGCATTCAATCAAGCCTTGAAGTTCCAACAACATAAAAAACATGAATTTTGATACAAGTCAATTTCTTATATTTATTTACTTTTGGACCATCAAGACTTTACCTTCTGCTCGTTAATGTTGTTATAGTCACCAGATACCCACCTCAAGGGAGGCCCTCTTTGCAGGGTTCAGCACCAGGAACTTCTTGAGCAGGTTTTCACAATCCGTCGACATGTAAAAAGGGATTCGATACTTTCCTCGAAGTACCCTTTCCCTCAGTTCTCTCAGGGTAGAGCCATCAAAGGGCAGGGAGCCACTCACCAATGTGTATAGTATCACACCCAGTGACCAAACATCTACTTCAGGACCGTCATACTTTTTACCTGCACAAATAAGACAATGTTTTAGTTAGGAATTAATAGGAACTTTTTTATTACAATGAATTTAAATAAACAATTTGAGTTGACGTTTTCAAATCTAATTTGAATATCTATTGTCAATTTTAACATAGACTTTGTTTAAAATCAATATATATATATATTTTTTTTTTGCACAAATACTAGACTTTTTAATCAGTTAATTGATCATGGATCATAATGGCAAAGTGATACACGACTATTACCTGACACTAGCAATGTTTTGTTGTTAGTTTTATTTTACCTTGAAAAAGCTCAGGTGCTGCATAGGGAGGACTTCCACAGAAAGTGTCGAGTTTGCTACCAGGCGTGAACTCATTGCTAAAGCCAAAGTCGGCAATTTTTATATTCATCTCGCTGTCCAGCAGCAGATTTTCAGCCTGAAAATAGAAAACACAACATTACACACATTTTTAGTGTGTATTTAAAATTGAGAAAGTAATAATAGATTTCATATTAAATTGAAACAAAGCCAAAAGGAGTGCACCAGAGTTTCACTCTTTTTTACTCAAACGGTACCAAATTAAATAAACTTAATTTGTAGTAAAACCCAAATCAGGGGGAGGGAAGGCAGACTTACTTTCAGATCCCTATGTATTATCTTCTTTTGGTGGCAGTATTGCACAGCAGATACAATCTGAAAAATAATAAGTTACATTAGCCTAGTGACAGTAACAATTTTCATGGTAAAATAAAATATATGTATACTAAAATAAAATGACAACAATTAAGCTGGTATTTTACTCTTATTATTGTATTTTAATCAGCTGTTATATTTTTTTTTAATTTTTTTTTAATGTAGTTTTTAGCAAATCTGAAAAAAAGCTGATCTAAAATCGGGTGAAAAGCAGACAAAATCTAACAGTTGTTGGTAGACTGTACAGCATAACTTTATCTAAAATATGTATCTCAATCAAACTAAGTACTGTAATACTAAAGAATGTGTTCAAAATCTGTGCAGATTTAGCACAGATTTAGTTTCTAATAAGCCATTTTTTAGGCTCATTTTAACAAGTCCTTTGTGTTACACTGGTGTTTGAATTATTAAACAGCTGGAACTTACTTGTCTGAACTTGGCACGCGCCTCCTTCTCCTTCATGCGCCCATGCAGCACCAAGTAGTCAAAGACCTCACCCCCGCTTGCGTACTCCATCACCAGGTACAGAGTCTTCTCCGTCTCAATCACTTGGAACAGTTTTACTGCAAACAAAAATAAAAACAACACTTAGAAAAATTTATAAAATTATATAAAATAGTAAAAATAGTTAATTAGGAATCGAAGCAAACGAGGAATAGTTCAGTGGAATGATACTTTTATGAGCAGTAGAAGTTCAAGTGTTCCGAAGCAAAAAATTAATTTTCTGTATAACCAGCATGCTTTTTTTTAATTTGATCAGTTTATCATTGAAGCTATTAATTTAGAAGCATCTTTTTTAATCTCATTTTGATACTAATTTTTAATTAAGAAATGCCCCCCTCCCCATATATATATATATATTTCAAGCTAAAACAGCAATTCATTTTATTTTTTTTTACACAGAAAATCGTTGACTTGAGACCTCTTACAGGCACTGTACAGTATCAAATTGGTATTTTTTGTAGCCATAATGTTTTTTTTTTTTTTTTTTTTTTTGCTGTTCAAGCAAAAAGAGAATTAGTTAATAAGGAAGGATGATGTTTAAATTCAAGGTGTTGCTCTGCAATAAAATCTACAGTAATGGTAAATTAATGTTACCTATATTTGGATGGTCCAGCATTTTCATTATCCTAACTTCCCGGAAAAGCTGAAAACATACATTTTAATTAATAATTATAAAAAATATCTCATTATTTTTTTAGATGTTGTATGCATGCTTTTAATTATTGTTAATACTTAATAGCCATGACTACATAAAAAACACAGAAAGTTATGTGTTAAATTTACATAAAAAAATCTGAAATTAATGTTAAGAATATTTAATTATGCATCATAAAAACAGAAAGTATAATAAAGATCCTCACCTTTTGTAGACTACTAGGGTTGAGCTGTGTTTTATCTATTATTTTTATGGCTACCTGTAAACAAAAGTAACAAAGGATTACATTTAGAAACTTAAGTATAAAGTTATTAACTCATGGTCAGTGAAAGGCTCTGATAATTTAATCAAATAAAGTTAGATCAACCATTAAGAATTAGAGGGTTGCACTAGTTTAAAAAAACATTAAATTCGACCTCAATACAAGGACACTGACACAGCATATACAATCAATACACTTGAATGTATCATCATTTTGCCACACCCACTTCCAGTCTGTTTAAAGGGGGTGTGGCAGATTACATTGACTCTGCATATTGTCATACCACATACTAACTTACATTTAAAAACAAACAACAATGACGATGAGATCATATTCTAAATATACATAAATTATTTTTTATCAAAATCCTGTTGTTCGAAAGCAAAGTGTAAATTTTATAAGTGTAAATTTAAGTAGACAAAAAGCATTTTTTTTTCTTGCTTTTCTTTTTAAAAATGTTTTTTTTTTTTTTTTTTTTTTTAATTAACTTCATTCTCACAACTTTACTGTAAATTTAAACTGACGGTAAAAGCAAATTGTGTCATATTAGGGGGTATTCATAAAGGACTTAGCACAGATTATATTCCAGAAATTTTTAATACATGTAGTATGTACTCTATTTGATGTCACTTTTTGCTACTAAAAATTTCTGGGATAAAATCTATGCCAATTCCTTTATGAATACCCCCTTTTTTATTTCCATAGGGACAGAACTTGATAGAAGATAAAAACTAGCGGTGTAAAAACACAGTATAATTTTGCTCGCTTAATGTAATTCAATCTCACCTTTAAATCAGAAAAAACAGTTTGTACCTTTGTACATAATTACGTTTCATGATAATTTTAGAATAGCAATCACCCTGAAAAATTTTAAGGGTGACAGCTGTACAAAAACAAGTACTCAAATAATAAAGTTACATCTGAACACAAATTTTTGTGAATTTTTGGACAGCCAAATTTTTCCTCAATACAGCCTCCTTCTCTTCAAACCATGTATAAGTTAAGGGTTGAGTTTTACTTACCTCTTTGCCAGTGGGCACGTGTTTGGCCAGCTTAACCTTGGCAAAGTTTCCCTTGCCGATGGTCTTGAGCAGCTTGTACTTGCCGATGTGAGGCTCGTCGGACGTGCGGCTGCTCCGAGAGGAGGCCACACGTGGCGCCGTGGTGCCATCTGTGCCCTGTGCAACAAACAAACATGTTTAGTAAAGTACAATAACAAATACACATTAAAACACAAGAATAAACAATTGAGATTTGTGCTGCTTTTTCATTAAAAAAATCAATACTTCATGTAGGTATCTAGTTTAGATATACAAGGAAGGTTCATAAAAAAATTAAAAATTATAAAAATGATAGGGGGGGGGGGAATCGCCAACCTAGGGATTATTTGGTTTACATTTTTATACATCAAATTAAATTTCTTCGTGGGTCAAATTTCCCCATGTTAAATTCATGCTGCCCTACCTTGATCTATGTCTACACTAAATAAAAAGTGTGTTTACCGAAAGAGAATAAAACACAAAAAATGGGATACACCATTAGTTGCATCATTTTTCCTATCTGATAACTGGATATAATCTAAATAGCATATTCTTACAATGTACAACAATACAGTGTACTTCATCTGTGAAACTGTGAAACACTGCTTTGGTGACTAACGTTAATTCAAATTATGGTATTGTCCAATGAAAATCGATTTATTATTCTATGAATGAAAAATTAACTCCAAACATTTAATCAACTTTCCACCCTGCTGACCATTGTAACTTTCCCTATAAACCATACACATTATATTGGATTGAAACAAATAAAAATTAAAGCTTGTATGTACTGTACATTAACAATGAGCGTGTCTGTTCTATTTCAATGAGTTGCCAATCAGTGCCTGCTAATTAACTATTATAAATGCAAAGTCACAAAAATAAATTAAGACTATGCCTGGATACTTCAACATTTTTTTTTTATTTCATTATAAAATATAAAAGTAAATAATTATTGAAATTGATTTCTCACACGATATTAAAAACATATTAATATGTTTTTAATATCCCTTATCATGGAATTAGTCAGGCCAAATATCATTATACCTGCATTAATGTATGAAAATATATACCAATAGAATTATATCGATTAAAATGCAATAATTTGTTAATATACTTAAAAAAATATTATTATAACCATCTTTCTGCATAAAATACTCTCATCTTTAAGCATTTTATATATTCATACGCGAGCAATGTTCATTAATATATAATTAGAGCTTCAATAAACACAACGTTTAGTTGTATTAATCTAGTTAGAGTAACAATGATGCCTATTTAAGAAGCATTTAGAACACTTACAAGTAAATGAGAGAACTGCATGAGATATTTTACTAGCTCGCGGGGGTTTGTCTTTGTTATGAGTGCTATCGTTTGCGGCTGATATAATAGATGAGACCATCTTACCATTATATAACATAGAATATGGACTTAAAAGAGCGGGTAAGTGCGTTTACAGTATACTTGAGCTCAGTGTTTCGTATCTAACTAGGCCAGCTTAGCAGGCGGGTGCAAGTAAGCTCGGCGCAATGTCGGCAGTATAGGCCAGCTTAGCAGGCGGGTGCAAGTAAGCTCGGCGCAATGTCGGCAGTATACGAGAAGGAGGAGGCAATAACAGTGAGCACCAGCAGCAGCGTCTTGCTTACTTACTTTTCCCCTCGTCGTAAACGAGGCCACCACAATCACATTCTGTATTTGCTCATAATCCACAAAACTCAGCAGCAAGTTGAATGCAAAACTTTACAAGCACGCAAGAAAATGTACTGTTATTTAATTGTCAGTGAAGCTTTCTTTACAATTCTCGGTCTAATTACAAAATTATAAAAGTACGTTGTAAAAAAAGTGTGATTTTGTTTTTTTCAATGGTTGATATGAACGTTATGGTTCATACCGGTAAATTATTTAATTAAAATTGTGAATATTATAATCATAATATATCAATAATAAATATATATTATATAATATCCACATTTTCCACATGTTCTTTAAAAAATAAATTCCTCTCTACTGCGAGTGCTTTAGATTCCAGTACCGTACATTTAGGTATGCAGTGTGGATTCAGCTGGTGGGTGGGAGAAGAAACATCGCACGGCTAAAATAATAAAAAAACTATATGCAAACGTACGTGACAGTCATAGTACAAGACCTACATACAAACGCGGACTGGTGTAATACATAATGTATCATTATTATCCAAGGTATATATTATATATATAATAATAAACACTTTTTGTTTTCCCTTTCACAAGATTGAAAGTTGTTTTCCAATCTGTGAAGTTGTTCCACGGCCGCTTTTGAAGCTGAGATGCAAACATCGCGCGGCTGCTGCTGCTGCTGTTACATCGATTGCAAGTGGTTAGCTTGAGTGCATGTACTTCTTTGCGACATTGGCGGGCGCGGGGTGGGTCAAACGCTAGACTTGACGGCCAGTGGGCCTCTAGCCATACAACTTGACACAAACACCACACGAGTAACAAAATCGATAGTTTATTCGAATCATTCGTTATATATATGAACAAGTTGTAGCATGGAATATATAGGAAAAAAATGCACAAAGTAAGTTATTTTTGTGCAATGACATTATTTTTTGCCTATCAAAGGAAAATTGAGAAAATTCTGTTGGTTTGCTTTACATTTACACTAATCTGAAATTGGACTTGTGCTCTTTTAATCAATGTCATGATTTCCGTTCATAATTCTATACAATGATGCCAAATAAGGTTCTCTTCGCGGTCACTAGCGAATCTCCATTTTGGTTCAACATTTTAACGGGATGAGCAGTTTTACGAGGTGTCTCTGACGTTGCTAATTAAATAATTGACCGTGCGGCGATCAGAAGGCCCAGCTCAATTACTGGTGGGCGTGGCTCTGCGAGGGCGCGTCACCGCCGCTCAGAGCGGTTACCTCAGTCGCCAAGAAGACACGGCCGGATATCGCCAGCTGACGTGATCGACCGTACTCGTGCAAACACAAAAATCGAACCTCCATGTCGCACTGATTGCCAAATGCAAGCAGTGGATGAGCCACATATTATCAATTATTTCTATCCAATTAATGGAGACTCTAATACGGATTATCTTTTAACTTTACCTATACTACCATGATCTTTTAAGATAATATTCACCCTTCTTTCTATATTATAAGCACTTAATTGCAAGGAGCGAGAACTCAGGCGAGAAGAGATAATTTCAACTAGATCAGCTAAAAAACAGAATCGTCCAGACACCTTATTGTTCGTTAATGGAATAGTACTTTGCATTTATATTTTGGATGTTGAGGGATATACAAATATACATATTTTTTGTCGTTGAATGCTGCAGCTGTTCCTTATTTGTCAATCTAAATGACGTCATTATGGGACTCCCTCAGCTAGATATGATGAGGACATGAAACGATGTCTCTCATGCATATTTTAAGTTCTTTTTTGAACGCATCGAACGCTATCGTCACAAACTTTAAGAAGCTATGCCAAGTTTTATACAAAACATCAGATCATGTGAAATTTTATGCATGTGAAAGACTGAAAAGAAATAACATAAATATATATTTTTCATCGTAAATATAATTTAAAACCAACTTGATAAAGTTACACGAGACGATGGCCACTGCATCATGATAAATTATATATAATTTGGGAGCTTTCAGATATCAAGAGATGACACTTTTTTATGGTAATATGTTACAATTTTCTTGCATTATGCATTTCATAAAAAGATTTCATTTGTATACCAAAATATCATTTTATATTATGCAAACAGTTACACATTAATATTTTAATTAAGTTTAAAAAGAATAATGTTACAACAACAGCTCTTATTAAGTACAAATTCCCACAGAGGTGTCATAATATTACAAAAAAGATTATGAGAAATTAAATAAGAATGGTAAATTATTTGTAAGAATAATGAAGTAACAATATTCTCAAACTCATTTCGTTAAAACGATGGAGGAGGAAATCTCGTTTGTGTTGAGGAAACGACGACGTGACACGAATGACATATTTTATTACGGACAAAGTAAGCAAGGTCGCATTAAATTTCCTTTCCCAGCGCCTCCAAGATTGTATAATAATCTTGATTACCGTCTGACTTTGCCGTTCTCATCAATGCGGAAGATGAGCACCAACAGCTGCCGAGTTGAATCTTGAAAGAAATCGTTCCACAGTCTAGCAAATCTAAGAATATACCCGATCAGCTGTTTGTTTGATTTACACCGAAATTTGTAGATGTGTTTAAAAAATTGCACCTGATTGATCTTTTTAATACACATCGGGACAGAATGAAATTTATACTTGCTCTGTTGAGGGAGTTACCACGCAGCCTATGAAGGCGTGATGAAAGTGAACATTTTAGGGGGATGATTAGACTGGGTGCCCTTCTCAACTCCTCTAAAACTATAAACCTGTGCCTCTTGCATGGAGCTGCAGTTTAAGCAAATCAGGTCAGGCAAGTCAAATAACGTTCATATACTGTCCGTATACATATTATGTGTTAATTAAATTATGTATATTGAGTGCAAAAAGTGTGTAACTATTCAGGAATAAGCATTGCAATTTATAAAAACTGTATAATGTTTTATCAATTACAAGAGGCTTTCTGATGAAAACGAACGAGTCGATGTTACGTAAAACAGTAGTGTCAGAAAAGTAATTATATAAAATATACGGAGAAAAATTGATCATACAAACAAACACACGTTGAGTTACAAACTGAGCAAACACTTCGCAATAGATAATTTTTTATGTGCAATGCTATAAGTCAATACTTTATTACATTACATTTACAGAATATAATTACGTAAACAATCCGTTCATTGCAGCTATTATGAAAATACACAAGAAGAATGATTGGGTTGTGTATTTTAAAAGCTTTTGAGAATAGTCTAGACTCAAAAAAGAACGTTCCTCATTACCGACGTCAGAATCTTTGGTCATTATATCTGTCGAATGATTTTTAATGACGAAGACGTTGGCGACCATCGTAATTACGACCATATACAGGTGCGAACTTTGACATTTAGTTTCGTGAAGGCACCTACTCGTCTTTTACGTTTATATTACTTCATAAATCTGGCACAGGATACTGCCTGTGTTTTTCCAACCTCACCTACTAGCAAACACACAAGATAAGGTGTCTCGCGTGCAAGTAACTTACCTGGGCTGGCTGCTCAACAAGTTAGCCTCTCCCAAGAGCTTCTTGCCTTGACACTCAAGCTCGTATTAATTAACCCAAAGTTGCTAGCACTTGTGATGAGAAAAAGGTCAAAGGTGAAGCAGTTTGCAACGAAACGCGATCTTTGATCCGAAAAGGACAGAGGACACATGTTACTAACAAACTGTAAACAAAGTGTGTGACGATCGCAAATGATTAATGAATTGTGTAATTGTCAACAAAATGTTACCGGTATTAAAAAAGACTAAATGGGATTTAAATTTACTACTGACAGTGCAGGTAAATTTACATGCGATTGTACTTACAAATTTAAGTTTCTAGTGGCGGAGAAGGGGGATTAAATTGTATAATTATACGATAAAGACATTGTTTTTATTCGCATCTCTGAATGATATAATAATATATATTGCTATTAATGGTATAAAATTAATGCATTTATACTATAATCCCATTTTTTAAACAGATATCGTAAATGTATTAGAATCGTATAAATTGATGTGATCGATGCAGTTACACGCACCATGGGAAATATTGAAAATTTAGCTTAAAATGTTGAATTTTAAAAGTTTAATGAAAACCAAATTAATTCCGCTACAAGTTTCAAGTATGTTATGCAAAACAGGGTCGCACAAAATCGATACTGTATTTATAATTATGTGATAAATAAAAATTCATGTCACGACTTTGGTGTCTGAACTTTTTTTTTTTTTTTTTTTTTTTTTTTTTTTTTTTTTTTTTTTTTTTTTTATTTTTTGCTGTTTCTGCATGCATCACAGTTTTTGACGCTTTCGGGAGAAAATGGTCACTAATATTTTAGACTGCACAAAGATTGATGTATGTGCTCTTATATATAAATGGTGTAGATTAAATGTAGTGTTGTGTGTTTTTAACTTTAACTGTGCAGAAAAGCAGAAAGAGATATATCATAGATATATCTACATGCATGTAAAGCTAATTCAGCTAATTGTCAGTTTATTCCGATAGTACATATAGAAAATATTAGTTGGAATGGTGTGAACGGTGTTGGTTCATTTTTTATTGCCATTGAACTCTTTACATGAAGAGTAGAAGTATAAATTTCTATCAATCAAAAATAAATAAATAAAAATTTCAATTATTATTTGCATGTTTTCTATTACAATGTAATTATATTAAAAATCACTGTAAAATCAGTTGATAAAATAAATTTCAATGGTTTCATTTCAAATTCACTATTTCACAAGTCAAGTTTTCTTTTCATAACATTCTAAAGTGACAGTAAAAAAGCAATTTGAAAATAACACAGATGATGTATTTATGATAGAATACAACAAAAGCAGAGGGGGGGGGGACGCCAAAAATAACTCGACGTAATGTTGGTTCTCCGTAGTTGGAGCACGCCCACGCGAGCGTGCCGTGCGTGGAGAACGAGCTATACCAGCAGCAGTAGCAGCCTGCACGGGCCTCGGCGGCCTTGGTAATTGTATATATATATATGTACTTGAGCCACGGAACCGCGATACGAATAGCCAATCGAGAGACGACACTCTCATCCAGACGCGTGAGAATTGATCAATCTTCTTCAGTACTGCCTCGAGGTACGAAGGTATTAATTACCTTGAATAATTATTATCTCTCTTGCAGCTTGTATTATACTGTGGAGATCATGCACGTGAAAAGCTTACTTCTGTAAAAATTTAAGCAAATTGTGAAAAGCAAGGCGTTCAGAAACAAAGGGGTCTCATAAAGTATAAAATGTACAATATAATAATTATAATATACACCATATCATGCAGATGTATTATGCCATTACTAAATATTCTAAATAATAATAGTACAATAATAAGCAGGTAATATTAATAAAGAGACGCATTTTTATAACCAAGACCTATAGCCTAGCACATACCATCCCTTTAGAAGAATTATTTACCCCCCCCCCCCCCCTTCGCAGTATAAGAGAAAAAATACTTTTTATATGTAACTAGCACACGATGACAAAAATAAATAAATAAATGTAACTTTAACTGTCTCCGCACCTAAACTTCACTTTTAAAGTATAAATTTATCTTGCTCTTTTTAACTCAGGGTCGTCGTGTACCATTCATGCATGTGTGAATGAGCTCTTGCTTTTCTGCGCTCTCACATTTTTTTTTTTTTTTTTTTTTTTTTTTTTTTTGTACGTACTTTGAATGGGTGGATTTGTTACACATTATACGATCAGTGCAATAAGTTAAATTGAACATGTATTATTTTGACAAAGTTACAAAGTTACCCATCAAAGGTAGCCACAAGCAAACCACCAAGGAGGCTGCATTATGAGGGTTTCCTCACCAATCTCCCGCGGACCACCATGCGTCCTGACCCCCCCAGCACGTGAGCCCTGGGAGTGGTACCAGTACCACCGGAGCCTCGCACGTGCGGGCCCCGGGCCCGTGCCTGTGTGGACGCCGTGGTGGCGGGCGTTCAGCGACGCACCGTACTGGAATGCCGCATCACGTCATGTTGCCAGACGAGGAAGAACACGTCTCTTTACCATCACTATCACACATCACTGGAGACTTCTTATATAACAGCTGATTACATCGAGATGATGTGATAAATCTTAACACTTTTACTACTTTATGATTAAAACAACAACAAAAATTAAACGATTGTAGGTCTGAACATTTATATTTAAACTGTAAACCACTGTTGTTTTGTTTTTTTAACGTAAAAAAAACAAAATATATTTTTATCATAAAATAGTATAATTTTACTATTTTAAAAATAGCCTATAATTTATTGTTGTCCATAGTTGAAAGCTCTAACGAAATCATCACTAGATCACTGATTATGCTGTTGCACTATTAGATAAACTTCAGGACGGTCTATTGAGGTGATATGTACGTGCAGCATCCCGTGCTGGTCCAGCAGGTGACTTGCACCTCTCCAGCACCTCCGCGCAACCAGAGAAAGAGAGAAGAGAGATGGTGCTGCACCCGCCGCTCGTTTGCTGCTTGCTAGCTACTGAAGGGGCGAGGCGAGCAAGCACGGTTGCTGCTGCTGGAATCAATACGAGGAGAAGCAGCAGCAGCAAACTCGCGCCCGCGCCCTTCGCTATATAGCCTGCTGCCTGCACATCTCAGCGTCGCTTGGACATATGATAAGAGATGCTCTCATTTACCTCCAGCAATTATTACTGACTTTTTAATGAACTTCTATACACAAGAGCAATTATGCCACATAATAGTTATATGCATCCTTTTATTGTTAGACATGCTATTATGATATCAAAGAAACAGCATCTATTGTAAACCATGGCAAAGACGATAGCCACTTGAAACATCAGAAGATAATAATTTAATAACTTCAAGGCAATGTAAATTTGTAGTGTATAGACAATAAGATATGGAAATTGCTTCAAGATAAAACACATTAATGGGTAATTGAGGCATGATAAAAATATTATGTTTCTTTACAGGCTATTACATGAAAAAATATTATCGTTAAAAGAATAAACAATAAATATTAAGGAGAAATAATCTACGACCGTTACAGTTTATTGGCAAACAAAGAAGGTTGCTCTTATACGTGCAAATCGAATACCATTCTTTACCAGCAACAGCCTATACGACAGTAATGACTCCACAAATAGCCTGCAGTCCAATGTAAACACTTTTTATGCTTGTCAAGCTGGTTGCTTGGTCGCCGTAAATTTCCAATGAGTGCTGGCTGAGGTGACTGAGTCAGTCGGGACGACCGCTCGCTGAGGAACGTATCGGCAATACTGACTGATATAAAATGGCAATTAGCAATATTGAGAAGGTAGGAGTTTTTGTACACCAAACGATGTCTTTTCACATTGAGTTATGAAACAAAAAAATGCAATTTAAATATTTATATACACAAGCACAATCAGTAGGCACCGTCTGATGACTCTTTAGTTAAATTCCTGTATTTACATCAATGGTACCAAAACAATTTGAAAATATGGAGGAAACAAAATATTATGTACATTTTTTTCTTCATTTTACGGTATTTTTTATCTATATTAATGAATATTACATCATGGCATGTGTTCATATTGTTCATTGCTATAATTATGATTAAACTTTTTCATGATGTAATGAAGAACTCAGCACACCTAAGTGTATATAAGAACCAAGTGGATTAAATTGGATTTTGTTGTATTAAATTTTAATAATTTGTTGTTAGTTGGTACAATAGAGCCGTTTTAATCATTGATTTAAACGGAAATTATATATATATACGAACGTTACTTCTGCTCTATTTGTAGCCATTGTCACGCAGCTCTTGTAATGGAGGCAAAATTGGAATTCTTTGTAATTTCAAATATGAACATCTTTGTCATTGAGCTGCCATAGCAGCAAACTAGGCAAATGAGGTGCAGTCAAGAACGTTAAAAAGTTACAATTTCTTCTATAAGAAAAAAGAAAATACATGCATTTTGTCTGCACTTAAATGTGCGGACTACTCTATACATACTACTCCTTGAGTAGTTCCAGTAGAGTAGACAAGTTAGGTATGCTACTATTAGCAATCATGTTATTTTTCTCCATTCTAGCATTAAAATCCTAATTTTCCCACGTATATAAATTATGCACGGACAAAGAGATATTTTCTTATACTAACTGCATCGTGCACGCTGAATTGAAGAGAATCGATTCGATTTTTTGAGATGGTGAGACGCGTTAGTTTGCTCAGCACAGATATAATTAGCATTGAACCTCAAAGAGTGCTTGCCGCAGTGGTGTGCGCGACACAGTGACCCACTATTCTTTATTTGTAATAACAAAGTGATACATAAAAAACATCAGGTGTCGCAACGTCCAACGTTTGGGGGAGCGCCATGATGAACCACTACAGTGCCATGTGCCAGAGATTTATATTTTGAAATAACACTTGAACTTGAATGAGTTGTTTATTTTTATATAGTCTTCGAATTTTACAGCATTGCTTTGATCAACAATTCAAAAGCAATAATTTCTACACTTCATCGTGACGTTGAGTTTGAACTTCGCGTGATGCATGTTAAGTTCACGCTTTTAATTAATTCAGTCAATACCACGTGTTAGCCAAATTACATACAATGTATATGTATACTGTGCGAGAGATAAAAAATTAAATTATGAATAAGTCATCGTTAAAAAAATAATAATATATAACTCTGCGCTATATACCCTGCACTCTGATGCGGGGCGCGTCACTCTCCTGTGACTCAAAGTGAACATACAATACATGTATGAGCAGCGCGACGATGCGAAGCGATTTACCACAATTGCCATGGATATCTTTGGCAAGCATATCATATATATATTATGCATTTCCCACTGAATACACCACAATGCAACAATGACATTACGTAGTTTACAAAAATATGGAGGCCGTAGATTTTAGCATGAAGGTGCACAAAATTTACACCGCAGCGCTTTAAATAGTTGAAATAATCATGATGACCCGTTCGTATATAAATTCACTTGAATTTTACAATATTATAGTGCATGTCTTTCAGGTGAATCCAAGTAAAATTAACGCCCCTCCCCCAGTGATTAAATTACGAGAAAATGAATTCTACATAACAGCTGCAAAGAATTTTTTTTTTATTTTTTTTTTCCCCACAGTGTAACATACTTGTCTCAGCATTTTACTGTGGGGTTTAACTTATGCGGAGGGTTTGAGTACAGCATCCTCACGTAACTTATTCAGACTAAAGAGTGAAGTGTCTTCTCTCGCTTGCAGTCAGAAGGAGGTGCGCCTGACCTCTTGGCCCTCACTGCGCATGCCGCGGTATGTCAAGCACACGTACGTTGTAGCTGATAAGGCACACCACAGTCCAGTAACGCGTGGGGTATCGCCACAAAAAAAAAGAAAAAATACAATACAATACCTTAAAATCGAGCTATGAATAACTGCAGCTGAATACTTTATCTTATTTGCTCTTACTGACGTCACTGGTGGTGAATCAGTGGCAAATTGGTTAATAACACTGCTGTGATGACTTAACAATGTAAGCAGGCTGACGCTATAATCTACATCAAGGAAGAAGCACATGCACTATAAGAAGTTTACGGTACGTGAAAATTTGCGTGATGATATTCAACAAACAGTAGTTTATTTAATTCTAAAATTAACTATAAAAGGGGCATTTTACAGAATTCATGAAAAAATGTGGGTCAGATGCATAGCGTCGCCATTTTGGATTGTTCCCAGCTGACTGGGGTCTATTTATCACTGCCACCCCCACACGTGTCGCCTAGCAACAAGCACCAGCAGCCTCCTTCGCCACTGCGAGTGCATGTGCTGCCGCCCCTCCCTCAGTTCTGAATAGTCGAGCTGAAACTTCAGCATCACGACCTTGTCTCTCTCGTACCCCCGGAATGACCTGCTGCAATTCTGTTCCGTCTTGCGAATTTGTATAGGTGAACGACCCGACCTGTCCTTTGTCTGGGCTGCACAGATGGTGCTGAGCGGAGATAACCCAGGGCGTAATTTGAAACGAAAAGATTTACAGATTAAAAAGAAGAAGAAAATCCATTGGGGATTTCATTCATTTTGATAAAAATTTTGTTTCAATTTCTTACTTGAATCATTAAATTAAAATTTATACTGAAAACATCACAATTGTATATAAAAAAAAAAGTTTAAAAAAAAAAAAAAACAGCAGACAGCATTTTTTTTTTTTTTTTTTTTAAAGAGCACTCCTTGTATGGCAAGGTAGCCATTTCATGCTAATCAGAATGAAAGTTTATTACAATCGCTCTAAGCGGAATATATTGACAGAGAGCACGTCAATAATAACGCAGCGGTGAGCAATCTTGGCTGAAACATCGCCCTGGTTTAGTTTTTCTACCTGCATTACAACCAGCTGTCCAGCATATGCCTAAATTTACATTACTATACGAGCAATGTATATTGATTTATTAATAGTTAATTAAGAAGGTTACAAATTGAAATTGTTTACCGGCCGTAAAAGCATTTACTGTAGAAAATGTCTGTTGTATAGAAAATCGATAATTGTCATAAATTACAGGAAACAAAGTAATGTACAATGCGACAGATTGGCGGCGCTGTAGGATCGAAATTAAAACGGAAGTGTAAGCGTAAATATCGTATTGTAGCTTTATCACACTATATTATATGTAGTCTCACTATGTTAGTATTTATCATGGCTTTATGCGTATTCAAGAGAGAAGCCTTTAGATTATCTCACATTTAACTGAAATTAGATCAAATATTATATCTCTGTATACATTAAGCCACACAACAAATATATAATATACTTTCGTCTGTTCTAAAACAAATTATAGAGGCGTATAATAATTTAAAGTGTGCAGAATAACAAGTTTCTGAATGCGAGTACAACGTTCGTTTAATTTGCATAAGAATGTGCAGTGTCTTGAGCCACCCAATTGCTGAGACAATACAATGCACAGTTCTCTTGGTACGAGAGGAAAAGTCGTATTCTTTATTATATGGCAAAGCTTGAGACTAGGCTCACTCTCTAAGCTCTCTACACGACACATAAGGAGCCGAAATGTGCTGTTTTCACCGCAATTACAACCAAGATTTCTCAGTAATGCCCTTTTATAGTATAAGGCCAGTACACTATAAACTTACGATAAGAAATTTGAAATTTCAACATCATTTAGCTCATTACAAAACACGGCGATATACCAAACTTGTGTAAATGTAATTCATTATCACATTCACACAATGCAAATATAAATAACAAATTAATAACACTAATTTACAAACAGACATATATTGTTTTCACAACAGGTGATCATATTATACGATGTATACTATACGTATAGTTGTTGCAGTGGACGAACATAAAAGGGGATGTTGCATTCGTGACCTTGCTCTAACCTTATTGGGGTCGTTGACCTCTGCAGTTGCCGACGATGCAAGTTTGTTGTTGGTGAAGGGGTGCATTGGGGGTCTCGGGGGTAGGGCAGATGATACCGGAGTTGCAGCTTGCCAGGGTGCGTTCCCTGTCACATTGGCAGGGGTGAGTGCAGGTAACGGCGGGGGTTGCACCTCGCTCACAGACAAAACCTTGCGGGTCGGCCGGCTGACGGGTAAGTTCGTTTCCATGTCACTGGTCCGTTCGTGACCAGAGAAGGTGGGCGTACGTTTGGGCGTGGCTGAGCTTATGGTAGCAGGTGTAGGTTTGGTCTTTCGACCCGCCACTGCAGTCTGAGGACGTTGCAATGAAGAACGAACTCGTTGCTCCGTCTCACGAGACAACTGACGTTTTGGAATCATTTTGCTACCAGTAGAATTCATACTCTCTGCAGAGAGAAATGATAATAATAACATCAAGAATTCTTATTATTAAAATATATTGCAATGCATTAAAGGACGGACTTGGCACAATATAAAGCTATCACACATTATCACTTCAAAAACACTTCCACTATAATAAGTCCATAAATAAGCACGGTTGGACGCTTACAAAGCACAGAGAACGCTCGAGTGGAGCGAGCTATGAGGCTGATGGTGCGGGTCCTGCCCGTTTGGCTTACATCTTGACTGTGGCGGTCACTCAGAAGCGGAGAACAGCAGCAACCTGGTCCCGTATAGCGGAGACGCGAGGGGGCAGGCGGGGGATTATACACACGGCCCTGGGGGTCTGCGAGAGAGCAGGTAGGCCGGCTAGCACCGAGACACGCGGCGGTGAAAGAAAGCGGCGGCTGTGGCGGTCGAGCAAGTCACACACCTTGCTCTGTAGCCACAAGAAGATAACAGCACCAACACTCGAGAGAGATAACAACATAGATAATAGACCGACAGATTGACGTACCAAGCGAGAGTGGGCGGAGACAACACCAATAGCGCTTTATAAATATAATCGCTGCTGCACTCTTGTTCAATATAGCGTTGATGACCTTGCAAAGCACAAATATACCACCCTTGCAATATAAAGCGATCACTGCGATCCGTAGACTAATATTAAAGATAAAGCTGTATTTTAAATTACATTATTCTTATAAGTATCATGTGTATTTTCAAGGTCTATTTCAGCAGTCAGGTAACTTGAATTATAATGACAAAAATTTAATTGTCACCAGTCTAGATCGGGAGCGAGCAAGTAACGGTAGAGTTACGACTGCTTGTCTCATTTTTTAGTGAGTATACCTCAGTTTCCAAGAAGTTGCTTTCTTGCCGGTATATCGCACGACAGTTATGTCACGGCACACACACCTATCTCAACCAATAATGGAGAAAGACAGTTTGTTTTTTTCCTGATAAAATTGGATCAGACTACCATCAAATAAAGGTATAACTTTTTAAATGTACAAGGGTCACGCTAAAAATAATATATAGCATATAGCAAAGTCAAATTTAATCTCAGCATAGTAGAAGCATAAAAACTTTACGTCCTATCTACGGCAATATTGTTCACAAGATGGGACTGAAGTATTTTTATATATATATACCGGGTACTAGCTGTATCTTAATTAGCTCTATTAATCTTTAGTGTATATTATAGCCAGACGGTGTTACGTATGTCTAACACCAACAATAGTATTAAATTATGGTGGTTTTCTTTTAAATATAAAAATAATCTTTACTGCATAAGTACAACATTTGCCCAATAAAACAATATTTTGGTGAAAGAAGAAAACCATACAAACGGAAAAGAATAACATGGAGATTTTTAGTACCAAAGTATATACCTGTGTACCTCGCGACTGAGTGACGTCATACTTGGTGTCCAACACTAGTGATAATACCGAGGGCGGATTAGCTCAATGTTGTCTCCACGCATGCATTCACTCAGGAGTTCAGTACGCAGTCACGAGACATTTACTGCTTCCCGACAGCAGCGTATAGCAACAACATTGACTTTAAGAAATACTCGCAAAACAAAATGTTAACAAATAATAAATTGTAAATACTGCTTAATAAATCTAGTTTTGATTATTTGTTGGAGCAGTTCCATCGCCTACAAAAGAGATATTAATACTAGATATAACCTACTCCTGGTTTTAGTTACAAAAACATATCTGTGGAAAAAAATTCAATGGGGATTCTTATCAATCCTTAAGACTCTCTCAGCATTGATAAGTATATTAAGACAATAATTACGATTGATTTTAATTTTATCATGCAGACATTTTTTTTACTGTATCAGTTATGATATATCTTATTTGTTCAATCAAAGTCCCTGGATCCAAGTTGCGTCAAGCAATTGTTTATTGCTTGTACTGTTATATACTCTCCCATGCAGAAGTTCCATGTATGTGGTAAAACAATGGACATAACAGAGCAAGTTTGCTGCCACGGGAGTATAATACTCTTTCGCCGCCACAAACAAAACATGACCCAATTTTTGACCATCAACTTTCTACATACCTATAGGATGAAATTATAATTACAATTCGTGATCGTAATTATGGACCATTCGGTTTCACTTGATCCAACGACATATCAATCTAAAAACCATGCAGTACTAATTTCGATTTACTCTTATTTTATTTATTTATTATTTTTTTTTTTCTCCTGCGAATTCTTCATGCTGCGATTTTACTTCCGATAAAGTGATGGAAAAAGTGCATGTTCGTATAAATCGTAACAAAACTGCTTTTACTTGGAGAAGTGAGTTATATTAGCACGCAAAATCATAGCGTGTAATATATGCGCTGTATTTTCATCTTGGTTTAGAGCAAGGTCCAAATTGTTTACAATTAATTGCATCGTCAAGAAGAAATAAACAATTTCAATGAAAGCTAGTCAACATTGAAAGTGTAAACTAAAAATATATTCGTTGTATTGGGTGTATAGAACGACACCCAATAATTTATTAATTTATTTATTCCTTGTCCAGTACATTAAATCATTGTAATACGATGCCACCACCTACATGATATTATTTACATTACATTGCTATCAGTTTGTGATCATAACTGACATTCAGTTTACGTTGCTGGGATAGACACTTGCCTCATCAGCCGCAGTAAAATACTGCTACATAGTGCAGCCCTCATTTACTATTTAAATTACTTTGCAGACAATTTTAGAATTACGCCTACTTGATGATGGAAGGAAGAATTTATACGACAAAGCTGCATAGATTGGTATTATGTCATCTTATTGCATACACATCAGGTAATTCTGCAAGTGCTCCACCAAGAGATACGCATAAAACAAAAAACGAGGTTTCCGGTAGTGAGGTTACAGTACAAGGTTAGCTGCATGTGCGCTATGCACGCGGGTCGGTCGCGCGATCGCATGATCCGTCGTTGTCGGCGTATCTCCCGCGCGGCAACAACACGATGGTCCAGGAATAGCCTCGCTAGCCGTACGCCACATACATCGCCAGCTGGCCCGTGTGCTTGCCAGCAGCTTCCTCTTCCTGCTGAGTGCACACTGACACGCGCAAATAGGTGCAGCTAAAGACGTAATCTAGTCCGCGTCTACAACCAGGGCATCTGCTCTCTAGGTGATAAGAAAAATTTAGCAAGTCTCTGTCATGGCAGTAACGTAAAATATATTAACAATACGATAAAGCATCTCAATATTTAAATAAGTACAAAACGTTCGTTCATTAATAATATTGAATCACATTATTTTACTATAAATTAATAATTTATATATGAAGAAGCACGATAGAGAGGATTATGATTAATTTTTATTCAATTCAGTTTGTAAAAGAAAATGGAATTTTCAATATGTTTTTAATTTCAATAAATTGAATATTCATTAATATTTTTATTTTTAATATTTTTAATTAATAACTTCAATTATAAATTTATATGTTTATGGATTATTAAAAAGGGATAATTATATTAAGTAAAGTTTTCTCAAGTGTCGAGTGTTGAATGATAACACTTTTCTTGTTACGCCCACTTTGTTCGCTAAGGGAGAGTAGTTGTGTTGTTTTAGAGTGGGCGTGGCAAATTCTGTTTTTGAGCACACGACTGTACTTTTAGAGACACAATAGCTCTATAGTCAAAGAACTGCAGTGCATTTCAATACTGATATCATAGCTAGAAGATACAATACGACATCCGCAAAGCCTTGAACTTCCTGCATTGCAAAACGGTACAATATACATAATAGAGTACGTTACTCGATCGAGACATCGGATGTGTTAAAACACAGGGACATCCGGGTCTCGAGCTCTGGTCACCACGGATAAGGAGCGCGCTGAGAATGAAGGGTTTCTCTAGCGGGGAAGCCACAGCGTGACGATCGCTCTCCACACGGGGCTTCTCGTGACAACAACAACGCCAACCAGCAAAGCCACTGACTCGTTGCCATACGAGGCATCTATGTCCTAAACATAATTTTTGACAAGAAGAAGACGCACGTGTACCTATATAGATGATAGCGTTTTTAGATTATCAATATTATTTCAACGGCTCATGATCGAAGGAGGTATAATACCAACTATATATATAAGTCAAGAAACTCCAAATTAGACAAACTACCGTATGATCTCTGTTTGCAGGAACCTCAATCATAATTTTTGCATTGCCGATTAATTTTTTACGGAAGGTAAAATGACCTTTCAAACAAAAACAACCGAAGTCTTCAATGGAGACCTCAATGAAATAAGCCTAAAAAAATCACTACGAACCCTGGCAGGGTCAGCACAGAGGCATACACTGCGAGGGTCTACGTGGTCCTCACGACTGCCGAAGAAGACCATCTCAGGGTGGAGAGCACTGAGGGTAGAGCAATCTCCCCCTCCTCAGAGCGCGCCATCTGCCAGCCGACACAGTCGCGCCCGTAACACTACAACCCGCACAGCAGTAGCGCCCCTCTGGTGGAATACCCGCAAGGGGTCGTCGTGCAACGCCGCACTAATCCCATTGCTACTCATTTTATATTAATGTTTTCGCGCGTAATTTGAACGATAATTTTTATTTTATTTTTTACATTTCTATCGGATATTATTGATGGATTTGTAACGTAATATATAATAATCATACGCACTATAAAATATCATACGAGGAAATGTCAGTAAAAACATCGAATTTCAGCTGAACAAAAACATGACTGATACAAAAATGTTTGTTTAATTAGTATAATTAGATGATATATCACATCGTATATATATATATATATATATATATATATATATATATATATATATATATATATATATATATATATATATATATATATATATATATATATATAGGCTTAAAAGCATGCGTGCGTTATATATGATGCATCACCATATTTTATATAATTTGCATTTATCATCACAATTTTCTTAGAAGCTGATTAATGTTTGGTATATACGAAAGTTTAGGAATAAACAGGAAGAAGCAGACAACCAAATAAGTCAATAATTATTTGGTAGCGCTCAGTGTTGCGCAAACAACACCAGCATGGTACGCACCGAGTCGCTCTCTCTGTCCGAGTGACGTCACTATGCCCTAATACGTCGACTCAGAGGTGAAACAACAACAAGTTTGCAAGGACACCGCGACTGACCTGGCGCCACGACGCAGTCGGAAGAGACTCGAGGTCAGCAAAATTAAATTAAAGGTTTCATGGTAAAATTCGTATGCAATAAACAATAAACATATATATCATCATGCATCTCTCCTCTTCGTGAGTAATTTCATATCGAATATAATAAGATTGTACCGAAGTGGCATGGATAAGCGAATAAATTAAATCTGAGACACAAAGACACAAAAACTCCTGTAAAACAGCATATATAGCAAATATTTTTTTCTGTTCAAATCGGATTCTATATGTATTATTATACATTGTTTACACAAATAAATTGGTCCATATTTTCCAATGCGATAATTGACGAGATGATAAGTTATTTATTGCAGTACTAATCTACTTTTATTTATATTATATTTGGCAGCTGCATGCAGGTGGTTTCATGCATGCGTGTAAAATAATAAAATTATTATATTTTTTCTTCAATCATGCAATATACTGCATCTGATCTAAAGTATTTAAATTAGAAATTAAATTAATTTTATTTGCTTGTAAAAACTAAAAAGTATGTAACCTTGAGTACGTCGAAGTACAAAACGATCGCTGTATAGAAAAGGGGGTGGGGGAGGGTCTCTTGTAAGTCATATTCCCGTACTGGGCCAAGGGCGGTCGAGCTCAACAGCAGAACCATGCGGGCGTTCGTACATACGCGTATATACTGTAAGCGGTACTCGGCGTGGTCGAGGGGTATTGATCAAGCCTATCCTGCAGCGGCAGCAGCCGCCACTTGATTTAAGCCACTCTAGCGATGCTATCTTTTCTCTTTGCTCCATCCGTACGGGGTCACATACCAGGGCATATATCACCCTCAGAATGATTGGGAGTTTGCTCTCAAGAGTATGTTTAGCGAGGAAATTGTTTTAAAAAATTTACAAACGACATATTGCATACAACTCGAAGAAGCATGTTCATGACGAAAAATACACATAAAACGTCACAAAGTACAATTGTGACAGCAACTCAGTCATAATCCACCGCATGTAAATAAAACATATAGTTATTTTGCTTGCAAGTAATGATTTGTTTACCAAGAAAGAATAGAGATAAAATACAAGGACAAGTATAAGTGTGCCAAAAGCTTAATTTCAATGCTTCTACTGCATTGCACGAGCTCTATGTGCACACGTGAAATTGTCTTTCGACCTCAAATGACCCTCTAAAATTAAAAGAAACTTTGAATTGCAAACAAAGTATATTACTAACAGCTAGGCAAAATAAATCAAATAAAATTCAGTTTTCGCTCCTGTAGATGTGGCTATATGTTTTTGCGACCCCGTCACATGATAGGTTTCAATAAAATAATATTGACAATAATAAAATAATATTTATTTCGTAAAGCAAGTACTTTGAGATGCTTCTGAATTGGCTTGAGAAATAAACTGTCAGCCGGAATTCCGCATTATATATTTGATAAACGCAGCACGTAAATATTAAGTGTTGCGGCAGTGTGGACAAAGGTACAGAATACAGCGAGGTCGCGGCCTTGCTTCTATCTGCCTCGTGCGGACGGTGCGGCTTCCACATGCACTTCCTGGATTACCTGCATGATGACGCGGAGGACGTGCATCAATCAGTTGCATTCCAGAAGACATGACATGTGAGAAAAGTGTCGTAGTGGAGAATTAAACTTGCAATTCGGTTGGGAAGAAAAGTGTTTCGCTAAAAGCATGCAATAATTTTACTTATAATTTTCACTCCCCTCTTATTACTTAATACATTAAGTAATTTTTTTAAATACAATAAATTAATTTACTTATTTATTTACTAACTTTAAAAAAATAATTACACGCATTTTTTTAACGTTTATGTTACCGATATATTATATTATTATAGAAGTAGAGGTATTACCTTTTACTGCTTTATATACATCCAATTAATATATAGTTTAAAAAAAGATTATTGTAAATTACACATAAATTACATTCATGTGTAAATTCCAATAATTTTCTGAGCATAAAACGTTCAAATGCGTGAATTTTCAAATAACGCTTCAGAAAAGATCGAAAAAACAAAAAAAAAAAAAAAAAAAAAAAAAGACGAGGCAACTATTTCAAGGCGGGGATATTTTGTGTGGAGTGAACTAATTAGTCGTTACGACACATTAATTACTTCTTGCAGTTACTTGCTTTTGTCCTTGCCTGAAATTTATGTAAAAGATATTTGCTCATTTTTTACAGAACATGAAGCAAATGTATATACAGTTATTAAAATAGGCCGCAGCAGTCATATATCGAGTTTCATTGCCAATAGCTACGACACCGCCCCTGACTCCACATTTGGTCTGACATTTCCAGGTCAGCAGATATGCACCAGTGACGTCACGCCCAGGTTGGTGTATCTCACACCAACGTGCGTCACTGTTTAGACAAACGCGACACCTTAGCCCAGCGGCGTGTTAAGACCGACGTTATAATATGTAACTTCACTACGCTCCGTGTTAAAACTGCTCTAGAGCACAATGGAAAAAATATATGAGACTTTAAGTAACGATTTATGACGAAAAGAACAAGAACAGAACATTTCTAGCAATGTCTATTTCTCCTCCTTTGTTAAGAGTATTTGTTTTGTATTGTATTATAATTAATGCTGGTAAAATTAATAAATAAAATAATAAATAATTACTCATTCTGTAAATAATGAATAATCTGCATGTTGTCCATGCACTCAACTCACAAATAAACCAATTTTCATCAATCGATTAAATGTTTTAATGAAGTGTGCTTACTGTTAGAGAAACTATAATAGCTTAGTAAACAATCTTCTGCGTAGACTTCTGTCAGAAACCATTCAAGTGCACAATGGGAACTCACAAGACACAAATATATCAGTCAATAATTGCTACTATCCAAGTCAAAACGTTTTAAGCTTCTCCAATATATTATATTTTAAAAACATTCATACCGTGCATGGAGTAACTTTGACGTTAATCAGATAGTAAATTTTGAATTATGAAGTATTATATAATCATATAATGAGTTACATATAATATAAAAATATACAATCTTTAGAGTAAGTGTATAATAAACTGTCAGATATTAATTGCATATTATAGTATATGGCTTACACGAACAGTGATAAAAACTACATTCAAGCAGCGCAATATAACTATAAATTATACCACTATACAATTATCACATGATATTTTAAAAATCTCTTTTGTTTGAGTCTTACAGATTTTTTTTTCTTTTACTATAACTATACCTGGGAGAGTTTCATTTTTTTCTCGAGCTTATTACTTGTTTTTATTTTCAGAACAATTAGGTCATTCAAGGACCTTTTTTTTTAATTTCATCAACTATGTGTCTCAAATTTTCTTATTTATTTGTAAGTTTGAAGGTTGTATCAGTTTAGAAAAGTAAACAATTAAAAAATTTAAACTTGATATTTTCAACAACAAAACAATTAACTATACATATTATATATGATACGATGGAAATTTCCTTAGTGGCTCCTTATCTTAATGCAAGGCAGTGTTCGGGCGTCACCAAGGGACAGTCCTCTTACATAATGGCATTTTGCCAGAGCTCAATGACGTCATGAAGCACACATGGTGAACGTTAAGAAAACCTACCTGCCAGAAACTATAAGGAATGTATAACTTTAGTATACGGCTTCCTTCGAATATATTAACTCCCCTAGTTTAATCATATATAATATATGTTCAGCAAGAAAACACTGAAGTTGTCAATGGTGTTACTAAGAGAATAAATAAAATTGGTGCAAACTTATACCTTACAAATGTACATGTTTAATTATCTACTACTATATACTAATATGCAAGCAAAGGAGACCCAATTTTTATAATTGGATTTCAAACTCTCACATATGTTACAGCTCCTATAATAATAGAGTGCACTGTATGCAGTGTGTTCTAACAGTAAAGTCCATAATGAGAAGGACACACTTATATTTTATGACACTTAAAGGCATACAGGCCTCAAATTACAAATTAGACAGTCACCAAGTGGGTTTAGAGTATATAATCAATATTCGCATCATTTTTTTCCACGCGTGATGCATCCGTGCGAAGTCGCAGTTCAAAGTAAGAAATTTAGTCCTTGATGACGTCATGAAGTCCTTGATGACGTCACAACTCAATGCTAATCGGTGCCAGCTGTGAGTTGTGACGTCAGCAAGGACTTTCTTTACAGCGCGACTTCGCACAGGCGCACCGCGCGCAGGTAAAAATAATACGAATGTTGATTATAAACTTGAGCAACACTTAATGTCTGTCTAATTTGTAATTTGAGGCCTGTATACCTTTAAACTGAACTTTACCCAAGAGGGCCGGCAAGCAAGATAATCCCCATCTCTGACCGACCTGTTTGGAGCGAGACTGGCGACGATCAGCGTGGAAGTATCTGGCTGAGTGGGACACGGTTGCCGCACGACGACGAGGCTGAGGTTCCATATCCGAGGTTTGTGTAGCAGCAGCCGCACTATCAGGAGGCGTCTTGGTGCCATTTGCCATTCCTGAAGGAGAGGACGCTCTCCTGGCACTGGCCCTTAAGCTGTTGCGGTCACCACGCGTACTCTTGGTTCGTTGTAGCAACCGTAGCACCTGACCCTTGACGGAGGATGCGAGTGGCATGATGGTACGTCGGGCAGCACTAGTACTAGAGGTGGGTGATGTTGTCACTAACTTGGGGGTGGCGAGGATTACGGGTACTTCCCTAGCACTACAAGCTTTAGGGGAGTGATCCGCAGTCGCCACGGGTAGTAACATTCCTTCAGCAGTAGCAGCCACGGTGCCTGCTTGTTTCTAACTTCAACACGTTAGTAATAAACAATGCTAAAAATATAATTTCTTAACATACATAAGCTATATTCCGTTCAGTGTTAAAAGATTTTCAACACAACATGTCGTTTCTATGATATACTTTTAGGTTGATTATATAGTCTGCTTGCCTATAAGGAGACTATAAAATTCTCTTCTCATAGAGTGACTCTTTACAGTGATGAATATCTTGTTGACCAAGCAAATGAGTTTCGTAGTGTTAATGAGATTCAGGCGCGAGTGTTTCCTGTCAGAATAATAAAACACTACACTGTGAGAACGATCAGTCGCACCACTGTCACCGGCGGCGTGAGAGTGTATCCAGGTAAATATAAAGACAAAATAGACTTGAGAACGAGATTCAAACAAATTACGATGTCACTTACACAGAAAACTTCACTTTTTTTTTTAAAGAAAAGTACTAGTTAATTATCACAGAAAGTTACAAACTTTCGCTTATAAATGTATTCCAATGAGATGTCATTACATCAACATAGCACACACACAAAAGTTGATGTCTTTCTGGCTTTCACCTGGCAAAGAGACATCTGCTGAGGCCATATAGGTGGCAGATAGGTGCGGCGACAGCGGCGGTGATGCTTGCTGTTGCTGGCTGCAATCACGACGCCACCAGGCTCAGCCGACTGAGTGCGCGAGTGGCGAACAAGCGAGTGTTGTTGGGAGTTTCTGCCGCGATGTGCCGCCGCGCCGCGAGAATAGAGTGGGCGAAGAGGGAGGGAGGGCCTTGAGGAAGGGGCAATGCGCTATTTAATCAAGCCCGTGGGCGTCAGCATTATTCCCACTTCTACTTCCAATGTTAATGACAATATAATAAAACAATGAAGATGAAATTCCACTGTCATTGGCATAAATTTTTTCAGCGTTGATCGATGTGAACGGAGTCAGCTGTTATGTCAACTAAAACACCTGCCGCTGCTGAACTGGACTAGGTCCATCAAAATGATCAACTAATTTCTCCAGGCAAAAACAACAGAGGAAAAAAAAAACTTTCCACGTCATCACGCCAAATAGTGCGTAGAATTTTTGTTGTGCCTCGAGACGTCCCTTTATCCTGCAGCTGATTTGCTTAGATTATTGTCGGGGTCACGTGACTAAGTTGAATTTCCTAATTTGTTTGTCACTCAGAAAAAAATAATAATGTGTTGTGTTTAGACACGAAGCATATTAATTATTGAGAAATATCATAGACTATCATAGTTGCAAATATGCATGCGTATTTTGTTGACGCTGACGCACAGTATACGTATACGTCAAGTTTAATATATTTCTTTTATTATTAAATTTGGTTCAGCGAGTTGGAAACTTTACAGAAATATATTTTCTTTATAATTTACATCATTATAATTCTCCATGAATTTCACTTATTTATAAATTTAAATTTATGGTCATGTCCTTCTATTTATGTTTGGTCACTGCCAACACAATGATTTTTTTTCTTCTTTACTTGCTTAAATTTTTTAATTAAACAAGTTTCAAAGAAATTCAAAGTATATGGAACAGCTGTTATATTACTTTGTTGTGGTAAAGTGAAGTAGATACTGGATACTGCCGGCCATTATTGCTTGCTGGTTATGCAAAGTGCTCAACACAAATCGATAAGTGATACATTCTTCAATGGTCTGCTGAGAACGGTGCAACAAGGCAGGACGATGCAACACTATTGAAGTATCGTGTTGTGGTTTGACTGTGGGAACCATGGAAACCTCCGACAGGAAGAGTGCATGCCTTTATGATTTTTTTTGTAATACTCTCTTTAATAAGTTTATTGTTCTAGATATTTTAATTTATTCTGGTAATTGGTGAATTAGTATAATTATGTATATAGAATTGACAATACGTCGTATTAGAAACGAGATATAATTCAGTGCACTTATAATAAGGAGCTATTCACAAAGAACTTGTCGTATAATATATATATATATATATATATATATATATATATATATATATATATATATATATATATATATATATATATATATATATATATAACCTAAAGGAAATTTTTGTATTATAAAATTTTATACTTATTAAATCCAGTACTAAATCTGTTACTGAAAATTTCTAAGCCAGAGCTATATTAAGTTCTTTGTAAATATAACCCCTTTAAAAGTTACTAATATTATGAATTTCATCACGTATAAAATAAATTGAATTGTCATCATCATAACAACATAATTCATATATTTCATGAAAACAGCTGATCTTCATGCACCAATTTTTCCTAGAGTTTAGAAATTTTGAAGAAAGAAAACCAAAGACGAAATAAGCAATAATAGTCATAACCACAAGACGTGGTTCTTTACGTAATCAAAGAGAGGGTGGCAAACAACCGCATGTGTGTACTAACCACCCACCGCAACAGCAGTAGACAAGTGTGACCCCGATATCGTTCGTTCTATATAATAAACACTGATGCAACTCCTCGGCTAGATAAGCACGAAACCTTGCAAGTAAATGTGACGCTATAAAGGAGGATTGTTAAACTCCACGTATGACCCTTGATCTGCCAATATTTCGTCAGGACGCCGTCAATTTGAGTCAATCTGATGACGATTTGAGTGTGACGTCATCGTCAATCAGCTGTGTATGTCATCAGACTGCATGCTATAGTAATGTAGCATCAGGTGCATGGTATACTCTCAGCATATAAATATAGCTTTAATACTAAAATTATGTTATTTACGCCGAATATAAAATGCTTGTGGCAAATAACATGCCTTGTTTGGACGGATATTATTGTGGCTGTGGATTGTGGAGTTTCATGTTTGTCTTGTTAGAACGGTTTTTATTTATTTGTTAATTAATATTTTTTCTTAATATACCGGGCAGTTTGTAGAATGAGTAATCGATGTTTGATTGTGGACAATTGACACTTTTACGATCATGAATGGTTTTATAGTACGACTAATTGTAAGTTAAACCACGCACAAAGTTAAAAAAAAAAAAAAAAAAAAATCAAGAAGGGGTCCGAGGAAATATACGACTGTCAATAACAATTAACTATTTAAAAAGAATACAACGATTTTATCATCTTCAGTCATTTATGGCGCCTTAACATTTAATGATGTGATGGAATTTTCAATGGATATTTACTTCACATATCAGTCTGTTTACGAGCTGAGAAGAAGTTCATAATTCACCTCTGACATTAGAGCTCACAGAACAACATTATCGGGTCGAGGTGAACGGGCAGGCAAATAGCACCTGCCACTGGTGCTCTGCGCAGATCCAGAACCTTACAAAAAAACAGCTTCTCATTTGAGACAGAGCACAAATAGAGCACAAGCACCCAAAAGAACACCAATGAAGTATATTGTCTGTAATATATAAGATTTTTTATTGTTATCGTAATGCAGATCATTTTTAATTTGAAATGAATTATTTTTAATGCCAGATACGCATTGCAGTATTATTATATGTATTGTTTTGTTGGTCGCAAAGTTATTAACAAAATTATATTTTATAGATGCATCAACCCTGTCGAATTGTAAATACTTTCTTCAACCTCTTGAATTGTAAAAAGAGATTCTAAAACTCTGTTGCAGTACGTAAACTTTGATATGCAAAGCAGTAAAAAAAAAAAAAATGCTTAATAATCTTCATTATCATTTGTGTATAGAAGGTAACAGTATAGATAGTGCAGAATAATGTAGATGAATCAAATGAATATGTAGTCCTGATTTGCTTCTTTGCATTTTTTCGAAAACTATATTGCAAAACTGAAGAAGAACAATATAATTGATTGTTTTCATTTGATTCATCTACATTATTCTGCACTATCTATATACTGTTACCTTCTATACACAAATGATAATAAAGATTATTAAGCATTTTTTTTTTTTTTACTGCTTTGCATATCAAAGTTTACGTACTGCAACAGAGTTTTAGAATCTCTTTTTACAATTCAAGAGGTTGAAGAAAGTATTTACAATTTGACAGGGTTGATGCATCTATAAAATATAATTTTGTTAATAACTTTGCGACCAACAAAACAATACATATAATAATACTGCAATGCGTATCTGGCATTAAAAATGATCTGCATTACGATAACAATAAAAAATCTTATATAGTACAGACAATATACTTCATTGGTGTTCTTTTGGGTGCTTGTGCTCTATTTGTGCTCTATCTCAAATGAGATGCTGTTTACAACCATCATTCAAATATTTCAAATCAGCAATGTTTTTTACGTTTTTACCCTTAAACATTACCACTAAATTATTTAACTACCAACTACATATAAAATGTAATTTGTTTGCAAACAGTTATATCTTGTATTTTTCTATTGGTATATCCTTACAAACTATAAATACTACGAAATTTTCCATAACGCACGAGAAAAAAATGAAATTATTTTTAACGGATATCACTCTTAATAGAAAAATGAAATTAAATCGACGTCGGTGATACCACCAACTATATATTAAATATTACTGTCAATAATTACTACTCTTTTTAACTAACAATTCAATGATTTTTGTGTTGATTATGGTATGATGTAAAGCGTGACCCGTTGTTTCCATCCGCAGCCTTGTTGCGCTGACTCACATGTCCAGCTGCATCACGTGCAATCGCCGCCGCATCTCCGGTGGTCACTTCTAGAGATAAAGCAGCAAGCTACTGCCGCTGCACGTTGCAATAATTATATGTAACGACGACGCAATTGCATGCAGGTGCAAATACAGCAGTTTCGAAATTAATTTATTGAAATGTAATTTCTACTTTATTTCAGACTACAGTAATAAAGCTACTTGCATAATAAAATGAAACTATTACACTTACAATGGAGTAGGTACTGTATTATATCATGTATCATGGAGTGGGCGTGATATTTATGTAATTTTTTTCTTTCAATGCCTGAATAACTGCATGGGACTTATGCCTCTATCCCCCCTCCCCTTTGTTGCCAAGTGCCATTTTCTTCCGGTGCTAAAAACGGATCTAATCAGGACCTATAGCATATATCTATGAACACTTATAACAAAGTGTCCTAATTTTTTTTACAGACTGTGCTCTCGCTCGATGAAGCAAAGCCAATGCACCTCTATGATGTGTCCTTAGCTTGGGTGAGACTTGCGGGTCCTCACAATATGCTTACTGCCTTGTCGCTTGGAGGGATTCACGGCAGTAACCACGTCACGGAAAGGCAAAAGCAACTAATTAAGTTTTTTTTTTTTTTTTTGTATAGACACAGGTAACCACAGGTAACAAAGACCTCGTTTTTTTCCCCCCCGTGCAAAATAACTTATAGTTTGCAACATTTGGCACAGATGGCAGCACTTACTACATAACTTGTCTTGAAGGTAGTACAGTGTGGGCAGCCGGTGGATAAAATAATGAACTCGATATTTACAATTTTTCTCCGACACAATGAAGTAGTTGTACACCATCAACATTCCATGCAAATTATAATTATTAGCTCAAGGTAAAATTGGGGGGGGGGGGGGAGATAATCAGTTAAAATTAAAAGATAAAAATGTACATGATCACGCAAAAAAAGGAACAAAAATTAAAAAATTCCTTATGATTTTTCATAATTCATAATTAGATCGTGAACCAGGGATATAAATATTTAAAAATTGATCACTTCTTCGATTCTATTTCTTACACGAGCCTTATAATATGACTATACGATCGACTCAATTTTCCCCGCATCACCTATTATTAAATCGATATAATTTTTATACCGTAGGACAGAGCTGCTTTCACTTAAACACTCAACACAGCGCGTCACATTAAATATGGTTTTCATCGTGTTTGTAATGTCCTCGGTCATTGGTTGATAGTTTGCAACGAAGGATTTAGCTGGCCCAACACGAAGCGAATGCTTCCGAGCATCTCCGACCATATTATACCCTAAATAAATATGATGGATAATGTATACGTTCAACGAATATAGTAGTTATTATAGCAGTAAAAAACACAAAGTGACGTCACTGGTCACGAATATAATTTTTAATATTTTTATCATTGTTGTTTTTGCCAAAATGCTGTTAATCTGTTGTTAGCGCATGGACTTCACACCCACTCTGTCAATCGTCTCATGGTCCCCCCACGCCCTCCGTGCCTGACTTCTTGGGGTGAGGCCTTTAAAGGTCAATAGGAAAGTATCACGTCATGGTGATATGAAAAGGGCACAAATCCATTGGCATGTGTATGCCCATTTTATCTTTGGAATTTCAGGGGAGGTAGTGACCATGGCATGCAGTCACTTTTTTTTTCATTAAAAAATTACATATAACGCAATGAAGCAATTAACGGAATTTTAATACGTTTAGCAGGAAAAAAAAACTTATCTTTTCATAGAACTGCAAAGCAATAATGCTTGGCTATTTATACACACGTGTAGCAACTTCGATGAATCGTGAGACGGTATTTATATTTTTATTTACGTTTTATACCGGTAATGGTAGAATGGCTACTCCTTTTAAAGACAGGGTCACCCCAGACTTTTTTTTGTTCAATATAGCTTTCTCTCTTGTAATTTCGATTTTAGGTGAACAAATTTTTGACTAGATTTTATTATTATGCCCACATTTCGAAACTAAAATTTTAAAAGGTTTGACGTCATATCGACGGTGCACATGGCACGCTTCTTTTTGTCCCCCTCGCAGGAGGCTCTGTGTTGTAAATGTGGTTGCAAAGGAGGGTAAACAAACAGCAGGAGCGAACAGGAAAAAGCGAATGGTCCTGTCTGACGACAAATTAATCTTTCTTACTGTCTTGCATGGCACATTTTCAATAACTTTTATAAAATTATAAATATTATAATATTAGAATATCATTACATTATAATTTTAATGAATACATAAATATACCACCCCAACGACGGCAACGACCTAATACTTATTAAGATGGAGGTATTCAATACAATTTAATAATTTAAACAATACATAATATATTATATATATAATATATAATATATATATAAATATAATATATTATAAAAAGCAATATATAACATTATTCACTATATAAAAAATAAATTTTATGTAATAAATCAATATGTAATATTATATGTGATACTTAGGCTGCATGCGTAATATCGATATTGTAATAAACAAAATATTATTATTATTATTATAAACATATTAGTAATGTTGCATAAATAATTAAATACTATAAATTCCTTGTCTTATTTTTACATGCCAAATAAAATGTTGTACTTCTGCTGCAAATATAGCAACACCTAGGCGGGTCGCACATAGACTTTTATATCTGCAGTCGGGGATCTGTAAGCGTGCGGTCGAATCGTACGTTTCTTTTTTAGAAACGGTCCTAAATTTCTTATTAATTAAACTGTAAAGGCGTACAATACGAAGCTGTATGCGGGCACATCCTAATCGCATAGGTTCTTATGTATGTTCTTCTTCTAATCGTATGTTTTATTTATTATATAACTTGTTGAAAAAAATAGTGCTCAATTATCCTTAGAAAATGTTCTAAAGTGAAGTAAAGTAAACTTCACAGCTTCTTATTTTTTTTTTTTTTTTTTTTTTTTTTTTTTTTTTTTTTTAATATAATATATTTATAAGGCCTAAAATTGCATTAAAACGTCCTAATTCTACGACCTTACTCGAGAATACAAGCTTCTTATATTCGAGGTAAAACGTCTTCTCTCTTTCTGACCGCACATCTGGTTTTTGACATTGACAAATCTCGTACATGTTCACTCACCCTCGTGCCGTTGCCCACCCTCCGGCAGGGGGGAGCACGGCGGCATTGATAATAATGAGCTTCTGCAATATTCTTAATAACTCAGATTATATAAATCGGAAAAATTTGAGACTCACATGTGTAAATAGAAGAGATATTGAATCTTAATTCTGGTTTGTGTCAAGTTATTGCAATCATAAGTGAACTCACAAAACGCATCGAAAGTCAACTTTCTTGATTTTTCTTTGACTTTTCTTTGTAAAGTACAGTCTGCCGCCCTCACTACCGTCTATTTGAGGTAACGTTTTTCAAACTTTGAGTGTCAAAATGTGGGCATAATAATAAAATCAAGTCAAAAATTTTTTCACCTAACATCGAGATTACAAGAAAGAAAGCTATATTGAACAAAAAAAAATCTGGGGTGACCCTGTCTTTAAAGACAGGGTCACCCCAGACTTTTTTTTGTTCAATATAGCTTTCTCTCTTGTAATTTCGATTTTAGGTGAACAAATTTTTGACTAGATTTTATTATTATGCCCACATTTCGAAACTAAAATTTTAAAAGGTTTGACGTCATATCGACGGTGCACATGGCACGCTTCTTTTTGTCCCCCTCGCAGGAGGCTCTGTGTTGTAAATGTGGTTGCAAAGGAGGGTAAACAAACAGCAGGAGCGAACAGGAAAAAGCGAATGGTCCTGTCTGACGACAAATTAATCTTTCTTACTGTCTTGCATGGCACATTTTCAATAACTTTTATAAAATTATAAATATTATAATATTAGAATATCATTACATTATAATTTTAATGAATACATAAATATACCACCCCAACGACGGCAACGACCTAATACTTATTAAGATGGAGGTATTCAATACAATTTAATAATTTAAACAATACATAATATATTATATATATAATATATAATATATATATAAATATAATATATTATAAAAAGCAATATATAACATTATTCACTATATAAAAAATAAATTTTATGTAATAAATCAATATGTAATATTATATGTGATACTTAGGCTGCATGCGTAATATCGATATTGTAATAAACAAAATATTATTATTATTATTATAAACATATTAGTAATGTTGCATAAATAATTAAATACTATAAATTCCTTGTCTTATTTTTACATGCCAAATAAAATGTTGTACTTCTGCTGCAAATATAGCAACACCTAGGCGGGTCGCACATAGACTTTTATATCTGCAGTCGGGGATCTGTAAGCGTGCGGTCGAATCGTACGTTTCTTTTTTAGAAACGGTCCTAAATTTCTTATTAATTAAACTGTAAAGGCGTACAATACGAAGCTGTATGCGGGCACATCCTAATCGCATAGGTTCTTATGTATGTTCTTCTTCTAATCGTATGTTTTATTTATTATATAACTTGTTGAAAAAAATAGTGCTCAATTATCCTTAGAAAATGTTCTAAAGTGAAGTAAAGTAAACTTCACAGCTTCTTATTTTTTTTTTTTTTTTTTTTTTTTTTTTTTTTTTTTTTAATATAATATATTTATAAGGCCTAAAATTGCATTAAAACGTCCTAATTCTACGACCTTACTCGAGAATACAAGCTTCTTATATTCGAGGTAAAACGTCTTCTCTCTTTCTGACCGCACATCTGGTTTTTGACATTGACAAATCTCGTACATGTTCACTCACCCTCGTGCCGTTGCCCACCCTCCGGCAGGGGGGAGCACGGCGGCATTGATAATAATGAGCTTCTGCAATATTCTTAATAACTCAGATTATATAAATCGGAAAAATTTGAGACTCACATGTGTAAATAGAAGAGATATTGAATCTTAATTCTGGTTTGTGTCAAGTTATTGCAATCATAAGTGAACTCACAAAACGCATCGAAAGTCAACTTTCTTGATTTTTCTTTGACTTTTCTTTGTAAAGTACAGTCTGCCGCCCTCACTACCGTCTATTTGAGGTAACGTTTTTCAAACTTTGAGTGTCAAAATGTGGGCATAATAATAAAATCAAGTCAAAAATTTTTTCACCTAACATCGAGATTACAAGAAAGAAAGCTATATTGAACAAAAAAAAATCTGGGGTGACCCTGTCTTTAAACTTTCAGCACATTTATTAAAAGTTAAACCTAATACGGTGTTTGCTTGGCTTTGTTGTTGTTTACATTCATCAGTAGGTACTTAGGGGGAACTGGAATCACTTGATTTATTGCTCCTAATTTAACATATTTTTATTTTTTTAACAATAATTTATACGTAACAAATGAATATGTATACATAACTTGAACAAATATATTTTTTTTATTTTACCTAGTTTCTTTATCATTATTCTTTGTTGTGCCGTTTCCCCCTCGTATTCAAAAGTCCGCGGGGAAAGCAATGGTCGGTGATTGGCTGATTTTTTTTCAGAATGTTAGGGTCAATATCAGTGCATAAGTGTCGTAAAATGGTCATTATTGACGTGAAATTTGGAGTCGATTTACATTTTATTTAATGATTTATTGTATTTTTCACAGATATCATTGGCAAATATTGCATTTTTTTCCATTTACTTGACATTTCAATCTATCAAATAAAATAATTGTCAAAGGTATCACAATCGTCATATCGCAGAAAATAAATAGTTTTTGGTATGCTACTACCATGTTAAATAGGTGCTTTTTGCCTACATTCACGTGACGTCATGTTTTTGTGACGTATGGTGAAAGACCCGTATACGCTCATCTAGCAAGAATGATACTATATAGGCTATAATATATATAGTAATTAGTAATACTTGACTCAATTCAAGTACGGAACTACGGTCACGTTTATCTGAGAAATTAAGCCGACTTGGTCATATAATTTTGTACACTATCGATCTGAAAGTAACTTGAGACCAAGGAGGATATAAAGTATATCCTCCTTGCTTAAGATATTGCATGTACAGCATGTAGTTTAATGCATCACTAAATCAACAATTACCATAATTTTACTATATTATAATTCATTATTCACAACGTTATACTGTATTATTATTTACTCTGATTACTATTATGATAAAAGAGTAACTCTCTCTCTAGCTGTTCTGTTCTGCTATATTAGCAAGCACAGTGAGGTAAATGTGGTGGTGGAGTATTGATGTCAACCACAGCACTAGTGGTTCTGCTTACAATACAATTGTTATTCGAGTTGCAAATAAACAGCACCATTGTTATGCTAAAATTATATTTTACATGAAATGTATGCATGTGTTTTTTTTTTTTTTTTTTTTTACTTCTAACGTAGAAAAATAATCGATATTAGCGTGCGTTGCTCTCGCGAGCGACCGCGCTCGGAGTTCGTTTGCGTCCTGCTGGCGGTCACGGCCGTGCTTCTCCCCGGCTGCACGGGACTGCTGACTGGAGGCTACTGGAGGAAAGCAAGCAAGCCGGTTGCCTGTTAGCTCACGGCGGATGCACGGGAGTGAGAGAGAGGGGGGTCTTTGCCCGCGGCGGCTCCTCTCTTAAACCACACGAGTGGCCGCCGCAGAGCAGCCTCGATGGAATGACTCACCAGCGCGCCTACCTCTCTCACACTCTTTACGCGGACACCGCAGCACTGGTAATGACGTCACACAACAACCTGTCCAACAGCCACCTGGGACGTCTACTTGCAGACTGATTCTATTTGCTCTCCATTTCACGAATGAAAAAAAAAAAAAAAAATTAATAAAATATTAGAAATAATTCTTTGATGTTAAACAGCCTAAATAATCTTTACGTAAAATGGTGAATAAAATGCTCATTATCATGAAATGTGAATAATCTCAACAGTATAATATTATGCGAAGTTCAACAGTGATATGCAATGTTTCCAGTCCAGATGGTAACGGGACCGAAGATAGGACAATTACCGATTGGACACTGCCGTGTGTAGACACGCGTGTTCAGAGGGGCGACGAGCCGGTAAATTGGGAGACTGGTTGTAAAACTGCGGTAATTCTGACACGATTGCCGCTTCGAGTTCGATATAATATAAAAATAGCACTTTGTGGCCTACGAAATATCTAAAGTTTCAGTTTAATATGTTGAAACAGTGACGGGAATTCAATATATCTAAGTATTGAATACAGTATACTCACAATCAGTATAGCAACTGATCGATTACAGTATATAATATAATTTTGGTAATACACGATAAATTATATTAGTGTAATAGCACTAATCTTTCACGAATGTCTAGATCTCGGCATTAGACACCCAAATTTTCAATTAATTACAGGTAACTTGCCATCAATTAAGGGACATTTGGGACATTTTAACCACATTTAAAAAATAAAGAAAATAAAAATCTGCTGCAAATATTAAAAGTAATCCCTTCCTTTTTGGCGAAATATTTTCAGTTTGGATTAATTTAATCTATGCGAGTTTCTCTTTAAGTTATATTATTAAATATGGTTCTGTTAGGACTCAAGTCAATTGACGACTAACCTTTCTACCAGTCAATTAATATCAAAGGGGTAAAAAATATTGTAAAATTATTTGGATCATACAAACACGGAGAGTTTAAACTTTTCCCTTATTACAATTTCTCAACCAGTTAATGTACTTCTTATGATTATATGATTTATACTTATATAGTTGTATGTACTACTTATAAGTGCATGACTTGATTATCGCTAAAGTTACTCTTTCCTAATTCAACCACAACAAAATAGTTAAGTAATGATAAATAATTTTGAGCCTAGGCAATTAGCGTCAGCATGCTATCTTACTGCTAAAAAAAAAAAACAACTTCAAAACAAGACTCTAATTTGAACTAGCTAAAAATGTACAAATATGCTACTGAGCCGATAAAAACATGAATAAAAATGCTACAAAATAGCGATGGGAGACAAAAGCAACTGTCTTCAAACAAAACGAGACATTAGCCCTTGTAGCTGATACAGAAATATATAAATAACCACACCCCATGAGCTGCAAGAAAACACGTTGAATCACATGTAAAGCAACACAAATCTCGCCAGTACATCCAGTCATCAGTAATAACTCTTAGTCATGACACATCTTGCTTCAATCATTCCTGCAGTACAATTAACAAGAAGAATAAGTGAAATTCAAAGCTGAAGTCAATTACATCTTAATCATCAAACAATGCTACAAATTTTGAACTGTGTAAAGAACATTGCCAACATGTTGACAGTAATTTTGAAGCAGGAATAATGATCAAGTTCTACTTACTTGTTAGTACTTCTGTTTAAAAATTTAGAATTATTGTACTGTATAAACTTTTTCTTTCGATTTCACAATGATTTTTTAATACACCAAAATTATGTTAACATTAATTTGAGTTATTGGCAATCACAGAATATATAAATGCAGTAAAATCTAGTCTCTTAATGTCTACATGTTCTAGGATACACAATACTGTATTTAGCAATCTAAAATTAACTAGCTTTTTTCTTAAACAGAAATACTATGTAAATAGTAAATACTAATTTTGTCAAGAACTATACTGGTAAACCTCTAAGTCTGACTTCTTAACTTGATATTAAGCTTGTATTTTTTTTAATCTTCAGTTTATATCAATATGGCACCAAGGAGAAGAAAGTCTTACTTTATAACTGTGACATTAGTATTAGTAACTCTAACTAGACAAAGCAACTAGATGGCAGGAATTAAAATATTACTCAAACAAGTCAGAGATTACAAATTATAAGTCTTCCTTCTTTTCTTTGGTGTGATGTGTCATGACTAGAGGTGTGAAAGTGATATCTTGCGTCAATTCAGAATGAAAGTGCTTTCAACACCACGAACGAGGTTTACAAATTTAATCTTTATGAACATGTAGGAAAGGGTTAGATTGCAGCAACGTCGTGGTGCTTGGGTCACTTAACATTCCGAGGAGACAATATTTTGACAGTTTCCTACCTTGGAGTTGCTGACGTGGTCTGCGGGGAGGGACTCGGGAACAGTCTGCAGGGTGGTACGCATACTGGAGGACATAGTGCACGCGGCAGGCAGGGTGGCAGATACTTGCTCCTCCTCCTCTTGCTCGCTGCACTGGCTCACTCGCTCAGACACGAGGGCTAGCTGCCTCTCCGCAGCCACAGGCTAGCACCGTCGTGCCTCTGAACCATCGGAACACACGAGCAGGGCACTCTCCAGCAAATTATCCTCTCCGGCACACCTCACACCTGTAAAAATACAAACAAAAAGCATTGAGAAAAACTGAAAGAATGCAAAATATTATACTATGCACTCCATTGCAGAGATGTGGTCTAACTTTAGAATGAGAGAACTGCAGTAATTTCTTTATCAAGCTGATATCTTATGCACAAATTTAGCACGGCTATCATGAATTGTATCGAGTACTTCATATGGGTCTAAAATGCAGGCTAAATTCATAATGTACTAAAAAGATGATACACTGCTACAAAATATCTTCATAAATTACATTCCCATGATTTTATTTCATACATTGGTCTAAAATGACACCTCGAAATACAGTCATCAACAGCAAATAAAGTATTGTACTACACAGAAAGTTACATTTAAAAAAAAAAAAAAAAAAACTATGTGACCACACCCACTTTAAGAATTTAGTTTTCAGAAATCTGGGGCAAAAAATATGTGTAAAGAAAAGGTTAATCAGTGTTACTATAATAAGGAAACAAGGCTAAATATTGTACCGGTAGTACAGATTATAATTTGTGTACGGTATGTATATGTATCGCCATGTCCTATAATTTATTAAAAAAAAATGTGTACGCACTTCTTCACTTTCAATAATTTTTGGGACATTTAAAACTAGGTGCACATTATTAAGATGCAATTGAACACCACAACTGGTACAGTTCAATATATTTTTTTAAGCTTTTGAATAGACAGAACCTGTAAAATTAAAAAAATATTTATCATGTAAATTACTACCAAATTTGAGTGTTTTAATTTAAAAAAAAAAAATGGTAAGTAATAGAAGCTGCAAGTAAGGTTAAGGTTATTGAGAACAATAAGTGCTATTTTTGAAACAATAATATACATCCATACAATAATACAGTAATTAAATTTTCTTATCTGTCAACTAAAAAAAAATATAATATATATTATACAGTATAATAAAATGGTATGCATGTATACATAATATATAATTATGCATACATACTATCCAATGTAGCTTTTATACTATGCATAAATTAAAAAAATAACAGTAAACCAATACAACAAAATGAGAGCATCTTTTAAAGTAACCATTCCCAATTTAGATTATTGTAGGCTAGCAGGAGTAGCAGGTGTAAGGTTCTATGTCATTATGATCATGCTGCAGAAGTGTGCTATTGAATCTTGGTGGTTAATTCAGTAATATAAAAACAATGAAGCTACAGTATTTGTAAAATATTTAAAATTATGAGGATTTAAATGCTGTTTAGCTGCAGGAGTAATCAATAAAAATAAAACTTAATACTGTATGAATGTATGCTGGATTCTGTCCTGCATGTTTTTTGTCATCTAGGAGACTACAGACTACAGGGGGAATATGATAAATGCTCCAGGTTTGCTAAAAGAATAGCAATGGAAAGAAGACTAATTTCATCAGAATGAAGAGACGGTGGCCTATGCATACCTAGCTATAAAATTTTGTGCCAGTAAAAGAAAATTCATAACTGCAATATGAAGATATAATTTTGCTACTGTTAACTGCCATGGTTCAATGAAAATTTAAAATATAATACATATTTTGGGCAATAAAACGTAAGTATAACAACTACTTTACTAATTAAAGTTAAACAAAATAACAATTCACGTAAGAAATTTAATTTATCCACCAAGAAATGCTACAAGAGCCGGTGAGAGGCTGCGGTTCTGCTCGAGAGGTCAACCATTTCCCTGAATGTATCTGTAAAATTCTTTTAAAAATTCCGTTGTAATCTCCTAAAGATTGCTTTAGGCATGTAGATTATTGATTTTTGTCGCGTATACATTAGTTTTTTTTCTAGCTAAAGAGAATAAACTATGAAATAAGTCGACAAAATATCGCCCAACTTTCTACCTTCAAATGAGCTGCCAGTCACACTTTTCAGATAACACACTAAAAATGCACTTATAATATCAAATTCTTAAGTGTTTAACTGCTCACTTTATAAAATAAAACGTTGATAATTAAATTAAACAATTACTAACCCATTGAATAGGTGTGTAAAAAGATAATTTGATTAATAAACGTGACACAATCACTCCTCAACTCATCACCGATCCGTATTCCAAGATGGCGGAACAATTTCTTCTCCGAGGGGAGCAAATTAGATCATCTGCGCAACTCGAGATCGAGATATCTTATTGGTGCACAAGTTCATGACGTCAAAGTGTCCAAGAACGGCCTTGTCCTCGGGGTCATTCTTCGTGACACCTGCTACCCACCAACCCACCTCAGTTGAGTCGGGTTGAGTGGAGTGCAGTATAATATAAGCACCAAATATTATGAACTCTGTACTCTGTGCATATACGCATAGTTGATATTAAAAATTAATAATGGTTAGAGGAAAAAGTGATGCCTTATTCATAAAAATACTGATATATGACAGCAATAAAAACTTAAAGGGTATTATGATTAATTAATTAATATAATTATAAATAATTGTATAATAATAATTAATATAATATATAATGGTTTAATTTTATGGTTTTTTAAATTTAAATAATGGACAACAAATATTATTGTATTTTTTTTTTAGTTTAATTTATTTAAGGGTAAGGTAACGCGCCGCCACCAATGTTATATGAAAAAAATCCCTCACAAAAATTCTGAAAAAAATTTAAAATGTTCTCCTCTACACCCCCTATCAGTAGCTAAAATATCAGGTATACAAATACGATCTAGTTTTTGAGTTATGAATTTTTAAAGTTGACCAATTTAACATGGGAGTTTCATTTCTCCATGTTAAAGTATAGTCAACTTTAAAAATTTATAACTCAAAAACTAGATCGTATTTGTATACCTGATATTTTAGGTACTGATAGGGGGTGTAGAGGAGAACATTTTAAATTTTTTTCAGAATTTTTGTGAGAGGGATTTTTTTTAACATTGGTGGCGTTACCTTAATTACCCTTAAATAGTCTACAGTAGACCTTAATTACATCCATCTAAAACCAAACCACATTTAATCATATTATATAATATATATAATGTATATATATATATATATATATATATATATAATATATATATATATATATATATATATATATATATATATATAATATAGCATTATTCCAATTTAAAAAAATTAATATATAAGGAATTGTGATTGATCACTATATACACATACACATGCATGATCGAGTCTAAATTAATTAAAACAATATGAGAGCCTGCAGATTAATTAAACGGAATTAAAGACCATTTTCACAACAGGTGAAACGAAATGAGGAACAAACCTTTAACTGCAATCGCTTTTATTCCTATAGCTGCTTGGCTCTCGATCATCAAATTCTTATACATATAAAAATGTTTATCAGTTCATGCAATAATTAGAATTAAAATTAATTTATACTTTAGAGGCTGTAAAAATTGAATGCATCAAACATTTAATTATTATTATTATAATTTAGGTTTTTAATTCACATACTTTTTTATAACATTAAATATTCTGCATAATTATTTTATATTTGGAGGTGTAAAGCCGGTATTAAGCCTATATTACACGATACAATTTTTTGCAAATTGTATACAATTTTTCCTTTCAATACAATTTTTTTCCTTCTTGCAAGCGACTTGCGTACAAGAAAACCCATGCAATTTTATTTAGAACATGTTCTATATTTCTTGAATGCAAGGGAGTTGCATCAGATTTCTTGTACAACTTTTCGTCTCGCGCATGCGCATTTCGTAATTCGTGTTCGTAAACATGGACGCCAGCTGCGAGTGTTTTCGTCGTCAGATTTCTCGGTTGAAGATATATCTCCATTTTACGGCAAATAAAAGGTAATTGTAACAACAGTAACGTGAAAAGAGATGTAAATACAGGTGCAGATAAGTAAATATTTATTGAAATATTGTATATTACCGTAGTTTCTTTAGAATTAATATGCATTAAACTACGTCACTTTGACACCACATCTCAAAGCTGAGGTTTCTCTTATTTTTACTGTTTTTTTTTTTTCTTTTCAGTTTGGTGCCCATTAAAAAGCTGCTAGTGCTAAGCTGACGATATTAAAAGGACTTCAGGCAAAATTTAGGCTCAATCTGCATGGATAGAAAAACAAGGTATATATGCAAATTTGTTCGTGATATAAATGGTTCTATTTCTGGATGTGCCTGCCTCCACTTTTAAAAAAATTGATTTTTTTTTGCACCTAGTTTTTCACTGTCGGGGAAATCTATTAATTGTCAATTGCTAATTGTACAAAATTTACACATTAATTTACGCAAAATATATGCATACTAGCTGTATGATACTGTATGCATACCCAATAATTATTTTAAATATGTATAGCAGGTGTATGTGCATACTGTATATATGATACTGCATGGTACACAGTATTTTAAATTAAAAGTATGTAAATGTTTGCTATGCATACAGTATAGATATAGATGTATACAGTGTGTATAATTGGTGGATAAAAATGATATAATGTATTAATATGTAATACTGTATGTAATTTATTAAATTTATAAACAGTATGCATGCACTATTTATGCATATGTATATGTCTCTGACTCTCTATAGTTATTACTGTATGCATACTGCTTTAACAACTGTGAATGAAAGAGCATTTTTTAATGAATTACCTAGTAGACATACTGAGTCTCTCTTAATTTTTATTTAAGGTTATGGGACATATGCATAATGATAGTGTACAGGGTTGAACCAAAATTAACCATAGTTAAACTGAAGATTAATTTCTTAATGAATTCACAATATATACCTTCTCTGACCAATTGTTCTATGGAAGTTCCTGTCTCTAAATGCAACTTAAGGTATTAATAGTATCTTTTTGCCTATAATATTATATACTGTAAAAATAATATTAAAAATAAAAAGTTTAACATTTTAAGATTCTGAAGATCTATATTTTGAATTCATTAAAAACTCCCTTTAAAATTAAACTGTGGTGAACATATTATCTTCTATATTATATATTCATTATATATATTTTATATTCATGTATTATCTATCTCATATTGAATGACCTGTTGTGTTAACAGGCATGCTGGAGAGAAGGATGCAAAGAGACTGACCCCAAGGAGGACAACTCATCACCACCTTCAGTTGCAGTTTGTCTTTAGAAACTTCATCTGCATGATGCTTCCTTCAAAATATTGTTTTGTGTCCCCAAGGTAAATTTAATTTTCATTCTATAAAACCAATGTTGTTTCTTAATATAACCACCAGTTAATTTTTATTACTAACATTTCTGAATCACTGCAGTTTATAATGTCTTAATTTGACAGTTAAAAGATAAATTAATTTAATAATGAACTTAAATTAATTTAATACAATGAGCTCATTATATACATATCAAATATACAATGAGCTCATTGTATTATACTTTTAAGGATAGTATACAATTATTTGAAAATTTCAAATTGACAAATAATATGTACATATAGTACATTTAATAAGATATTTGTTATATAGATAAGAGAATTGTGATAGTAATTATTGTTGTTTTGTATAATACATCAAGATTTGAAAGAAAAAAAAAATGTAAAGTTTTGAAAACCAGAGGCCTATACAGTGACTAATTTTATTCACTACAATGGACAACATACATGAAAAAAAATTATTGCAGAAATCAATAGAGGACACCAAATTATGCTACTCTGAATTTTTTCAGATTTTTTTGAGACCCAGAACTATTTTTAAATAATTATTGAAAGTGCGGCCACGCCCCCTGGAGGCGTCAATAGGCGTCCAGTCTCTATCCTTTTTATTAGGAATTCAAGGGTGCCAACTGAAATCACAGGACTTTCAATAATTATTTAAAATTAGTTCCGGGTCTCAAAAAATTCTGAAAAAACTCAGAGTAGCATAATTTGGTACCCTCTATTTATTTCTGCAATAAAATTTTTTCATGTATGTTGTCCATTATGTCCCTAGGTAGCTTCAACATTCATATATTTACTATGTTGTATCATTTTTTTTCTTTACTTTGCATTTTTGTTGTAATGTTTTATTATAACATTTCAATGAAGATAAGGAAATGTATTTTAACTGGTGCAGACTGCAGACTGTCATGTGGTAAAAATTAGTGGAGTACTAGCTGTGTTCTAATAATATTTATTGCCAACTGTAATCTCATGCTAATTCTAGTTTCTATGAATTTTAATATTTAACAAAATTATTATGATTTGTATTCTCACCAGTATTAACTTTATACATTGATTATTTCATTCCCCCCCCCCTTTAGTTTTTACCATTCTACATTAATTATATTTTTAAAAAATGTCAAGCTGATTAAAAGTGTATTTAACTTAAGTGAAATAATATCAATAAAGACATAAATAAAGAGAAATTTACTTTTATTGATCATAACTCTAACAAAATCAGGTGTTAAATTTTACAATTATTATGGCTTTTATTCCACACAATTTGTATGTCAGAGGAAATAAAAAAATATTCTATTCTACAGTAAAGGCAGCGGGAAGGGACACTATGTGATTATATGCATATTCTGAACCACAATCTTTGATAAAGTTTTAGAGTAGAGCTTTAATTGAAATTTTGCATCACAGCTGAAGTGTTAAGGTAGAGATAACGCCGAACAGCTGATCGACGTAATGCCCTTTAATTAACATGTAAACCTTAGCAAATTGACAAAAATTCTGAAAATTTTTTGAGAGGCAGATATTAGTGCCTTAAAGCCATGGAAAAAATTTCAAAACGATTTAACGAGCCGATTTTTTTTAATTAATTTTTTTAATTTTCAGCATAGGGCTTTCCCATGATGAGCCAAACTAAAAAATTAATTTAAAAAAATCGGCTCGTTAAATGTTTTTGAAACTTTTGCAATGGCTTTTAGGCATTAATATCTGCCTCTCAAAAAAATTTCAGAATTTGTGTCAATTTTCTAAGGTCTACATGTTAATCAAAGGGGATTACGTCGAACAGCTGTTCGACGTTATCTCTACCTTAATTAGCTTAGATATGTCTTTTTGTTATATGGTTAAGTTGCAATGAAAAGGTTCATAAACTCTTCTGGGGGCCTCAAACTCATACAAAGAACAAAGAAGGTCCAATATTTGAGTGTCATATGGTAGATTTATGATTAAAAATTTTAATTTTGTAGTTTCGACTTAACATTTTTTCCCTTACTAAAAGCAAGAAAGAATAATAATTATAGTGCGTTGAAATTTAAAATTTGATTTTTTTTTTAATCCTAAAAGAGGGTTCAATGTGGAAGGATTGATTTTCCTTATAGAGTTTTCATGTTAAAGTAGCCTCAAAAAAAATTCTCTCAGAGGTAAACAAAAATTTATTTCTAGGGATTTGCAAAAGGATAAAAATTTACAAAATTTAGAACAACCCTAATTAAGAGATATGTATTATTGATACTTTACATGTGAAAAAAATATTTTACCTTAATTTTGACAGTTCCATTGAACCAGGCTATTTTTTTACCCTAAAAGCAACCTTTGAAATTTTTGGGATTAAAAAATAGGGGTGTTAAAAATCACCCCAATTTTTTCAATTCTATAATAAACAACGTTCGATTGAAGAAATTTAAATGTTTTTTTTAGATTAATATATATATATATATATATATATATATATATATATATATATATATATATATATATATATATATATATACATAGATATATATCTATTTCAATTGCACTCTCAACATTAAGATAAAATCATTTTTCAACATTTTCATCATCAGGGCTAAGCGTTACCAAGGGTGGGAGGGGGTGGGAGAGGTCAAAACGACCCGTAACTTTGAAAGCGGAAAAAAAAGTGTAAAAAAACTGCTCCAAAAATTCTGAAATAATTATGATCCTTATTTAGCCACCCAGCAGTATACCCCCCCCCCCCACAAAAGAAATTATTGATTTTTTTTTAACATTTGTTCATGTGATTTAGATAGCGGGGGTCAAAATGACCCAGGATCACAGTTTTTTTCTGATATTTAGGGCAAAAATTTACACTCATATCCCGCTTTAATAGTGTTACGGGTCGTATCGACTATCCCTCCCTTGGTAATATATGCCATGTTTAAAACTGATTGAATTTTAATTAAAAAAAATGCATTATATAAATATATATTATACTAGAAATTGCATAATATATGCGAGTGCCTATATTTTGATTTGCACTTTTCGGGGCAATAATTAAAATAGGATCCAAAATTTAGCACAGCTAGGGGGTATAGCCTGAAATCGTAACACCTTTAGCTTGAAGGGTGACTGAAAAAAAAATTTAAGAACTATGCTTGTCATGAATTAATTAAGCTACTTGGGTGGATCTTATAATTTAAAATCAACATATTATATAGAGAAACCCATGTTAAAATAAACCATAAACTTTGAAAATGTTAAAAATTGACAAAATAATCTTCGATTACTATTTGAAACCCTTTTGTAAGGAAAATTAAGTCTATTAATTTGTTAAATTAGCTGTAATTTATTTTCTACCCTTTAAAAACGAAAATGAAACTTCAATGCTAGATGGTTAGCTCAAAATTAATTGCTAGCCCCAGGAAGAGTTTAAATTTTATTCATCAATTAACTTAATTATCATTACAAGAGGTGTCAAGAGGACTACAATTTTTATTACTGTCAGGGACAATTTATGTAATTTTTATAAAATTTTTGTATGTGATTTTAATGTTTTTTTTTTTTTTTTTTTTTCGCAATTATATTTTTATTTTAAAACCCCCTCATCGTAACAATGTTTTTTTTTTTTAAATTTATCCTTGAGCCACCCTATAATATTGGTTCTTAAGCTACCCCGGCCGTGCTAAATTTTGGGGTTGCTACCTTAATTATTATCCCTACAGGATCGAGCAAATCAAAAGCGAACAGGTACTTATGAAATGCCATGAATAAAATATATAGTACATAATATAGCTATTATAAGTTTTAATTGTAAAAGGCTTATTTATTTGGTGGAGCCCACCTTATTTTAATGGTAGTTTAATTTTTAAATAGTACCAATGGATTCAGAAGGTCAGTTTTCTTCTATACTCTTTTTTTAGCGTCGGGGTTCCAGCACAATTAAAAAAAAGGAAGTTAGCATATAAAATACATATATATATATATATATATATGTATATTTATATATTGCTCCCAAGATCCCAAATAACTATTTAATTAATTATTATTGGTTCTTTATTATATTATATACAAGAGGAAATATTGTGCTAATCGTTTTTCCCGTAAAACATCTCAATTCATATATTGCATGTGCCTATATATATTTGACATTAATTACAAGATATTTTGGCAATTAAAGCAGCGACATTTTTGTAAGAAGCTGAAGAATTTTTAAAAAACTGGCGCCATGGTTGCTTAAAACTTGCATACAATTTTTTTCCACATTCATTGGCCTCAAGTTTTTTTCTTGCACAATAAAAAAATTGTATGCAAGAAAAAAATTGAATACAAGGAAAAAATTGAAACAAAAAATTGTATCGTGTAATATAGGCTTTACACGATACAATTTATATAACTATTGCATACAATTTTTCCTTACAAGAAAACTTCAGCTCCATTTGTTTGTGTGGAGATGAAATTTTCTTGCAAGGAAAAATTGTATACAAAATTGTATGGTGTAATACAGGCTTTAGAAAAAACAAAGAAAATTTAAGTATGATTTTTTCATTGACAACTTATTGCTGCGTCTCTACGGAGATCTTCATCTATGTATTTATGTATTATGATAGCAATGCAATAAAATGCATGGACAGTTGGCATCAAAAAATTTTATGAATAGAAGATACAAAATCATACTGCTCTGAATTTTGTCAGATTTTTCTGAGAATCATATTAAAAAAAAAAAAAAAAAATGAAAGTACCAGCCACTCCTCGTCCCAGGAGGTATCGCTCCATAAATAATAAAGGACAGGACAGACACCTCCGTGGAGCATGACTGAACATTCTTTACTTATTTAAAAATAGTTCCCCGTCCCAGAAAAATCTGAAAAATATTCAGATTAGCATAATTTTGCACCTTCTCGGCTATTCATTTTTGGAATGAAAAACTTCTTTGATGATAACTGTTCATATATATGTTCATATTAGAGTATGTGACAAATTACTTTTGAACAGCATGGCACATGTGTGCATTTAATTTCCAATGAGCCTATACAGTCAGCATCACTCCCCCATATCCCCTTAGAGGTTCACAACATAAAAAAAAAATGCTCTATTAATCTACAACACATATCATTATATTATATAATGGGCTTACGGGGTGTCATTTTTTTACTGGCTCAATCAAAAGAGGAGGTCGAAAAATATCCCTTAGATTTTTTTGCGATTTTTTTAAGCACTGCATCATACCTACTGTCGCCGTCATAAGTCGGTGCGCTCCGACTTTGGAGTGTTGTAGCTGAGAGCTCAATTGGCGTAGACAATATTAAAAAATACTGGCACACGTAGAATCTTATTCTCTGTAAGAAAATGTTAATTTTATATTTTTGGAGCAAAAATTAAAATTTTGGCGATTTTTTTTTATAACGCAAGGTCGGGTAAAATCAACGATTTTTCAGAGTACCTCGAGTTTAAAAATTCACAGAAAATCAAGTTATAACAACGAAATTTTTAAAATCAATTGGCCAAATTGTCCTTAACGCAATGAGGTAAGTTTAATTTTCATAAATTAATTAGTTAATTTTTAATTAATTAAGAACTAAGAAATCGATCTCCTCCCTGAAAAAACATTTTTCCGGAAAATCAAGTATGCCATCCTAAGGGTACTAATATTAGTCAACTTTTGTGGGAAGCACATTTTTCATTTAAGTCTTTGTTAATTTTTAATTAATTTTATTCCCTATTAGCGGGTGTTTGATGATACCCTTAGGATGGCATACTTGATTTTCCGGAAAAATGTTTTTCCAGGGAGGAGATTGATTTCTTAGTTCTTAATTAATTAAAAATTAACTAATTAATTTATGAAAATTAAACTTACCTCATTGTGTTAAGGACAATTTGGCCAATTGATTTTAAAATTTTCATTGTTATAACTTAATTTCCTGATTTTCTATGAATTTTTAAACCCGAGGTAATCGGAAAAACCGTTGATTTTACCCGACCTTGCGTTATAAAAAAAATCGCCAAAATTTTAAATTTTGCTCCAAAAATATAAAATTAACATTTTCTTACAGAGAATAAGATTCTGCGTGTGCCAGTATTTTTTAATATCGTCTACGCCAATTGAGCTTTCAGCTACAACACTCCAAAGTCGGAGCGCACCGACTTATGACGGCGACAGTAGAATGGAGATTAAAAGTGTCTCTTGACCTGGAGGCTCCACCCGCAACGCCTATGACGTCATTACATTCTTTGGGTCAACTATATAATGTTTCTAAACAAACACGTTGCTATGGAAACAAATGATTTTTTTTAATAAGCAAGCAACAATGTAATAATTTTTTAAAAGTGTTATATAGTTGAACCAAGGAATGTAGCGCCGTCATAGGCGTTGCGGATGGAGCCTCCAGGTCAAGAGACATTTTTAATCTCCATTCTAGGTATGATGCAGTGCTAAAAAAAATCGCAAAAAAATCTTACGGTTATTTTTTGACCTCCTCTTTTGATTGAGCCAGTAAAAAAATTACACCCCGTAAGCCCATTATGATATTAACATTAATTTTTTTCACTTGAACAGAATATAAAACAAAACACAGTATATTATTGCATACACACCTAATTGCTTTTTTTTTTATATCTTATAAATTACATGAACAGTACAAAATATAGTAAATTAAAATATTTAAAAATAATTATGAATAGGATAAAAATAACAAAAAGAAAAAAAAAAACTACATCACTTGAAAGATTCCACGTCAAGATGTTTGATTCTTCCAAGTTAACAAAAGTGTAGTTACTGTAGTTACCTCTGAGGATGGTACAAAAAATTTCTCACATGCTTTTATTTAGGGGGTCAGTGTATAACTAGAATTTTAATTTAATTTTATTTAAAATCATAAAACAGGCTCAATTATTATTTTTTTATTTTTTGCTCCATAGCAAATTAGCAATGAATATTAAAAACAAAGCCTGCTTCCAAAGTAAAATTAATTGTATTGCTGGACAGTGATAAAGCCAGATTAAATATGGTTTGTGGGTAAAAAAATAACCCACTAACATCCAATTTTCGCACTAGCTCATCCACATATTTGCCTGCATGCCCTTTATTTATTCATATTTATAGCTTATATTTATTCCATTTAATCAAATTTCCCCTATCTTAGAAGCCACTGCTTGATGCATGCAAAATAATAATAATAAATAATAATAATAATAATGGAGTTATTTAAGTTAATTTATATAGAGACCCCTTACACATGAATAATTATAATTATATAAAAATGTTTGTATCTAAAATGTTATAAATTTACAAATAAAAAACAGGTTGACATGTCATACATTTAAAAAATTAAAACTCATGTCAATAAAAATTTTCTTATTAAAAAATTATTTGTTGTAATGAACTTGTGAAAATTAATGGAAAATTAATGGGAAATGAAAATAAGAAATACATACAACGCATACATGTTTAAGAAAAAGCAATATTTAAGGAAAAATGTACCTACTGTAAGTAAATATGATATATATGTTTCCCCCGTCCCCTTTGTCCAGAATAATATCTTCCTTCACCCCCGACAAGAAAAAGTGAAGATATAATAGATCAAAATTAACCCATTTTTTCATACAATCAGGGAGGCAGACAGTTCCGTAATCCTGGCAAGGGAACAGAAGTGCTGCTGCGCTTGCTCAGACATATATAACGTGGTATTTATTTGGGGGGGGGGGGGGGGGTGCAATACAGTAATAAGTTTGACATTAATGAATTTGTATATTGATAAAATTATAAAAGCTGAGATGCAGTTCCCTTCCTTTCAACAATAAACTTTTTAAACTTGTTTTAAAATTTTATTAACAATTAAGCTCACATGGACTCAGCTCAATAGATGCTAGCAATACATATATTAATTTTCTCTTAAATATAAAAAAGTTAGTAAAGAGACCATTTCTCTAAATACTAATGAGTAACTGGTAAACAAATGTCAAATTATTATTGTTATACATGCTTGTTTGACTGTATTTTTGGAATTACTCCTACATGCAAAACAACCTACTGAGAACACGTGTTGTAGGCTTTACAGTCAACTTAGCCTGTTTTTAGTTTTATAGATGTCAGTGAACCTTTAAAATTTAGTGGCTAAAAACAGCTACTTCTGGTAAATCTTCATCAAACTTGCTTAAGCTACAGGAAAGTACTGCTGCATGAGATCCTCGTAAAAATCTTGATCAGACTCGAGGAATACACAGAAGATCACTCGATCAACCTGCGGAAATGATTGCACGAATTCAATATACAGTATATGTACACTTAATCACTTAATTCTAAAACATGATTGTGTTATGCGATTACAGACCGCTGCATGAAGGAAACTAATAGCTAATTAATTACTTGACAATGTACGTACAAGTAGCATCAAATATTTTTATTACTTCAATTGAAGGAGTAGGTTGAAAAATACACCTGTGAATTTTATGTGATTTTTATTTGTACTGCATCATGTCTAAAATAGAGATCCAAAGAAGTCAATTAACCTGCAGACGGCGCCCGTGACGCCTATGACATCAAACAAACGATCATCTATATAAGGCTTGTAAACAATAAATTAATTGTTGCTCGTTTCCATAGCAACGTGGTTGTTTAGAAGCATTATATAGTCAATCGTTTGTTTGACCGGACAGTTCAATGACATTATAGGCGTCACGGGCGCCGCCTCCAGGTTACTTGACTTCTTTGGATCTCTATTTTAGGCAGGATGCAGTAACGATAAAAATCGCATAAAATTCACAGGTGTATTTTTTACATACTCTTTCGATTCAAGAAATAAATATATTTTTTGGTACTTGTCCATTATTGGGAAGCAACAATCACAAAAAACATTACGTATATATGTAAATGTATGACCAGACTGACCAAAGTTCAAAAAGAAATCGTGGATATTTTTGGGTGAAAAAAATGTCATTTTTTTTTCGGGCTAGGGGGGGGGGGGATTACATTTGCTGTGTTTTATTGGGCTTTTTCAGGATTTTTCGGGAATAATCAAATATTATTGTTTAAGTTTTATGGTCAGCTCCCTTGTCCAAAGGCTTTAGAAAATAATTAATTGTTGCTATGAATGATGGCGCCTTCACACCCAATGGGGTATAACCTTCAGCAAACTCAAATTAGTAGCCCTGCCCACCTGTGTCAGCATCAATAGCCAATAGTGATGCTTTCCTACTTGGAAACCATCCTCCGACACTTTTTTACTACATACTGAGACAAGGAAATCTTTTAAATGGTTTCTTGGGAAAAAATTAAAAGAATAACCTATTTTTTTGTGAAATATGAGGACATTGCGAATGGTAAAATATTTAGAAATGCATAATTTTTAATTTAGTCCCGTGTTCTTCGTGTGTTTTTGTTTTCAGGGCTTTTTCAGGGTTTTATCAAGTTTTTTTTTTTTTTCAAAATGAGGAAAATTAATTGAAGCCTGCATATGACCATTGTTTATTGTATTAAATAACAACATAAAATATACAAAATTACACTGGGTGACACATTAATGCAGTTAAGAGCTTGCCATCTCTGAATGAAGTGTGCCTATGCCGGTGTTAAAATATACAGTAGTTTGAGGTTAAAATGAACCTGTATAATGATTTCTTGACATGCACTCTTACTGCAATTTTAAACTACATATCATCCCTCCTCTGTATAAAATGAGCTCATCACGATTTCATTGCAATAATGAGCTATCTGCTATTTAAGGTGAACGCAATTATGAGCTTCATTTTATACCGATATAAAGACTCATAATTATCCTCACCTGAAATAACAGATAGCTCATTATTCCGGACGAGGGATGATTATATTTGGCAATATGATTTATTGAAATAAAAAAATCTCAGCATATATAATATACTTTAGTGAATAAGAATCTGAAAATGAAATGATGGCAAGAAATTTATACTTTAGTTTTGCAAAACTTAAATATGGCATATTGCAAAATAAGTTCTAACATTCAAATTTTTATTCTTTTATCTGAAGGCATTCTGTTTTTTTTATTTTCTTATGCTCTTTTGTTTCTTTGTAAAGTTTCTCTTCCTTAGAGCGAAATACGCTGAAGTCATGCCACTGCAAGTAAATTGTGCTAATGGTGGGAATAAATGCACAGACCAGCAGCTAAGCAAGGTGATTCTTCTCCTTCTCTATCTCTCTACTTTATTAAGGTGCTTTCACATATTCGAAAATCGCTACGGAGTTCCGTAGCTATGTCGTAAGCCTTTCACATATTCTCGTTCATCTGCGGCAGCTGCGGCGGAAAATCATGTGAATGCCGTAGCAAAATCAAACTCATCTTGATTTTGCTACGGAGTTCCGTAGATCGATCGCGAGGTGCTACGGAACAGCTACGGTGCGCCGCAGCAAAATCAACACATATGCTACGGAGTAGCTACGGAGTGTTTCCGTAGCGATTTTCGAATATGTGAAAGCACCTTTATACACAATACATTCTCTGCGCCAAAAACTTGTGATAATAAGGATCAGCACATTTTATAGGGAAAAAATCACCCTGCTAAAGAATAATTAAAGCTCTGTTGTGATTTGTATCCTTCTTGTGATTATGCATCCCTCCAGAGTTTAAGTGTAGAGAGCGTCCTTCCCCTTAAAACTTTCTACAAAAAGTACACAGCAAATTGCAATATAAATCAAAGTCTTCTGCTCGTTGTTAGTAAACAAAGTATTGTTGTATAATGTCTGTTGCATGAAAGGAAAAACATGGGACGGCTGTTGATTTACATGTTAACTTATGGAAAATGACCGTTAATTATGAAGTTGACACCGTTGCCTAGCGCCAACAATGCCATTACGTTCTCTGCTCTGGTGGCAAAATTAGGCACTACGTCGTCCCATGTTTAACAATGAAAAAGGCTTCATGCGACAGACATTATAAACAATGGTTTGTTACAACCATTGTGCGAGTAGAAGACTTTGATATAAATATAGAGAAATAGCACTGCAGACAGTGTTTAACCTTTAAGATTTTTCATAAATAAAATTTTGTAATTCTTCACAGCAGGACTTTATATGACTCACCTTGTCCATGTTCGCCTCCAAGTTTTTCTTAACGGTTGAGATTGCGACCTCTGCAGCTTCTCTCTGAGGATAACCTGCCAATGAAAGAAAAGTTAAACTTTTACAACAACAGCGGACAAATTTTAAATCTTACCATAAACTCCAGTTGAAATGCAGGGGAAAGCCTGCAAAAATATATATATATATATATATATATATATATATATATATATATATATATATATATATATATATATATATATATATATATATATATATATATATATATATATATATGTATAAATATGCTGCATGCAGGCAAAAGATTAAAAGAACTCATTATAAATTATTTAAAAAGTGAAAATAAAAAATGTGAGGTGAACAAAATGTTCAAAATTAAATTTACAAACTTTTGCTCAACTCAGATTTTTTTTTTTTTTTTTTTTTTTTCTCTTTGTATATTTTAAAATAATTTTTTTAAATTCTTTGTCCTATGCTTATACATAGCGTAGCTCCACCAACAAGGATGCCGACGACCATTGAAACTATGTATCTGACGTCACATACAAGGGCCTAATACTAAAGTAAAACCTTATTCATTGTATTGTTCAAGTAAGATGCAACATCATTAACAAGTAAAGTGAAACAACAATTGACAATTTATTACCAAAGTCACACAATCTGTAGAAGGAAAAATACATTGATAATATTATGTACATGCTGCTTAATTAAAAACTTAACTAAAACCAGAGCAAGTTTTAAAATGAACAACCTACATTGCATATTTTTATTTCTTAAATTACATACAAAGTTACAAAAATTATTCCAACGTTATGTTACTATTTACAATTACTACGTTTACATGACGGTGTTTAATGCATATTCGTTGACGACGCCTCATAAGAATAACATTATCCGTCGTCAACGAATACGCATTAAACACCATCATGTAAATGTAGTATATGTATGATTTTTGTTTTTATTTTTTTGTTTTTTTCAAAGTCCAGAAACTGTTTTTAAATACAGATTAGTTATATGGAATAGATGGTCATAACTTGGAAGAATTTATTGTTTTATTAACAAGACTGAACAAGCACCTCCACAGGGCATGGTTGATGTTCTCAATATAATTATACATAATGCATTCATGTATATTTTTTAATAGCTTCAGGACTCTGAAAAGTCTGAAAAAAAAACAAAACAAAACAAAACAAAAACAGATTAGCAAAATTTTGAACCCTGTATTCTTTTAAATGTTAAGCCACAAAAATGTCATGTAGATTGTCAATAATCAAAATTACTTGCTTTCACTGGAATGAAAAAAACATTTAATAAATAGTATTATACATATTTATTATAAATACAGTGCTTGAATTAAACTAATTTGAAATTAATTTAATTTTAAGTTCAATTAATTAAGTAAAATAATTAAACTCCATAGCACACACTTAATAATAAAAAATAATAATTAATTAAAAAAATATATAATTTTCAGCCCCTTAGTACTAGTAGTACTACTAGTATTTTTATGTATAAATTGAACATAAACATGTTTTTATGAATAAAAAAAAAAAAAAAAAAGTAGGTGGAACTTTGTGAATGTAAGTAAGCAAATGATGGTGCATTGCCTCCTCAATCCTAAATTGGTTAGTCTTATTTACTTGTTAGTATGGCAGTTAGTTGGCCATTTAAATGTAGTGACTTCAGGAGTGATAACAAAGAGGGTGGTTTTGGAGGCTAATCCCTCTTTTCCTCCCCCCTTAAGAGACACAAGATAGAGCAAATACAAATACAATATTAGTGGGTAGGTCTTGCATTCTCTAATTCCCTTTTTTATACCCCCTTCTTCCTCTTATGGTTATGCCACAAAGTGACTCACCACAGTCCGCAGCTGCTGGGAGATGAGCAGGTTGAGACTCTCCTGGTAGCATGACCTCAGCTTATCTGGCTTCACTCCCTGAGGACCCACAGTCTGGATCACATCTGCAACATCCATCATACAATCAATTATTTTACAAGCATTATTTAAATTTAATGCATACAATGCAGTGGCATGCCATGACATTTAAGCTAGGAAAGCAGAGCAAGCATGAAGCGCTTATTATTTATTTTTAGTTATTATTTCTAACAAAGTCTCCACTTTCTCCCCTTCATCCTATTCTTTTTCTTCTGAGCTAGATATCTCTAAAAATACTAATTTGAATTCAATTCTGCTTCAGACATATATAAATACTCATTTTATCGCGTCCTCTCAAAAACGACAAACTCGTTTTATCGCGAGCCGAGATGGTTGCTTTTGCACAATGGGTTTCCAGGTATACATTTTTTTTTATACCTGGAAACCCATAGTGCAAAAACGACCATCTCGGCTCGCGATAAAACGAGTTGGTCATTTTTGAGAGGACGCGATAAAATGAGTTAGTCGTTTTTGACGGAACACCATCGATATGTATTATGATGAGAACTTTTGCTATATTTTTCAGAGTGATTAACCATAAACTAAGCTCACTTTGAATCCTGACATTCAACCTTAATTAAGATGAGGGATGTGAAATGACTCACACTTTGCTGGCATACAGTAGCCACCAGTGAGCTTGGCCTGACCCACTTCACAGCCATTCAGTGTGCTGCATTCCTTCAGCAGATTGGGCCCTGCCGCCTTGTGGATGGCTCCGTCAACTGCAAAGACAGGACACAGGTAAATAATAGCATAGATGAAGTTTAACTTTAAAATTGGCTCAACTTTGTTGATTTTTATCTTTGCAAAAATCAAAATAAACAAAGCAGGTTTAAAGGTAAACTAGAATCTACCACGACACTATGCTATTGGATGAACATGTCTACTGTTAGTGTAAGTTCAGGGTAACAAATACAAGGTTAGTTAGAATTGATTTTAAAATTTGCAGATGCAACACTTAATTAACTTATACAGTTAAACAAGCCTTAGATTACGCCTGAGATCACAGACTAGACGTCGCCAAGGCGTAGTAATCTTAATTTTTTAAAAATGTCCCACAACAAGGTTATTTTAAACTATGGAATTTTTTAAAAATATTACATGCTTCTATAATATGTATAACTATTGGAAAAAAGTATAAAAAAGTAAGTTTAATTTGATTTCAAAATCGCGTCGCCACCACTTCGACCACTTTGCACCTCTTCCAGACGAAAGCCTGGGGCCAGTGGGGCCGCATGGAGCCGCTGTTGTGACAACACGTCGACACCAAAAATGCTAAAAACTCGAAAAAAAGTGGTGAAATTAAAAAAAATAGGCACCCTTACGCATTTAAAAGTAACATTCTGGATTTATTATAGCTTCTGGAGGCGTATATAGACGTATATTCCGATCTGTCTTTTATTTTAAAACGAACGCCTTTTTTCAGCTCAGCTGATCGGTTTAGTTCGATTCGGTTCGATTTAATTAATCGATTTCGAGCTCCTGTGACGTCACATTAACAAAAATCATGGCAGCGTGCCTTTTCTGTTCTGGTTTTAAAGTTCGCTAAATTAATGAACATTAAACCATGATGTCAGTACTAATAATAGGTTAAAAGTGTATTAGATACTTGGGATGGCCGCTAGGCAAGTGGATTGCCGCGCCCACGGCCGTGGCGTTCTCATAAACCGGCAAACTAAACTAGGGATGTGATGTTTTTTTCTAATCGAGCGCCTATCGTTAAAAAATGAAGATCGTAACGCAAAACGGTACTATTTTCTATTCAAAATGTCTTCCATACGTAAACTAAGGTTTGTGATACTGTAGACTACAAAACATTCCAATTCTATTTGAAAAAGAGGTACCCGGTAGGAAGAAAATTAATTCCATTAACTTTTTTTTCTCCTTCCATAAAATAAATGTGGGCTTATTTTTATAGGAATTATCCTCTTTTTTTTCTCTAGAGTCAAATAAATTTCAATTACTTACAACTAATAAGAGCCCTTGCCGAGCAAAATGAGATACTGTATCCAGTTTTTATTCTTTTGCACATAATAATCTCTTACAATAGTTAAAATAATTGACCTATATTATTTTTTAATACCAATTAAGTTGTAAACTATGTCTACTTAATGAAAATTAATACCATTTACTCCCCACCCTCTACCACCAACTGATGTAAAATGTAAAATTGATGGAAAGCACCCCCTGCTGTATTTTTTTTTTTTTTTTTTTTTCCTTCCTTTTGGGGTCACTTATCCCACCTCTGACAGTGAGAGAAGTAAAAGGCAAGACAAATTGAATACAACTTAACAGGATTGTTTACTGTACCTCCTGATCCCCCTGCAAGAGGCTTGTTGGCAGCATTTACAACGGCATCCACTTCTAGCTTTGTAATGTCTCCCCTCCACAAGGAAACTCTGCGATTCAGCTCTGGGTTAGGTTCACATATCTTGCTTCCTGAAGAACAGAAATAGTTTGCACCATTTGAAAAAAAATTAAACTCAATGGTTGTCATTTTAAAAATATAAATGAACTCTATATCACAATATTTGTTAGCAGATTCATATGCATATACAGTAACACATTTATTTCACCACATGAAAATCATATTTTTTAGTCTAAATGTTAGCAAAAACTTAAAAAATGGTCACACTTTATAAAATAAAATATAGGAGTTCTTATTTACGGTAGCAAAGTTTGGACCTAAATGACCATCTTCCATCGAATTACCAGGGAAAGGTAAAGGAGAGGTGAGTAGGAAAGGTTATTACAGCCATGTTATCCATCCCAGCACTAATGTCTAAATTATTATTATTTTTTTTTTTTTTTATTTCAAATTAAGGAAAATAAACCATTTAGGTTGTGATAATCTTATTAAAAGAAAAGGATAGGAATAACCAGCAAGGCCTTACCGATCGAAAGAGTCACAGCAGGTGGAAATTCTTGTGGTCACAGAGGTTCACTCGAAAGTTTTTACATTTTTGAAACGTTTCGCATCGTGGAGATGCTTCTTCAGTCACAAGAAGAAGTAGAATCAGATTCTACTTCTTCTTGTGACTGAAGAAGCATCTCCACGATGCGAAACGTTTCAAAAATGTAAAAACTTTCGAGTGAACCTCTGTGACCACAAGAATTTCCACCTGCTGTGACTCTTTCGATCGGTAAGGCCTTGCTGGTTATTCCTATCCTTTTCTTTTAATAAGATTTTTTTTTATTTCACAAAATTTTTACACAATAATGTCCAACCAAGATTATTGTATCATAATCTTAATGGCTGGTGCATGAAATACAAAGTGTTTAATTTATTGAAAGCTCAAACATTAACTTTCTATGTTTTTAGTTTCATCCAAATAAACATTTTAAAAACATACAATCAGCATGAGAGCAAGAAGAATACGTACAATTCCTTATAATTATATCTATATTTTTTTATACATAGTTATATTACTTCAGAAAACTGATAAAACAAAACAACGGAAAAATTTCTATCACATATTTTAAAACAAACAAAAAATTAAAAAATAAAGTTATTTTGTTTACAATTATTATATTTCTGTAAGAAAAAAAAAGTTAGAAATCTGAAACGAAAGAAAACTCTGGAACATAAGAACACAAGATAACTTTTATTATTATTATTTTTTTTAACACTGTTATTGTTATTCTATACATATGATTATTATTTAAAATTATTTAAAATTGCATTAACTTATCTTGATACTTATGGAGTATCAACCTCAATTTTTTTTTATTGCAGAGATGGATAGAGGATGCAAAGTTTTGCTATCCTGATTTTTTTTTTTTTTTTTTTCAGATTTTTTACAGCCTGGAAGTATTTTAAAAAATTTATTGAAAGTCCTTTTTGTGACGTAACGCAGCGGCAAGCCCTATCTTTTTCTTAAGGAGAGGTGCCTCTGCCTCGTGACGTCACAAAAAGGACTTTCAATAATTTTTTTAAAAATACTTTCTGGGCTGTGAAAAATCTGACAAAAAATCAGGGTAGCATAACTTTGCACCCTATATTTATTTCTACAGTAAAAAAATTGAGGTTGATACTCCATTAAGGTAACGTGGAAGCCTCAGTCAGGATGGTCAATTACCTCTCGAATGCACCATGAGTGGACCCAGTTCTCAGCATGATAACTAAAAGTCAAGGTGACTGAACCGGGATTTGAAGGGAGAAGATACTGATTATGAAGAGCAAGTAACGATCTTGGTGGAAATTAATTTGAACAGGCTGCTAAAATTTTAAGTTGAAATTTAAACTTTTAAAATTTTAGAAAACATCACTACATACTGTTCAGGGAATTTTGGAAATTTGGGTACTAGAAGTGAGCAATTAAGCTACATGTACCAAGGAGCAAATCACTGCCGTTATATACAGCTGTTCCTTGTATTAAAATTCAGTTGGATCATTAACTGCTTGATCAGTAGTATTGTTATGTATTGTCCTAGGAATTTTGCTGAATTTTAAAAGGGCAGCACAACAATATATTGTTGAATTGTTGCCTGCTTACAGTACAACAGATGTTTACCTCCCCTCCCTTCCTTTACAAGGAAACAAGGAATACAGTATTAAAACTGAATTTTTACTTGATGCCACTTTTTTTTTTTTTTTTTTTTTTTTTCAAGCATTTATAAATACAGACGTGAAAAGGAAATTTTAGTACCAATGCCAATGAGATCAGGATATATGAAGCTAATGGTTGACCCACCCTGCATTCTCCCATAGTTTTATTCCAAGGAAAACCATGTTAAGGCTAAAGACTAAATAAGAGTCAAGAGAAAAGTGGTACCCTAGAGGTTGCTGTCAATAATTTAATTTTACGAAAAAATCCCAAAAATTCACATGCTTTTGGCTCCTTCATTCAAAAGTCTGAACTTCAAGTTATACAGTTATGTACTGTACCTGCTGATTTGAACAGATCCTTCTGGTTCTCTTTGCAGTACTGCTCCCAGGTTGGCAGGTCTGCTAGCGTCAGGTACTTGTTTGTTTTGTACTGCTTTCGCTTATCTTCCAGGGCCATGGCCAAGAACTTTTCTGAAAATATCAATGCAAGTTAGTCACTAAGCTTTTATTGCAAATTACTCTGCTATAACATTAGGATTAAATTCACAAGTTGTCGCTCTAGTGCATGCATAATATATACTGTTGAGGGTCACGGCATACACAGCATGAACTTACAATACATATGTACTTAATATATATGCATACACTCTACTTTTACTTCTATGTACTGTACATACTACAGTACAGTATGATATATATGTTGAAATACAGTATTGTTTAATAAAGGTGCTTTAACATGTAATTCTAAGGCAATTGTAATGGAGTGCCAACCTCAAAATTTTTTATTGCAGAAATGGATAGAAAGTACAAAGTTATGCTACTCTGATTTTTTTCAGATTTTTTAGAGCCCGGCAAATATTTTTTGAAAATTATTAAAAGTACAGAAAAAGTGCCGCCTCTTGCCGCCTCTCTTAATAAAAGATAGGACCCAAAAGGGACGTGGATTCGAACCCGACCTCGCCAAAAATTTTTAGCAATACTTCCCGGTCAATCCCCTAAAAAATCTGAAAAAAATCAGAGTAGCATAACTTTGCACCCTCTATCCATTTCTACAATAAAAAATTTTGAGGTCGGTGTACTCTATTGCAATTGTAATATAAACCATAAATATATCGGAGAGATATATAGAATTATGCATACTGTGTACATATAGTGTGCAATACAATATATCATAATGCATAACTCTATGATACAGTTAACTCATATAATAAAATTATTTGAAAATCCCGCCGGAAGTGAAAGAGTTGTGGTCTTCCTGTTCGTATTTGTGTTTTGCAATTTTGGCTAAAAGTTCGTAAGAAGAGTATGCATACTCAATGAGAGTACTGACATGTTTGCAAATTTTCAAGACTCAGACATGAACAAGACCACCAGAAACCTCTCACTTCCGGCAGGAATAATATGTACATAAATTTGACTGTAGTGTACGTGCTAGCTGCATAGGGTACTGTATGTATCATATATATGCCTACATAATACATACTGTATGCATATATACCAATGTTCGGATACGTATGCAACGTGTGGGACCCATACAGGATGGAAGGTAAGCAAGAACTGGAAAAGATACAGAGAAGAGCGGCCAGAAGAGTGACTGGCAAAATGGGGAGCTGGAAACTGCTGAGTGACGGAAAGGAAATTAGTAAGGAAAGAAAGAGTGTCACACAAATTATTGGAGAACTGGGATGGAACTCGTTGGAGGAAAGGAGGAGATAAATCAGATTGACAACAATGTACATGCAAAATCTCCAGGAACGTATGTAGGTACAGTATGTACAGTATACTGTACAGTGTGCATACAGTACAGTACTATATGATAGAGTAAGAGTAAATATTGGTTTATACTGCGGCAGTTGTGGCTACACCACTATGCATATGGCTCACAGTTTGGGGTCCTGCTTGCGGTCACCAGCTTCCTGAACTTCTCAATCCTATCCACCCCCACCTCCGCAGGCCCCAACAAATTCCACTCTCTCGACGTCCTCCTGATAAAAGAATACTTTCCCACATCATTGTTACTTCCCTGATACTCAAACTTCCATTCATGGTCCCTTCTCTCCCCACATATTTCCAATTTCCTCCACTTCACCCTTTCCACTCATCTCTCCCTCCTAACCCCTACATACAACTGTACCTTTTTCCTCTTTGAAAGACATATCTGTAGATGAAAGCTTTAATGTTCTGATTACAGTAAATGAAGGTTGATGGTTGCTTAGATATACTTTTATACTCTGGTTACTCTGGTTACATTGGTTTAATGCTACAAGAGCGTATTTTTTGGTTACAAAAACACCGGGACCGATGATTCTTTTTAACAGCTGATTTGATAAGGAGTAAAAGGCCATTTTTTGAATTAATATATAGAAATAATAAATTATAAAATTAGCAAAGCTTTAGATAAAATTGTGAGCCAAAATTTTTTTTAAACTGCTCCACTTGCTAGCTTCAAGTAGGAAAATGTTGTGTATATTTATAAAATAGAAAAATATAAAACTTTTTTCCTTTGCATGTTGTCGCCCTGAACTCACAGCTGATGATGTAAACAACACGTTCTGCAATTTTTTTCAGTAGTTATGTTATTTGCAGTTTTGAGCAGGTTTTGAGGTGAAGAGGTGGCCTCATTTCACAGTACAGCAGTATTTCAAACTAAATTATTAAGTTAAAATGGGTATGTATAAAAAACTAAAGATTATATTTACACTCACACGTGAGCATGTATGCGTATGCATACATATACCTGTATGCCAAGGATTTTCTACACTAGTATAGAAAATCCTTGCTGTATGCATAATTATGCATATATTGATGTACAGGTATGCATACAGTTATGCATAATAGTACATATATGCATATAAAATATGCATACAGTGCATCTAGCCCAGTTTTGGATTTTAGCATTTTTCGCATTTTTAGCTTTTAACATGTATGCATAACATGTCGAATAAATCCAATACCGTGCAAAAACTTTTTCAAAAATCATGTCCCCTCCACACATTCTTTTTTTTTTTTTTTTATAAGGATACACCCCTCTATATGCATATTATATAAGAACTTACTGCTTGTGGCGGGGTAATGGGTAGGGAAAGGATGGCGTGGGATGGCAGCCAATTAATGGCGGCCACGGCCTGTTACGCGTCCCCAAGGTCCCTTTACATGTAGAGGGACCTTGACGCGTCCCAGCATTTGCTGAGGTGAGACTGCATGAGGGAACCGTGGAAAACTTCAGTGATCAGGACACCGTCCGTATTTAAATTTAAAATAGTAGAATACAGTAGATTAAGTTAGTTATTTATTTGCTCTATTAAATTTAATGCAATATATGTCCTTATATAAGCATACCTTGTTTTGCAGATAAGGCTGGCAGAGGCTGGAACGACCCCCCGAGTCTCCCTGTTGGAGTTCCACCTGCCTCATCCACAGCTGTCAAGCGTTCTGGCATCAACTTGAACAAAAGAATTGCATTTCCTCTCACTGGGCCCTCCCCTCCAACCTCCACCAACAATGATGATTGTAATAAACTTCCAGCCAACATTGCCAACAGACCTCCGCAAATGCCACCATCAAATGTATGTATCATAAATAGCAGTTAAAGTTTTGCTGTGTCACAAATTTCCATTGCTTGTTTCCCATCTAAACAACATTCAATGGATTGGGGATTGGGGAGGATTCATCAGGATATATTATTATATACTATTTATATAGTAAGAAAGTAGAGGGTGCAAGAGTTATTTACATCCAACCACTCGTTTGCGGGAGGCAGGAGGGGTAGCACCATTCTGCATTTAAAGTATTGACAAGTACCATGACCTCTAATGAAAACTAGTTTTATATTGAAGTCCTTGCCATGTGTAACAGGTGGGATCACTGCAGGCCACTACCCTGCCTCCGAGGATGCCTCCAGCAGCAAACGAGGGACTGCTTCTGGGGAGTGAGGAAACCTCCAGCTGTATCAATGCCAGCACGTGTCTTGAGGAAATGGCAGAGAACCTTGACAAATTCCTGGCAGAAGCTGCAGATTTAGAGGTGCGGAATTGCAATAATCGTGGCCAGATTGGCTTGCAATGGACAACATACATGAAAAAAATTTATTACAGAAATGAATAGAGGGCACCAAATTATGATACTCTGAACTTTTTCAGATTTGTTTGAGACCCTGAACTATTTTTAAATAATTATTGAAACTTCTGTAATTTAAGTTGGCACCCCTGAATCCTTAATAAAAAGAATAGTGCGTGGACGCCAATTGACGCCTCCAGGGGGTGTGGACGCACTTTTAATAATTACATATTTAAAAATAGTTCTGGGTCTCAAAAAAAAATCTGAAAAAATTCAGAGTAGCATAATTTGGTACCCTCTATTCATTTTTGTAATAAAAAAAAAATCATGTATGTTGTCCATTCCATATCTTTTAACTCTACTTTCACTTTTAATAATTAAAATAAGCTAGCTCTTAATTTTTTTCAAAATCACATAGGTCATGGCTGCCCTAGTTTTGAAGAACCCACACAACCCTAAACAATAGGCTAGGTCGGATTCACGAAAAGCCAGGAAGTTAAATTAAATTCAGTTACTTGTGACCAGTACCCTAAAACCAGGTTCAGTCGAAGAAGAAGAAGAAAAAAAGTCACATTTGAATTGTTTTTATGTATTGTTAATGATATAATCAATACACAGTATGCTTATTTAATGAGAAAGGGCAACATAATTCTTTCTTAAAACTGTCATCCACACAAAGTACTTATTTTAGCCTGATCTTAACAACTTGACTTCCATTTGTGTTCACAGCACCGCTCAGATGTGCTGCGGAGGCTAGAGGAGATGAAGCGAATGTGGCGAGAAGGACTGCTTGACAGCAACCTCTGCCACAAGCTCCTTCAAATTTCCCAAGGTACTAATCTAAATTATTTACAAATTACTGACCTACCAATTTCCTTTTAACAGTTTACAGTTGAACCGAATTTTATGTTTTTAACATGATTTGATAAGATATTTTGAAATACTAAACTGTAATTAAAAAAAAAATATGTATATATATTGCTGTACAGCCCAGTGCAATATATGCAATATTTTAATATGATAACTGCTCTGTAGTGAAGTGGTTAGTACCCCTGGGGGGTCTTCAAATAACACCACTTAACCTAAACTTGGCCTAAGACTGTCTTAATTTTAGGATTGTTGTAATTTGTGTTATTTGAAGACCCCCCTGGCTCTGGTCCGAGAGGTCCCCGGTTCGATTCCCGAACCCGGCAGACTTTTCGTGACTTGGGATGGGTGTGACTGATTACTAGATTATGGAGTTGGTAGGAGGAAGGCAGCTTACGGCTGTCTATACTCTGCTGCCCTGCAGTATTGCGCTGCCACTGCAGGCTGCACAGATCTGGTAGTAGGAGCCCAGAAGAGTGCAGGAAAGGGTTCTGGGGGCCTGATAAGCCTCAGCATGGTCGCAAGATAACTCTTACTGACAAGGCTAAATATCGGCTTGGCCACACCCGAAAGGGTAAAATGGTGTCAAGGGTATTATTATTAATATGATAGGATAGCCCCGAGCAATATCCCACTTATGTACTGTACAATACCACTCCTCTAGCAGCCATCGTGCAGACAGAGACACAAGCATTGTACAGTAGTTGGATTAATTACTCAGTTGCAGAGGTACTATGCCAATCATCATCATACTGTATTATACCATCCACTTGAGGATTAATGACTGATAAGAAAAATAGGCTTATTGTCTGGTACACCACTTTAAAAATTGTAGCAACACATCATGCTGACATCATACAATTATTATTTATTATTATTATTAATTATTCTATTTAAAAAAAAAAAAAAAAAAAAAAAAATGTACCAAAATCTTTTTCTTTCTTTTTTTTATTAGATATGCAGCATTTAAGAAAGATTAGCATTGCTTGAAATGAGGACTGCTGAAGCTTTTAGTCAAATCAGTGTATTTTTGAAAAATTAATTGAGGTACTCAAAATCTGTACCGAGTTTGTTGTTTTCTTACAACAACATACTAATTTTTTTCCTCTATTATCAGTTTACAATCGGAAAATATTGAGCCCTTATTTAGCAAAAATATAGATATAATATGTAATTAGGTAAAAATGGACAACCTGCATAAAAAAATTTTATTGCAAAAATGAATATTGATGGTGTTCCGTCAAAATAGACTAACTCATTTTATCGCGTGTTCTCAAAACCGACTAACTCGTTTTATCGCGAGCCGAGATAGTCGCTTTTGCACTATGGGTTTCCAGGTATACATTTTGTTTTATACCTGGAAACCCATAGTGCAAAAGCAACCATCTCGATTCACGATAAAACGAGTTAGTCGTTTTTGAGAACACGCGATAAAATGAGTTAGTCGATTTTGACGGAACGCCATCAATATATACATACATATATATATATATATATATATATATATATATATATATATATATATATATATATATATATATATATATATATATATATATATATATATTCAGTTTGATTATTTTTTTGTCCCAGAAAGATTTTGAAAAATTATTAAAAGTTCTGCAAGCCCCCCTGGATCCTTAATAAAATGGCTAGGGCGGGCCTAAATGCCTGAAATTTCCAGGGGGTGTGGCCGCACTTTCAATAATTTTTCCAAAACAGCTCCTGGACTAAAAAAAAAAAAAAAAAAGAAAGAAAGAAAGAAAAAAAGATAAAAAAATTAGAGCATCATAATTTTGCACCCTCTATTCATTTCTGCAGCAGTAACAAAATTTTATGCAGAATTTCCACCATAAAGAATATAAATAAATTATTAAGATCAAATAAAAGGTTAAGAATGACCAGCAAGGCCTTAAAAATAAAAAAAAGTTACAAACTACGGTATAAATAATTTTTTAGTTAAACTGTGAAGACTTTTTACCTGATATGAATTTTTCATTAGTCAGTTGCTGTTTATTCTTGCTTTTTCTTACCTTATACTCAATAGAATTCATAAGATCATTAAAATTCATGTACTTGGAGGATGGAATTGTACTAACAGCCTTCCATCTGATTCAGCCCTGCTCAGCAAAGACACAAGCCTAGCAACATCTCTGCAACTAGAGGTATCTTCAGGCTGGCCTGCCGACAGTGTCAAATGGGCTGCGGCTGTTCGCTGCCTTGTCAACCACCTTCGCCTGAGTACCAAGCCCTGTAGTGACGATAGTGCCTCTGGGGGCAGCGAGCAGAACTAACAGGCGAGATTTTTAAGAGCTAGTTTCAAAACTGGAAACTTTTTTTGTATTAGTGCAAATTTTTTATAATGGACAACCTTCATAAATTTTTTTTATTGCTTACAGTAAAATCTTGTTATTGTGTAGTCAGGGGACCCAGGAAATTAGGTTTACCTTATGCCGAGTATTAACTTATATCGAGTTTTTCCTATGTCACGTAATGCTAGTTATTTTTTGCAGGACCATCTCCTTTACTTAAAATTGAGTTTTAACTAACAACAAGTTGTGTAATTACGAGTTTTTAATGTATTTAGATAGAGGACCTCGAGTTATGTATTGCCAATTTTTTTTAACCCTTTAAGGTAGAGATAACGCCGAACAGCTGATCAACGTAATCCCCTTTGATTAACATGTAAACCTTAGCAAATTGACAAAAATTCTAAAAAAATTTTGAGGGGCAGATATTAGTGCCTAAAAGCCATAGAAAAAATTTCAAAACAATTTAACGAGCCGATTTTTTTAATTAATTTTTTTAATTTTCAGCATAGGGCTTTCCCATGGAGAGCCAAACCAAAAAATTAATTAAAAAAAATCGGCTCGTTAAGGGTAAGGTAACGCCACCAATGTTAAAAAAAATCCCTCTCACAAAAATTCTGAAAAAAATTTAAAATGTTCTCCTCTATACCCCCTATCAGTACCTAAAATATCAGGTATACAAATACGATCTAGTTTTTGAGTTATAAATTTTTAAAGTTGACTACTTTAACATGGAGAAATGTTTTTGAAACTTTTTCTATGGCTTTTAGGCCCTAATATTTGCCTCTCAAAAAAATTTCAGAATTTTTGTCAATTTGCTAAGGTTTACATGTTAATCAAAGGGTATTACGTCGAACAGCTGTTCGACGTTATCTCTACCTTAACACCCTTAAAATCAAGGGGAAAGTCACTGAGACGCCATAGTCACGCAACATATTTCCTTATGCTTGCATCTTAAATACTTGCATGACCATGATGTCACAGTGTGATTTTATTTTTAAGTGTGTTAAATAGTTAAAAAATATATAAAAAAAATATTGACAATAAATACATAAATCAAGGTCTTGTATCCAAATATGCAATAACACAATTTCATAAAGGTTGTCCATTGATATAATTTATCTACTTTAGAGGAAAGATTAACAGTTTTTTAACTGTTGATTATTCTCATACTTTTGCAACGGTCACTTTTTGATTCTAAAAACTAGATGATGGAGTTGGTAGGAAAAAGGTAGCTTATTTATGGCTGTCCATACTCCGTAAGGATGAGCTCAGTACCGCGGAATGTTGTATTCAACACACGAACGCCGCTAAGAAATGGTATTGAGTGTCAGGAGCGCAGACTGGGTATTGGGAGCCCCAGAGAACAATGTGAACAATGTTGTAAGTTTTGCCAACACTATTGATATGCTTACCTTGTGGTGAATTGAAAGTTTCTTATTGCAGAGAAATGCTTCTAAATTAAATGTATTGATGTCATTACTGTGGGGAGGGGAGGAGGGAAGAATATTGATTGTCTTTTTCTCTCAAATATGTGTATCCCAAACATTATGGTATTATACTAACTTTTCAACCTTTCTTCTTTCTATTCTTCTTCTTTTGCTAGTCTCTATGCAACGCTTTTAAATCTTCCAATTCTAATTTTATTGTTATATTTTTGACTATTTTATATCTTAAAGTTATGCAAATTAATTGTTGCCATATATTGTAATATTCTCATGACTACGGAACAAATTATGAATTAAAGCCTATATGTTTACTGTGGCTGTGAAGCAAAAATGAAATTTTGTTCTTAGCGTTAGCTCGTACCTTATTTTGCAATTTAGTCCCTGAATAACATATTGCTTACTATTATTTATTAATGTGCAGCAAGCACAAATTGATGTATCCAAATAAGATCTTAAATAATAACAATTAAATAATGTAGAGTTGTTTTCTATCTTTTTTGTTGAGTATTAGTTATTGGTTTTCAAAGATTGCACAAGTTACTTGATTGTTGTGTTGCAATGCTATTTTATATACCACTGCTAAAAGAAACATTTATAATAAACTATAGATTATAATATTTTTAAGAGGTTGTGTTTTGAAAGAAATAACAGGTGTTTAATTATATAGAGCAACGTTTCATTGGATGAGAAAATACAAGATGATTTATTGGCAATTATTACCGCAAATATTTACATCTTAATTTTTTTGAGCTCTACTGTTTGAATTATAATATATGAAAGAGCCACACAGCATTGCTAGTAGCAAAGGTATTATAACAAGCAAATATCAAAGCATGCTAGAGTCTAATCTCAGTGTTGGAATAAGGACATTCATGGTGTTATACAGTTGAGGTTTTTGCAGTGGTTCTTAAGACACAAAGAAAGAAACAAGATACAAACATAAATACTCATAAATTTTATATATATTTGAAATAATTCAGTATTGACTCTATATGGTGGTTAACACCATAAAATAATTATAATTATTTTCCAACAAAATCATTATTACTATTTTTTTTTTATTCTTAACAGCAATTTATGCAAAAGTAAAAATAACATTGTCAAAATGCCAACAAAAATGTTATAAATTAAGTAAAAGTTTATTTTTTAATATATTTACAATTAAAAAAACTCATACAGCTAATAATATTATTATATAATAATCATAACAATAATAATACATGAAATTTTTCTACTTATTAACTTAAAACTTGCAAAAACCTATTATAGATTTACCCTTAAAAATAAAGGGTAAAATAAAAAAGAGAAGATTCAACTTTTATTATTAGGGACAAAAAAAAATATATGAAAGCTAACAAGTCTCTTTGCATTATAAAGATAATACTTCTTTACTTATTTGTATATTATACATACAGATAATGAATAATATAAATTATTTAACTGGAATGAATGTATTTTTCGTAATATTTTATATTAATAACAACATTGAAAAACACAACCAGATGATATGTGATTGTCAGTAGGACATAGACTAAACGCATTCACACCTGAGAAAATAGAGGGAAAATTTTTTGAGAGGAAATCTTTCAATGTACATTATATTGTGGCACTTACCAGGGCAAAATTATATCATGATTCAAGAAAGATATATATAAAGCATGTAGATTTAAACACCAATCAGAAGTAATATTTAATTATTAATAATAAAAATATTAACAGAAGCGTAAATAGTACTCTATTTTACTTTTTATATATATATATATATATATATATATATATATATATATATATATATATATATATATATATGTGATATTTTATTCAAAATGATTAAAATTTTCACTTAGCATACATTAAGTGAATGTGTGTTTTGATTAATTTGACTTGTATAGTTTATAATCAAATCTTAAGTAAAATAAATTAGCACTATATCTAAAATAAAATATGCATTAAACATATAAAGGAAGTTTGATTATTGATGCAAAGAGACAAAGAATTGCTCCTTGAAAAGAAAGGAGAGTAAAAAAATGCTTCAGATTACAAATACTCTTCGTTGCACATTCATACAAAATGGTCATGAAAATAGATTGAGCATTACAAAGGTTGTGGGAAGCAGGGACCAAGTAACAGCTCTCAGAGCAGCAGAATGCACAGTTGCAACCTCGTAAAATGATGCAAAACTAAACATAACACTGTCTCTGCTCATCAATATTTATTTATTTTACTTCTTCACACTATTTCATATCATTATAGTAATTTTTCTTCTTCTTATATTGCATCATTTTTTTTTTTTAAACATCTGTCCTGAGAATGTGTAAAATACACGAAAGAAGTAATTATGCCAGCACTCACGGTAATAATCTGACTTTGTTTTCTCTTAATATTTGCTAAAATTATTTTTATTCATGCAAAGGAAAGTTATCAGAATTGTGTTTTTGCATGCAACTTATTTTGCCATAAACTAAAAAGCACTTTGCTGATCATTAACTTAATTAATTTAACACAACTGAAAAAAAAATAGGAGTTAATGAATAGACTTAAGAAGTGGCATTCACAAAGCCCTAAGGCCACATTTAGGGCTCGATAATTTAAAGCCTGATTTTAGGCATGCTTTTTAGATCCAAAATTTCTGGTCTTAAATTATCGAGCCCTAAATGTGGCCTTAAGACTTTGTGAATGCCCCTTAAGGTGTTCTAGATTTTTGGTGTTCCCTTTTTAACAAGGAGTTGAGGAAAATATTTTAAACTATTAACAGCAAAATAATAATAAAGTTATAATTTTTAAGCATGAATTTTATCTTGCACAAATGAGCATTGTGACTTGAAGTCTCTTTTAAATTGATTGCCAAAGAGAATATATTACCGTGAGCTGCCAGTGTCGTCAAGAAGTGTGGGTGCAGAGCGTGGCCACTCTTTGTCCCCAGCTGACGAGAGATTCAAGGCGAGACCAATACTCCTCACAATATCAGAGCCACAATAATGTTAGCACTGCCAGGGTGTCAACATTCACTTTAGCCAGCATTAACCAGAAACCCAATTTTCTTTTAAATTACATTGACGAAGAAAGTTTAATTTAATTAAATGTATTTTCTTGGCTAAAATTAAGATGTTGGCAGGTGGCAGATGCTTATAAAATACAAAGTAGGTGTTCCCAGTTGGCACTAAGCCCCAAAATAGATACAAGATTTTTGTTATAGTATATTTATAGAACTTTACAGTATTCATTCTTATATTCAGATTTTTTTTAAGTATAATAGTTATATAATATATATAATATAATATATTTCAGATAAAAGCTCATTATACAAATTATTCTTCATGTCATTTTTTATTTATATATATATCTCTCAAGGGAAAAGTGCAAGGCCTTTCATGTTTTTATGTATATAGAACAGTAGATAATAATAATAATTCATATATATTCTAGAGTTAGACTAGTTTTTTAATTTTTTTTTATTTTTTTTTTATTATTATTTTTTTTAATTATTATTTTTTTTTTTTAATACAATGAAAAATAGATATTAACATGTGAAATAGAATTGGATAATTATTTTTGGTGTCATGACATTGAAACATTATAATATAGGAGGGTGGACTAATTATTATAATTATTATTATAATTGACTACTCGTTTTCATTGTTGTCGCCTGTTAGCACCCTTCGTTCAGTGTGGTCAAAAGAAAATAGTTATTTTTATGTTTTATTATGGAAGAAGGATGTATTATTATTTATACTAACAAATTTTATCAAATTACATTTATAAATATGAATATTTTAAAAGTTTTTTAAATTATTTTCTACAAAATTTTTAAGACATCATAATTATGTATTATATTTTTTAACTAAGAAACATTTGACTATATTGACTACATTATATTTTTTTATGTCATTACTGTACGAGCATTCATCGGTAACAGCAGGTCGATGCACTTTTTTTTACAATGTCTACAATCAGCTGACTCGGTCACACTGAAGGAGAGTGCCAACCAATACCTCTCTCTTTTTTTCTTTACTTATTTATTTATTGCCAAGGAAAACATGAAGCTTGCTTCTCCGATTTGCTGATGTAATTTGCCACAGTCTAGCTTCCACAGCTAGCTATTGTATCATGCAGTTCACTGCATGTACAGCTAAAACTTGTGTTGGTTCGACATTATTTTTAAAATAGCTAGGAACCACTTTCAATTGGGGTATATTAATAATAATATTATTATTTCCATTGTTAATAATTATTATTCTTTTTTTTTTTTTTAATTTATAAAACTAGCACATATGACAGAAAAATTTCAGTCCTTTTTATATATTATTAAGAGATTTTTCATACATAGTTAATTTATGTACTGCACTTTCTTTTTTCATACATTTTAAGTTTATTTCTGTCACAGAGGCTAAATGAGCATTGCAGAAGTACCTGAAAGTTTGATTGCTTGTCAGGCAAAGTGGTGGTGGCAGCAGTTTTCACTCTAAATTCTTCTTTGTATTGGTTGGACGAGGGAGGGAGGGGGAATGACTGCGACTGCGCTGGCTACCGTGCCGGGGGAACCAACGGCACGGGCACTGCTGCCGGACATCATACCACTGTCTCCATGTCCTCCGCCACTTGCTGGAAGTGCTCCTGGCCTGCATGATACATAGAGCAAAAATTAGAAACTCAATTTCGTGATTTTCTATTTTTTTTAGGGAGAGATTTAAATTTTCTCAGCATATATGGTGAAAATAAATTAATAGTGGGTGGGTCCCGACACACCCTCCACTTAAATTCCCCTAAGTGATAAAAGACCTTCTCCTCCAATTTTTTTCATTGCTTTTGTATGAATGAAATATTTTCAATCCATTAGTTTCACTTTATTGATTTGTATAATGTGTATACTTGTTAGTTAGGGAACATTGATAGAGCTCTTTTTTTTTTTTTTTTTTTTTTTTTCCAAGAGAAAGATATTTCTGTTGTTGGCCGAATATGACCAATACCAATTAACATAAAAATAGTGGATTGGTATCCACATAAAAAAATTAAAGCTAAAGTGGTTAACAGTTATATTGTAAAAGGTTTACTCCTACATACTACAGCAGTGCAAAACAAACTCTGACATACAATTAAGCATAGAAGTTGCAGTGATTGTTAACTGATGTCAGTTGGGAAGGAGAGGAAGCTAGCTGGTATGTACAGCTTTTCTGGGCTTAACTAAAAGCAAAAACATTTTGATTTGGTCAGGGGAGTAAGGTAGGGTCCCCCTCAACTCCCGTCCCTCCAATTGAGGGATCTATCATATGGCAACATATAATATAAATCCATTTTCCTCTACCCACTGCCGCATGGGAAAACCCGTCTTAATTGGAATTATTGTGGCTATGACTTACTCTCCAGGTAGGCTGCCAGTTCAAGGTCGTCTGCCCGCAGGGCGAGGTCACGGGCCGTGGTGCCTTGGTGGTCTTGCATGGCGATGGCTGCTCCCCCGGCTACGAGCATGCAGCAGATGCTGCGCTGCCGGGCTGCCGCGGCCTTGTGGAGGGCAGTCTGTCCCCTGCAAAAAAATACAACAAAAAATAATGAAAACTTACTACAATATTTTAAAATTAACTGAATTATTGATTTGCCTTATTGAAGGATACAGTACATGTATTCAGAAAGCCCTTGAAGCTTTTAGCGTCTACTAAGTTTACTTGTTGATTTAGTTTAAATATTGTTAAGGAAACTAACGTAAGTAAGGGCTAGCTAAAATAAAAACTTTTGTGAATCAATATAATATAATTTACTTAATTTTTAAAAACATCCCTGAATTATATGGAATTAATGATATAACCAGGTGCCAGTTAAAGGGAAACTTTAAATTTTTTAAAAATTGATTTTTCTTAATTATTTGAGATTGTGCTTACTTATCGTTGTCCACCATGTTGAGAATAACGGGCGGGGCAGCGGCGATGAGGAACTTGACGATGTCCTTGTGGCCATGTCGAGCACCAACATGCAGCGCCGTCTGGCCAGTCGGATCAATGGAGAGAAGCGAGAAGCCCATCTCGTGGAGCTCCTTCAACTGTAATGAGACACTTTGTCAATTGACTTGCTTGCAGAGCTTTTAATTGTCTACAGTATAATATAATTGTCTGGACAATTATGAAATCATATATCATTAAGAATCAAGTATACATAATAATTTACATAGGTTGGCATCAAATCTATTTTACATAGATATGTAGCATGCGTGAGCAAATATGATCCTGCCGCTATGTTTATTTATTTATTACAATGTTAGCTTACTACATCATATTCTGCTATTGGTGTAAACATTAAACTTAACAACAGTATTAACAACAGTAGGAAGGATTGATAGGAAAAGAGGCGGCTGTGGCCTTGTGTTAGGAACTGCCCCGGCATTTACCTGTGGGAGTGACGTTGGGAAACCACAGAAAATCACCGTCGAAGGCAGACCAAAGGGAACAACCTTCAGCAACTCCCGAATACAGGCAGTATAGTGGAAGAACATGCATGCCATCTCTCGGGAACTTACCGGAACTCGCTGCCATACCTCAGCTCAAAGTGACGAAAAGTCACCTGAGCCAAGGCAGGAAGCGATCCTGGGTCTCCCGAGCGACAGGCAGAGATCAAACCACTATGCTACGCTGTAGATGTTTAATTATAATAATCTTGTGAAAAGAATGTCTATATACTGTATTATCTGTGTGAAATGAGGTGCATGGCAATTAAGGTTATGAGCAGTGGTGAAAGTAAGCCGGTGCGCACCAGTGCGCCGCACTGGTAAGACATTTGACGCCAGTGCGGCGCACTGGTAAGACACTGATCGAAATTTACTAAAAAAATCAATAATTTTTAATGAAAAAAAACAATATTTGCAAGTGTGAACGGATCACATTATAAACCATTATAACCATGCTCAATACATGTTCTTGTACTTTGATTTTATTTATCTCACGAAGTTTTAACTTGCACGTACTTTCTTTTAAAGTCAAAATTATGTACTAAAAAAAAGTAATTGAAATCCATGTTGAATGTATTTACTTTTATTTATATTTTTCATTGGGTACAAGATAAAAATAAATTGACAATTTGTGATACAAAATTGTTGCATTATAAATAAATAGTAAGTGCTACAGTAAAACATTATTTTAAAAGACTACGATAAAAAAGTTAATTTTAATATTTTTCTCACAAACGCCTAGTTTTTTTTTATTGGCGCGCGAGCCTGAGAACACATTTATTTATTATGTAATTTTTTTAAATTTTTTTAATCAAAGAATTTTTTATATATATTTTTTAAATATCTGTAGGTTTACTGCTTACTGGGGTTACTATTTTATCTTCAATTTTCCTATAAATTGGTAGTCGTTATCACTTTTTTAAAATTGTAACCTATACATCTTTTTGGAATTTTTTTATTAAATTAATTTTTGAGACATTTTAAACGATAATTTAATTATTTAAAAAAATGTATCCTTTATTAAATTAATTAAATTTATAGAATATTCTAAATTGTGAAACAGTTCATTAAAATATTTTTATTGTATTAACACTGCTGCTAGACATAGACAACTTGTTTGCGATTTTTTTTCATATTAAAAGTTATGTTTTAATTTTCATTAGCCAGCACAGATATTTTTGAATATTTTTTTTTTTCATGCAATTTAATATGCGACACTACATTTTTTTTTTAATCGGTTAAAAGTTTGAATAATTATTTAATTTTACTTATTTTGTGGGATTTTCAATATTTTTTCTGGAAAAACGACTCTGTAAAAAAATATTTTATTTTTAAATCGAAAATTCATTAATGAATTTATGATAGATTACGTACGTATTTTTTAATTGGTACCATAGTTCAAGTAAAGTTTAGGTAAAAAGCTGTTTTCTGTGCCAAAATTTTGCATGTTAAACGCCTCCGAAACACCAACTTTGGGAAATTTTTGGTTTTCATTTCTTAATTAATAGAGGGCAGGTTTTAAAATATTTTTAGAAAATAAATTCTTTAAAAAAATGTAATCGCTCACTCTATTTAAAAAATTAATTATAAATCAATTTTAGTGCAACTTTCAATTAAAAAAAATAAGCCACGCCCCTTTTTCCCAAAAAATCGCGCCTCCGGCGGGGGTTTGGGCCCTTCAGGCCTCTATCTGAAGCGCACTGGTAAGAATTTGAAACTACTTTCACCACTGGTTATGAGACTTATTAGTTTTCTATTTTTTGGAGTGTACATTTCTTATCTTGGGAAATTTAACAGTATAATTAAATAGAAAAGGGATAATCTCAATTAAAAAACTTGTTAACATAAATGGTGGCCTAAAATTTATTGGCCTAAAATTTATAAAAAATAAAATTTGATATCAAATTCCAGCACTTAGTTAATATATACATATCATATTGTGATTGAAAATAGAGGACAAATTCATGGCATTAGGATTTTTATTAATTAGGATTAAAAACAAGGGGTGATATAGGCAGTGGCAATTACCATTTTGAGATCACCCGCCTTGGCTGCTTTAAGAACTCCCTCTGAGGTCTTCTCCAACAAGTTGCTGCAACAAACAATGTTGTCAGTACCTCATCGTGGACACCAATTAACCTTCAGTGGTGACTCATGGGGTCTTCTAAGACCCTATCAGATATTTACAAACTACTCTAAATGTCTAAGCCGGCCCACCCTTGGACCATCAACAGTGCGTACCTGTGGAACTATAATAAAGTGCAAATTATATTTTACAAATCTAAATTAAAAAAATAATACATGTTTTAATTAGTTCTGAAATAAAACACAAAGAATTAAAGAAAGAAAGGAGGAAAAGGTGCCAACTATATACTGCATATACACCTTGGAACCCTTGGAGTCCCTGCTCTGTTAAGGAGTCTATGCAATCTAAAAGGAGGTGTGAAAACTCTTCTGATGACCTCCCAAAAAAAATTAATTCTAACATTTCTTTGAGCTGCAACTTTTGCCAAAAAAGGCAGGGGTTACATTCGTGGTGTCCCAAGTTGTGCAATAGTGCAATAATTACATAAAAATTATAATAAAAAATGAATTTACATGTTAAAAAATAATACACTAACAACAAATGTATTGTTTACAATCAACAGAGAAATTAGCTTGACTCACCTTAACTTATAATAATCAAGTCCAAATATTCGGTCATGGATGCTGGCATGCAAGCAACATAACACAGCAGATCGTAAGAATCATGCACACAGTAAAAAACATCAGGTCAACAGTAAATTCAGGACTTTAAAAAAAAACACGGTACATGTACAGACACCTCACTCAGGGTCCAATAACATTCATTCAGAGTTCTCTACTCTAATTAAAATTAAATACATAATGTCCAACAAAAATTACAGGATTATAAAAATACACAGCAAAAATTTAATAACTTAAAAAAAAGTGAATAATGGTCAATGTAACAAAAATTATTTTCTAAATATTGAAAAAATTCTTTGGACACTGTATTTACAAAAAAATTGATACAAATAATAATGAAATGTGGCAGAGGGAAAAAAATATATATATATATTGATGAAAATGTTAAAACATGATGCGGTTACAAAAAAATATGAATCAGGGGAAAGTTCGTGTATTTTTTTGTGCCTATATTACACAAACCAATATAATATAAATATTTTAGTTCAATCCATGCTTTTCATACATACATACATACATACATACATACATTTTTTTTTTTTTTTTTTTTTAATTTACAAAATTTGTCTTCTATGCACAAATAGCTAGTTGTAATGCCAGTGTGTTTTCTAGCAGAACTATAGCATTTTATTTTATATTTGAGATTTTTTTTATGTATAAAATTATCAACATTTTATTTTCTGCACTTGAAAATTTAATTTATGTAAATTTAGTTTTTAAAGTCAGCTACATACTAGATGGAAAAAATCAATTCATTTAAAGCTTAAATTTGTGTCTGTGTCCTTCCAGCACCAAATTATTATCAAAATAACTTTTTAATGGCTAAAAAAAAATATATATTAAATTTGTTAAAAAAATTGAAAAAGAGAAAAGAAGAGAAAAAGATGTAGAAATATAAAATGTAAGTTCCATATTTTTCACTGTGTAATTACTATTTTTGTCAAAACTGAATACATGTAACAATCTTATAATAATATAAAAACACCAAATTTGATTTCTTAAACTTCAAAAAAAAAAATCAACCAAACAAAAATGCACAGTAAAAAAAAAAAAATACTGCACACAAAAATTTTGTTGTTGAAAACAATTTGGTTGTATCAATTCCAAAAGTTTTTTTTTTTTTTTTTTTTTTTTTTTTTTGAGCATACAAAAAAAAAATGTTCAAGATACGAAGCAATAAGTTGATTGACATAGCTGTTCATGTTGAGGCAGCACTAAAGCAGTAGCTGGCAAAGCGACGTAGCTGGTCTCTCTCTCTCTTTTGGACGACCTACCTAATGAGGTTACATTGCTGCTCCTCGGAGATCATGAGAGATGGGGAGCCTTGTGAGCTTCTTTTTCTTTCAAACTGTGCACTTGTGCGATGGCTGCATCGTGAAGCAGGTCTTCCATCAATTTCCAACTCTTCATCATTCTCCTCATCTTGGCCACAGTTGGCGTTTCCGTTGATGGAAAGTCGACGAATTGCAGAACCCTCAAACGTATCCATGTCATCCTCCTCCTCCAAACCCATACTGTTGAGCACCCTCTCGAGCTCCTCTGCCTCCTCCCTGTGCACCTCAACCATCAGAGAACCTTCTATTTTCTAAACACTGACCTACTGGATTGGAGTAATTTTCTGAATGATCACATAAGTCATACGATATGAAAAAGAAAATTCAACAAAAATGTGAAAAAATATATTATGTGTAAATATTAAAAAAGTTTATTTTTTTTTATTTTTTTAGAAGTATTTGTTGATATTAATTATTATATGATACACTTTTGTGTTTAATAAAAGAAATATAGTAATCATAGAAATAACATCTAAATTATTTACTATAATTATAAATATTTTATATTTTTACTTCATTGTTCTTTCATTTTTTGAAAAATAATCACTATTTAATGTATTTTCACAAACAAGAAAGTATTCGCTTTTTATTATCATTATTATTTTTCTTTAGGGCAATGTTTACTTACAATATATATATATATATATATATATATATATATATATATATATATATATATATATATATATATATATATATATATATATATATATATATATATATATATATATATATATATATATTATTAAAAATGAACACTGTTTTTGTGTTCAATAAACAATTTAATTTAATTAAAAATGAAACACATAATAATATATACATAAACATAGATACAATACATATGTTTGTTAAAAGAATATAATGTAATAATAATTATCATCATTCTGCAATTAATTTCTATTGGAACTAATGTAAGCTATGGAGTATCAACCTCAATTTTTTTTATCGCAGAAATGGATAGAGGGTGTAAAGTTATGCCACCCTGATTTTTTTCAGATTTTTTTGAGAACGGGAACTATTTTTAAAAAAATTATTGAAAGTCCTTTTCGTGACGTCACGAGACGCCGCTCCTTTTAAGAAAAAGATAGGACTTGCCGCCTTGTGACGTCACAAAAAGAACTTTCAATAACTTTTTAAAAATAGTTCCCGGTCTCAAAAAATTCTGAAAAAAATCAAGGTAGCATAACTTTGCACGCTCTATCCATTTCTGTAATAAAAAAAACTGAGGTCGATACTCCATTCCAGCGCAACAACAGTGGCAATTTTACTTTGGACAAATAAATGTATAATATATGTAGTTTATTTGTCAAAATTACAATTTATTATAATGGAATCTAAAAAGTTCATAAATTAATTCTAGGGTAAAGTCTTAGCGTTGTGATGAAATTCCTCCTATAAACTGACAAGACTAACTGGATAATAAAACAATTGACACTCGCGCAGTCTAACGAAGGATTCTTCTTGATGCGCCATGCATTGCAACAACACGAGAACAACCGACACCACTGCTAAATACAAGAAAAAGGGTAGTTAAGCAAGACAGGTGTGGAAGATTGAAGAAAGAAGAAGCAATTGAAAACACATTTTGGAAAAACACATCATAGATTGTATATGAGAAACACATATTTTATAATATGCAAATAAAAAGAAAAAGTATTTTAAAATAATATGTATTTAAATATTTCATTGATTAAGTCTGACTTTCCTTCATCAATTAAGGAGGACTAACATTTTACTAATTCATGTATGACTCTTTGACAAATATGCAAACAGTTAAAAGTAGCCACAATTGAAAGAAAATAATATGGTTAAATTTTCTTTCTTTTTTTGAAAAAAATATTTACTAGAGAGATTTACCAGGATTATAAGAAACTAAGCAATACAACTGCATGCTAAGTGAAATACAATTTTTTATGAAATATTTATATTTTATACAGTGTGATCTCATACGGTATACAGTAATTTAAAGTTTAATTCTATTCTCTCACCCCAAACCAATTAAGAAAGAATACAATGATCAAATTCTACACATCCTCATTTTCTTCTTGTGGCCCTTACAATAACTAAAAGGTACAAAAAAAAAAAAAAAAAAAAAAAGAATACATATCCGAAAACAGGAAAACAGAAAAACAGATTGAGGAATATTTAACTTTCTTGTCCTCCTGAATCACGAAGGATTGCCGACCATGGCTTGGTGCTCGAGTTTACCTGCTGCCTCCGTTGTGATTGTCATCAGGCGCAGCCGAGATGCGCAGGTTAGCAGGTCCACCACTGCCAGTTGGTGAGGTGAGAGCTCGTGTTGCCACTCCTCCGGTCTCATCCTCGGGGGTCTGAGGCAGAGTCGGCAGCTCCGTGTCCAGCACAAGCAGTTCATCACCCGCAACGTCCATCACGTAATGCAGGTGCTCCTGTGCCCGGTCCAGCCGGAACAGCCGCTCCGCCGTGCAGGCTGCAGTCAACACACATCAGTACATGGACACAAGATTGCAATTTAAGATATATATTTATTGTTTATGAAACTAATAGCAAAAAAAAACTGTGGTTGTTGTGGATTAATTACAGCCAAAATTAGGCTATCAAAGAGGCTTAATTCTTCAAAAATATAAAATAAGAAGTTGTGGATCTACTATAAGGAAATTTTATCCCCCTTTTTTGTGAATATTTAAATAGCCTTGATTGAACACTAAATATATGACAGTATATATATTCTTTAATTTGGGCCAAAGGAAGTCTTTCTTGTTTGTATTTGATATCTGATGGTGGCACTCACAGTCAACAAAGCACCAGTCTGTGGAGAGCCTTGCGGAGGGTTCAGAATTCTCCTCCTGCATCTTGACGATCATCTGGCGCACTTGCTCCAGGTCTGCTGAGGGACTCACCTCGATGGTGCCTAGCGTGGTGCCTGCAACGACATAAGTTGGTTAACAACTGGAAGTTGTGTAAAAACATAATTCCACCTTGTTTTTAATAAAAAAAACATATGTTTATAACAGTCAAGAAATTGTTATTATAAGAATTTGAAAATTTTATTTATTTTTTTTTTAAGGGTAAGGTAACACTTATGAAAAAAAATTTTTTTTTTTAAATGTTCTCTTCTAGTTCGAGCTAGTTTTTTTAGTTGTGAATTTTTAAAGTTTAGTACTAAACTTTAACTTGGAGAAATGGAACTTCCATGTTAAATTAAACCTGTTAAACTTCCATATTAAATAAGTCAACTTTAAAAATTCATAACTTAAAAACTAGCTCGAATCTGATGTGTACCTGATATTTTAGCTACTGATAGGGGATGTAGAGGAGAACATTTCAAATTTTTTTCATAATTTTCATGTGTGAGATTTTTTTAACATTGGGCGTGTTACCGTACCCTTAAAATTAGAGAAAATACCAACTTTTTTTATCAGCATAATATATTTATGTAGCTGGAAATTATTACTAGGAGATTAGATGGTGTAAAGTACAACAATTTTAATGCTGATACCAATTAAGCATTTTTAGTGTTTAAATTGGCACTTTAACTTTAAATCCTTAATACAACTTAAATCTGTGGAGAGTTACATTTATTCCAATGATGGAGAACATTAATTATAATGCTGTCTTGTAACTTTGCTGAAGCCTTTGCTATGTTTCCATTGTGCCATTCTTCTCCTCATTCGAACTACGGCTGGGAGACTCACCACACTGGGTGAGCAGCTCCTTGTCGTAGTGGTGCTGCTCGTAGTCAGCCATTGCAATCTTTTTGACTGATACCTTGAGGTGCTCCAGCGCAGCTTGCCTGGACACAAATCAACAAATTAAAACAATGTTGATGAGACTATAATACTATACGTAGTGTGGAGGAATAAAACAGTATGGATTTTGAGTGCAGAGAATATAAAAATTTAACATTTAATAATCGACTTACAGTACTTGCAATTTTTTATTCTTCTTAAATTCAGAATAAAGTATCTATGGTTATTAATTACTCCTAGACATTTTAAAACTTTTACAGGAGTTTTTGATTTCACTTATTTATAAAAGTTCAGAGTACAATGATGTAAACAACATTTCAACATATTCAGTTTTGAATATATTCTTTGTGATAATTAATGAACATGCAGTTAGGTAAGTGTGATACTCACTGGTTATTGCTCTTGGCTCCTCTCCGCTTGGCCAGCATGCTCGCCTTGTTTAACAGGGTCATGTTGATGATGGACGGGTTCAGTCTGCATGCCTCTCCATCCACCTGCATGGGGATGGTCTTGGAGGTGGTGATGCACGCTGACTTGCACTGTGTGATGGACGTCCCGTGACCTCCAGCTTGCAGCAGTGGCTATCACAATAAACTCCTTAGTGCATGGGAAGTATTACACACTGTATTGAATGTTTTACAGTTTTTAACCACGCTTGTTAAAATTTAATTTCAAGAAAAATTGAAGAATAAATAAATAATTAAAAGTTAATAATAAAAAATTATAAATTATAGTTATAAAAAATAATAAATTACTATAAAAAGTATAAAATAATATTTAGCTACAATTCGTCGCCTCAGAATGCAAGTCGCGTAAGTACAAAAAAATTTGATGGGACTTTGAGCTTTAAGTTATATTGAAATAAGGTTCAAAGTTGCATCAAATTTTTTTGTACTTACGCGACTTGCATTCTGAGGCGACGAATTATTATTTGCAATTTCTCAGCCTTCTCAGTAATTATAATACATTAAATTATTTTGTTTTTTCAAATAAAATTGCACTCATGAAAATTTCTTTATAGAGTTTATAGCAATAATTGACAATAATGTTTATGTGTCTTTTTGTTATTCAAAATCTACATAATATATTGACTCTTTTAACTTATTTTAATTGTCAGAAAAAAAATACATAAGAAATTTTTTTTAAAAAAACAGCACGATTTACTCACTGTTACTATGTAACGTTATACTCACAAGTTGGTACGTGGTGAGACCGATCACCTCGAACAAGCCATCCTCGGTTGATGCCTCATTGGTGGCTCCTGCTTTGTTCCAGGGCCGAGTACCACCTCCGTAGCTGAAGACAAACATATAAAAATGAAAAATATAAACCTATTTAGTGTGATATTTAGGCATCAGTCACTCTATTTATATCTATATAATAACAAAAAAACATCATGTGCAAGTTGTCTGAACAACCTTTCACTATGTCATCTTAACTTCAAACTCTTTTCTCACCTAGCAATGTTGAGAAAGACGATGGCATGCACTTTGGCCTCTTTAAGTTTGGGGGTCAGGTCCTTGCCGTCACACTCGAGCTTCACAAAGTCTGCCAGGTCTTTCCACTTGCGCTGCAGAAGGTCCTTGCCGCCTGCCTGCCCATAAAACATCTTGTTGCGAAGACGGGAGTTGAACCGTTCAGGGTGAGCCTCTGCGAAGATTGGAAACCAGCATTAATTAATTATCCGCCAGAACTTGTATGTATAAAAAAATAATAATAATAATCAAGAAAATTTTGAAAGCATTTGCATTCACAACTATATCATAGAATTATTAACTCAGGGTGACACACCTCGTGCCTCATGGAACTCGAGAGCGATGTGGGCATCCACTCCGAGAGAAAAGTAGTTGTTGACGACATTGAGAGGCAGGGTGTCCTTGCCCTCCTCGTTGGGCTCTGCGTTCGTGTTCTTCTCCACCTTGAGCTCCCACCGGTCCAGCAGGATGATCTCACCGTCCCCAATGTTCGACAGGATCTTCGAGATGGGCTCGTCAGTGTAGCCCTGCAACCAAATACAAGGGTGAGGTTAATTAAAATTCTAATCAGTCGTTTATTATGCAAGAGAAATTAGTAGATATGTGAAGAAAGCATGGATGACCACAGAACTCAAAAGAGCATGGCAATATATTAAAATATTAAAAGTACTAAAAAAAATTAATGATTTTTACCATAGTTATATATATTTAATTATATTACATTTTTGTTCATTTTTTCCCATTATTTAATTTATTGCAGCCAGGTTATACAATAGCATTAGCAATTTAGGAATACTTTCATATTAGTCTCCTAGTTCATTATAGAAATTAACCAATTTTTCAATTGCAAAGGAACATTATAAAAATAAATAAATAAATAAATAAATAAATAAATAAATAAATAAATAAATAAATAAATAAATAAATAAATAAATAAATAAATAAATAAATAAATAAATAAATTAGTTAATAAAAACAGAGATGTTAGTGAAAAAAGCGTTGGATAAATTGTAAACCTTGCTCCTGCTGCATATGTAATTATTATAACAATATAACACATATAAGTGCTAAACAAGTTGCATAACGTCAAGGCGAAATGTGGCGGGAAAGGTGAAAACTTATACTGTGCACTCGTTGTCTTGTAAAATTTCCCACTTGCAACCTTGTTAATCACCATGCCCTGTGTTATTATTACGAGGCATGATAAACAATTGGCCGCAAAAGGAAATTTTTCGAGATGACACTGTACATTCAAAATATGGGATCAGTACGTAATAAACGCTCACCCCTCCCCAGCCAAGGGCCCTGGCGAGATCGTTGCCAGTTCCAAGGGGCAGGACGCCGACAGGCGGGGCGGGGGTGAAGCCGATCTGGTCGAGCACCGATAGCACCCAGCCGACCGTGCCGTCACCTCCACAGGCCAGCACGCGAAGGTTGGGAACCTTGCGGAACATCTCCAGCCTGCGCAACACATGGCGAACATTGACTTAACACAGTAATTAAGTTATGTCGTTTAAGTCGTTTTATTGATAAGACGAAAAACGTTCACATCTTTAAAAAAATGACGCAGTTTAATAATTAATCAATTGACTGAATTCGCTGGAAAGGAGCGCACACAGTTCGGCCTAAATTGGTGCGAGTGTAAGAATTAACGTTGACATAGATTACGCTGACAATATTTATGTTTGTCGGCTAATGGATTCTGCTGTGTTCTCTTTTTTAGTGGTCCCGGTCGATGTAATATAAATGTATCAAGTAAAATATGAAAATAAATTTTGAAAACACTTATACACTGAATTCACAAATTAGTATATATACCTATTCATAGTTTAACTTGTATATAAAATAATAATAACAAAACCCTAAACATATTTATTTTGACTTAAAAACAAACATTTATTAAATAAATGGAAAAAATATATAATTAGCTCAAAGTGCTCAATTAATATAAAATAATTTTATGGCATAATAAAACTGATTTTTTTCCCCTCCCTAGGAAAACAAAAAATAACAGTATTACTCTTTAATTGGCTATATACTGTATTAGTAATGTAGTGTGTAGTATACTACATATTATGTGTATATTTTTTTTTCAATTGTTTTAGTTATCTTCTATAATAAATTAATATCCTGTGTATAATATATATTATGCTGTTATATATATATATATATCATCGTATCTAGCACGTAAATGTATTTTATTATGTTTTGTTGCTTATTATTTGGTCATATGCAATGCATATTAATTAATATAAGCGCAGTACTTGCTAATTAAATTATTTTTTATTCAACTAATGAATGCTTATTTGCAATTCATTGTATGTTGTTGTTTCTTTTTAATTTTTTAGATAAGTGAAAAATATGAAAAGGTAAATAAATAAAATAAAAGAGAAAATAAAATCAATACACTTACCCCATTTTTGGACCTCCTTGAGTCAAATCAAAAACTTGTCTAGGGTTGAGCAACCACTGAAACTTCTGTAGTAACTTAGCACCCTGGTTACCCCCTGACTTGGGGTTTATGAACACTATCACTGGTTTTACACTAACTGTGGGAATAGGCTTGATAACAAATGTTCGTTGCTCAGGCTAGAAACACAGAGATTTTTTGTGTTAGTAAAGAATTTTAACATTAGAGACAGCTATATAGATATATAATATATTACTTTTTCTTTGCTTTTCTTTTTGCTATTGGTCTTTTTCTTCGGGGACTTCCTTAGGCTGGACTTGAAGCTTCCTCGTCGAGGCAGCTTCACAATCCAAGAGGGAGGCACAACGATGCTTGAGTGGCAACCTGACGGCATACACGGAAAATACGGAATGAAAAACGAGATATGGTATCGTAGAAAAATATAGCTCACTATTTATAGCCACATTAAGTTGTTGACGTAAGAGTCTTTCTGTCTTGACAAAACAAGGACTTTCAATCGTATCAACTTTTTTTTTTATTATTCTTTAATGCAGACGAAAAGTACTTTTATACGCAGCAACAGTTAAAGATAACTTCAATATAATGTTACTAAAACGTTAGTAATTAAAATATTTACAAATTTAATATTTCCATTTTACATCAATTGATTTCAATGACAGTTTCTTTTTTCCAAATTTAAATCTAAATTTCTTTTTCAATCCATTTCTCATACAGTGAAAATATCCAAATTCCAATTTTATATATCATGTCATACAAAAACATAACACAACATAAATTATATATCATATACAACATAATTATTACAATACGTTAGATTTAGTGTGTACACCAACGGGGTGAAAAACGGAGAGTGTTGGAGTACTGGTTTTCTGAGTTTTATTTTAATCACAATTAAATACTTTATTTTTTTACTACCATGCATTGGTATGTGCTAAAAAAATTGTATGATTAAAAATAATATATTATTTTTTTCCACGTTTATAATAGTGCATATTTTTGCTAAAAAACAAAAATACTACATTATATTATACTTTTAACCCTCAGTTGTCCATTACTACATCCAGCTTTTAGCGTCACCATTTCTCCCCCCATAATTATATATGATAGGCTGCATTGAAAAATCATTATGATAATGACATAAATCACATAAAGTATATAATAATTAATAATTATAGTATACTATAATAAAAGCAAGATAATAAATTATATAAAAAAAATCTCCTTCTCTCGTAATTCTACAATAGAGGTTAAAAAATATTTTATCTTATGACTCTCTTAAATTACGTTTATTCATTGATTCAAACATTTCATATTGATTAATATATCAAATGAACTATTTTTTTCCAAAAGTAGATACGATAAACAGCCGTCTAAATTGATTAAAATTTATAGGAATGATAAGGAAAAATTATGTTAATTTATTATGAAATATATTACATAATAATATTGCCTCGATATAATATTTAATAAGCTATATGTATAACGAATTAACATAAAATTAAAATCAAATAACTTTGAATCTTATTAGATTATTATACAATATATTATGCAAAACATTTAGCCGACATCTATCAATATTATTTGAACCATGCAACGACACAGTCTTTTTAGGGCATCAATGTTAAGCTTAATTTCCATGGAGCGATGTCGAGCGGGTCGAGACAGGCCTCAATATTGTATTGTGAACCACGTTGGTTCGGGGGAAAAAAAACAGCTTCACCGAGTTGGGTTCTCAACAACCTTTTTTTTTTTTTTTCTCCACATGGCCACCATACAATGTTGAAGTAGCAAGTGCGCCTATCTTGCGCATTCCATGGGAATCCACCTTCAAGGCGGTAAAAATATAGTCATAATTTACTGATATTGATTTCCAGTATTAACTTATATAGGTTCAATCCAAAATTAGCATCATACATCAAGTTTATGTGAGCAAGACACGCACAATTTAATTTATACAATTAAAGCAAATTTCGCTAGTAAAATATTTGTTGATTTTTAACTATCATAAACTTTTTTTGAATAGCAATATTACCTGATATCGATTCTTTAACAATAATTAGTTTATTTCATTAAAGAATTAATTTTATACCATAGGACTATCGATTTAAGAATATAAGATTATATTTTTATTGATATAAATATCATGATTGAAAATTATAATAATAATGTGAAAAACAGGAGAAAGGGGAGGGGATAGGGAGAGATGAGAAACAACTTCAATTAAAAATTACACCTTTATGTTAGCAAAAGCTAGGAGTTATGACATTATTAATTCTATAATTACTCTTTTTTTTCGCGTATCTATATAGTAAATTAAGAGGCTTAAAGTCAGCTAATTTTTCGGTGTTCAATCAGATTTTTTACGTCATTTATAACTGAGAAAATTTGAAAACAAACACTTTACTTGATTTTCAAGTGCAAAATGGACCATAGCGACACAAATAAGGAAATAAGCATCACAAGGCGCACTGACTTGAAGCCTTCATTCGGATCGTACATAATGTCTGCATAAAAAAAATGCATGAAATGATAATTATATTTAAATCAATAATTTAAAATTCCAAGGCCGTCGAGTGAGCGGGTATCAGAATGTGATCAATTTAGTGTCGGTGATAACGAAAAGAAGAAATAAACGAACTGATTTGTAGTTTACAATCAATGCCACCTCCACCACCAAGGTGGAGTAGGTGTTGTTACAATACATGCATTGATGTTAAAAATTCAAATAAACAAACTGTACGTCATTCACATGGGATATAAAACTAATGACACGGAGAGCGAGCACTGACCTAGGTCACACTCCTCGCCGATCTTCTGCAGGTTGAAGCACGAGTCCTTGTTGTGATAGGCGGTCTTGCACCACGAACAGCTGATGGCGACAATGTCCTTGGAGCTGAACGACAGCTTCGATTGGAACGACTGCAACAATAACGAGAACAATGGAGACACGCGAGACAGCAGAATTACCATATCAATAGGTCAAGTAATCAATACATCAGTTAAAAATACTTCGACCTAATTTACTGCAGTACTTATTTAATATTAATTATAATTGACGTTATAAATAAATTATGCTCTTCTACAAGAAGTCTAGATATTTTTAGGGCACTGTTTTGTACAAATTATACAGGACAATAATGATTTTTTTTAAAAGGTCACTTCCTACTTGCAATTACTCAGAAATTATACAACAACCCATTCATGTGTCAGTTAAATAAATAGAGTGTTTACATTTATTGGCAACAAAAGTCAAAAGTAGTTTTAGAGTTGGTTCATAAACATAAAGTAGTTTTGAAACTTTTGAAATTACGCCTAGATAACCTTCCATGGTACCACAAGCATCAAAGTGTGACATGAATTTTTAATGTAATTGCAGTCAAGGCAAGTTGCCTACTCTCTAGGCGCGGGTACCAGCCAACATAGCAAACTTTCTCCTACTGCCAGCTACTGACATTAATTCAAGGGTTCGAGTTTGGAAAGGTCAAAGCGAGAAGCGGAGGAGGAGAAAAATCTTTCTTTCTCGCGTCACGGAGGGCTCACGAGGCCAGCGGACCGCGGGGGGAGAATCAATGGCAAGGAAGAAGGAGAGGGTAGGTCGATGTCTGCCAAGGACGAAGAAGCGCAATTACCAATTATACCAAGAATTTAATTCCAATATACGTGTCGTAACTCGTTTTTCATCGTTGGAGATATTGGCATTCGAGTAATATAATTATACGAAAATGCACCATGCAGCAGAAGATATATTGATTTATCCTTCTAAAATTGTATTATAGCATAAATTGAATTAAGTTGTGTACCCAGTTTGGTGAAAATTAGATCCCAGTTGTCTTCTGCAAATTATCCTTTATTTGCAGAATTTACGTAGCATTTAAATTTATGTCACGTGGCAAAGTATTTACATTAACGTAATATTTCGTTTCAAGAATCTTATACTACATGATACCGCACTACAAATCAATCAATCATCAATAAATATTTTACATATATTTAGTGTATTTACTGTATAAATAATTATATTTGAATAGGCTTTCAGTAAATGCGCATTGAATCAGATGATCAGACTATTACCTCTCTCTCTCTCTCTCTGTCGGTGGCGAATCGAGAAAAAATTAAAGGAGGTTCTTTGTCCTTTAGCTGAGAGGGATGTTAAAAAAGGTGGACTAATCCATGGCACTGCCCATGTATTTTACCCTTCAATTCGTTGAGAGTACCTTCAATACTCCCTTCTTTTACATTCCCACACTGATATATGCATGGTACTAACGGTAAGTACTGCGACTGACCTTGCCACATTGCCGGCACTTGCCCTTCTGTGAGCGGCGGTGCACCCAGTGATGCTGGATGGTGGTCTGCTCACGGTACTGCCGCACGCCCACGTCACGGAAAGTCGGCTTGCACATGAAGTTCTGCCGGTCCAGCAGGATCGAGATGCAGCCCGAGTGAGCCACGATTCGACACGCCGCGCACTTGAGACGGGGGCCATGACGCTGCAACACAATGGGATTTTTGTGGAACATTCTCTCGTTGTGGGTCACTTTTTTTTTTTTTTTTTTTTTTTTTTTTTGTATCAAGGAACTAAAATAATGCTTGATGAATTTGCAAAGCTTTTTACATTTAAGGGGGTTAGGTAAGTTTTTATGTATTAACCCTCATATATAATTATATATTCAGTCACTTTTCTTTAATGTTGTAAATGTTGACAGCATGCTGACATGTAATAGCATGGAACTTACTCAAGAAATACTCAGCTTACTCAAGAAATAAATATATTTTAAATTAATTGATTCATTGTAAATGTTGACAGCATGCTGACATGTAATAGCATGGAACATACTCAAGAAATACTCAGCTTACTCAAGAAATAAATATATTTTAAATTAATTGATTCATTCATACCAAAAAATATATCTTCCACAATGAACATAATGTAAAAGAACGTGAATGTCAAAAGGTAGAACTCGTGGAACACTGATGCTTTTAAAGTTACTCGCGCAAAAATCAATTAGAAATTTACATTCATTTAATACAAAAAGTTATACACTCAACAATACCTTCTTTACTTCATCAACTCGATCACCGTGAGGTCCAGGCAAATTATTACCACCGAAATTGAGCCTCCAGGCGTCACCTCGACCCTGTTATATATATGTATGTATGTATGTAACTAACTCCATTACCATGCTGAGCAAGTTGCCTAACCTCAAGGCGAGATGATCTGGCAAGGAGGAAACATCTTATTCATAAAGTATACATGGTGTTTTGATAATACTTCATTGTATCCTACCCATATTGTGAAAAATATAATGTGGATTTTGATAATATCAAATAAAACCCATTAAACTGAAACTTATTCAAGTGTACATTTCATGTCATATATTTGTATTATAGTCATCGTATACTCAGGTACCAAATATGTCAGGACTGCTACGAAGGGTGCCACTCTCACCTGGCACTCAGCATCACCGACGTAGCAGAGGTCACCCGAGGCGGAAGTCGGTACCCACAGATGGTCCCCGTTCACTGCAGACTCGCCCCAGTCCGGCGTGGAGCGCAGCTGGCGCTGCTCGGGGGCACTCTCTCCCTGGACAGCCTTTCTGCAAAAACAGACGCACCGTTAGAACCTTCTTTGTCAGCCAGAAAAGATTCCTTATCAACAAGCATTCACCAACTGCACTGGGCAATTTCGTGACTTACATGAGCGTGCAATATGTAAGTCACTGAAAATAATAATTAAACTCTTCTACAAAACACCGTTAACACAATGAATAAATTGCTACAATGAACAAATTCTTGACTAACTTAAGTCATCATAACAGATGTTTCTCCAGTTAACAAATGGACAGTCTTCTAGAGCTGTGACGTCAGTGCAAAATGAACAACTTGCTCATACATCGAACAGCTGAACAATTATTTTGTTTATTCATTTGAGACCCTGGTGATCAATATTCACATTGGTGATCAATGTGAATATGCAGACGCATAAGCTGCCTGAATATTTACTACTGATGGTCGTTATCATTGAAGCAAGATAAGAAACTAACATTTACTTGCAGTAGTTTTTAAACCCGTTTGATCACTAAGGAAAGGCCTTCTCAAATTATACCGTATGTGTCATTTCCAGCTATAACACAACAAACAATTGTAAAGTTTTGTCCAACATAATGAACGCAATCTATAATTATTTTACAATTTGGTCCATCGATAACAATACATCCATACCTAAATTTAATATTATAGTCTAAGCTATTTACGTTAATAAAAGCTGTTATTCTCTTCGAATAAACAAACCTTCTTTATATTGTCGTACACTGAATTTAAATCTCACATTATAAATAAAAAAATTATTTAAAACTATAAAAAAAATTAAACGGTCAAGAAGGAAAAGAAAAAATGTACTTCATATTTATTTAAATTGTTATAGGATTCATTATAGATTCATTAAATATTTATTTTATTTACATCATTCTACCAATAAAGCAAATCAAATTGCAAGCAACCCCTCGGTATTGACGGTAAAATCACTACTTTTGGTAGAGGTATACTCTCAGTATATAAGCAAAAGAGTGAAACGTTAATTGCTTCAAAGTTGAATTTGGACGAATAAAACATTTTTAGAAGCTATTTTCAACCTTACATATCAGATGAGCTGAGATAAAAATACAAATTTCTTAGAATGTTTGATTCAAGACAACCTACGTACATGTATTTTTTTATTGCGTATTTGAATAAGTATACATTGCATGCAGTATTGAGAAATTTTATTATCTATTTCACACACAATAATATATAACAATGTATTGTCATATTGATATACACAATATGTTGTTACTTGTTGTCAATTTTTTTCATTTTTTTTTTTTTTTTTTTTTACTCCTTTAAGGTAGATCAGCTGTTCGACGTAGTCCCCTTTGATTAACATGTAAACCTTAGCAAATTCACAAAAAATCTGAAATTTTTTTAGAGCTAGATTTTAGTGCCTATAAGCCATAGAAAAAAATTCAAAACAATTAAAAGAACAGATTTTTTTTTTTAAATTAAGTTTTTAGTTTGTCTCTCCATGGGAAAGCCCTATGTTGATAAAAATTAAAACAATTAATAAAAAAAAAGCAGCTAGTTTAATTGTTTTGAATTTTTTTTCTATGTGGCTTTTAGGCACTAAAATCTGACTCTCAAATAAATTGCAGAATTTTTGTGAATTTTTGCCAAGGTTTACATGTTAATCAAAGGGGACTACTGCGAACAGCTGATCCGTGTTATCTCTACTTTAACACTCTTAAAATCGTCTTTCAAAACATTGTGACGTAATATAATCATGTAGCTCAAGTAACACCTTTCCGGCCTTTCCCTATGCGTTCGTGTGAAATATTTGTAATGTACGTCACAAAGATTTGCAGCATGATGGACCAACTTACAAAAAAATTTGACAATACATAATTCGAGGGTCTCTCTATGTAATAAAAGAAATCCTGTTTGGTAGTCCATTCTTACTCACAAAACAATATAAAATTATATAATATATTGTAATAAATTTATTCTTATTGTGTTGAACTCAATTGTTGACTTTTAAAACAATAAGAATAGTATTAGAATTTTTATATTCTCTGATATAGTAAGTATAGTAATAAAAACGTCACTTTTTTATATATTATAAATACATATTTTTGTAATCTTTAAACGTGTTAGATTAAATAATATCAGTTGTAAACATTTATCGCATATCTGTTTGGCATTTAATTTGGAACTAGTACGTGATCTCACGTATACGTACAGTATACATAATATCAATGTGCTTTTTCCGTCACCGTGCGGAGCGTATATCATATAAGTCCAATTATAAACATTCAAAAGAGAAGAGTGGATGGACAGATATATAATTATATTTCTAATTCTATAATACGTTCCTGATCATTCAATCCATTTACATTTTAATAATAAATAATGCTAAAAAAAAGTTTTTTTTTATCATATATAATAAATGTTACCGACAACCGCTCTAGGGATTGATGAATTGTTTGCCGTGTTGTTTAAATTAATGCTTCAGTAGTAACATTGTCAAATATCGTCGCCTCCATAATTGTATAAGATTGGCACACAAGATCGATATAAAAATATATTTTATTGATGAGAAATTGATGTTCTTCTTACTGTTAGTTAAGTTACTTACAGATATTGTCAAAGCTTTTAACAAGGGGAAAAAAAGTGAACCTGCAGAGTATAAAAACACGCAACTTATTTTATACTTTTTTTAGGGTAAAAAGTTCTGAGGTAATGAAAATAAGGAGAAAAATATTAAACAGCGAAAGTTTCTGCGTCAGCAAAGTGATGTGAAGTGCGACGTTTTCCTTCCTCTCGTTTCATCGTCTTGCATCAGTGCGTTTCGTTGTTACCAGCTCAGGAAACTTTGACACAAACAAATGTAATATTCTACTGTCAATGTGAGTCGTTTTATAAGTCAATATGCGATTGAAATGATCATAGTAATCATATATGATAATCTATACGTTTGTTTATCATCATCGTATGGTATACATGTGTCAAATTTGCAGCATCATTATTACATATTTGAGAATACAAAGCTTGATAAAATAGTTTTTTTTTACATAAAAAATATCAAAACAAACAAGAAATAAACATAAAAAATAAGTTATAGAAGTTTTTTCATTATAACATATTTATATTATATATAACATTGCATGTCTGAGTTTCTGTATTTTATGATCTTCTAAGTTAAAACTTTAGACGTAATAATATAATATCTAGTCTTAGGGGTGTAAGAAGTGCCAATAAAGTTTTGTTGAATCTCGCTTTAACTCCCTTTACGACTCCTGTGTTAAGAGTATCGAACATAAAGCGCGGCTGAGGTGTGACACGAAACGTGGGGTCTACTCTCTCGGGAGGAGACATCAATTTTAGGGGCACAAAGGGTGTGTGGGTCATTCAAAAAGCTGACCCTGTGTGGTGACACTTTGAGGTGTGCAAGCTTACGGTTGCAGAGGCGAGTGAGAGAGTGCAGTACTTACAACGGACAGTGCAGTTGAAGTAAGACCCTACCAAAGTGTATAATGATACAAACTTATGATTTAGTCTCAAGGGAGGTAACACTTTGAGGTACACTTTGGAACATAACGAACTTTATACCTGCTCTGTTTACCTGCAGGCTGATGTGGAGGCGTGGTGAACTTATATTACTTTGGAGTGACGTGAACTCTTGGAATTCCTTCAAAATTACTCAGATTTCTTTTTCAAAAAGCTGCAACTCCGGCAAATTAGACAGCAGTCACAGGGTTAAAGTTCATGATGACCCGAGATGTACGTACGAGAGAGTGCACTCATAAGACCCTCTGAAGAGGGTTGACAATATACAAGCTTATTATTTAGTCTCAAGAGAGCGAGGTGATAATATGAGAAACGGGAGGAAAAGGGATAAAAAGTACTCTCAAATTGTTATATATATAAGACCCTATCAAGGGTAAGTTAAAAGTGTGTGATGGCAATCAGGGGTACGCAGATAGGGGTTGGTCACTGAAAAACGCTAGGGCACAAACAATTAAGGGTTTGCATCTCACGAGAGGAAGTAACAACTCACAAAGGCCGGTAGAATTGACGCGGCGGAGGGACTCTCGAGGAAGCACCTCGCACGTCGTACGACCCTGCCTCATGCGTCAACCGCTCCAACATCCAGCCTCCTTCGTCGCCGCATTACAGACCTCAACTCCAGCCACTCATATCTTAATTTGAACCTTAATAACACAATTCTCTTCTTATCAGTAAGTATATATCATCAATTATATCATGTCACTATGAATTAAATTATTGTATTTTTATGATTTAAATTAGGTCACACATTTTTCTTTTTTATGATGTAAAAAACAACAGTAATATTATTAATATAATCAATTTTAAAATATTTATAGACATCGTCTGTTAACACTTCTGTATAAATAAACTCGTCCACATTTTAACGTTTTCCTTTTGTGGCTGGAAGTATTTATCACAAGTACGAAAGCGTCATAACATTGGCGAACGTTCCATTATTTGCGGCGGCGGTGTTGGTCCCGGGTATTGACAGGTAGCTACGAGCTCGCCGTCGTCGCTGCTACCTCCCACGCGGTGTTATACCTCACAGACTCACTGCCTACTCGATCGGTTTCCGCTTCTCTCTTCGTCGGTGTGGCATCACCACGATATAATGTGTAGTTGATAACAGAGTACTGATAACACAGTCATCATCGCAAGCCTCCACTCCCATCATCACATTGACTCAGTACCGGCAGTATAATATATAATTCTCTCTTGGCTCCCCCCTTCAAGTGTGCATACATAAAGTGACTGCATGGTAGAAGAGAATATCAAATATAGTGTAATAACCATAAAAAATTATATATGGTGAGTATATAGAAAGTTTAATAACAAAATTACGAGTAGTATATTATCTATTCAAAATTTACTGTAGTGTTTTTTAGTGTGAGACTAAAAAAAAGGAGTTAAACAATGCAAAAAGAACAGAGGTGAATATTATAAAAATATATTAGAAAGAAATTTATATATTAATGATCGTAAAAACTAAAAAATAATAAAAAAAAAATAGTATATTATAGATGTAAAAACAAAGGGAGATGATATATCATCATGCTGATTCTTTTTCTCTCGACTCCTTTAGCGAATGATTTTAGTTGGAACTCTTACTGCAAGTTAATAGGAGGGAGGGAGGGAGAGAGAGAGAGAGAGAGAGAGAGAGAGAGAGAGAGAGAGAGAGAGAGAGAGAGAGAGAGAGAGAGAGAGAGAGAGAGAGAGAGAGAGAGAGAGAGAGAGAGAGTCAAAAAGGAGGGTTAAAAATTGCAGGTTAATTGATGGAGGGTTGTGGCAATTATTGAGGGGGTAATCTGGCACAAGATAGGCCCGCTATTAGAGAGCAACGACGAGTGTGCTTGGCTATCCTAACGGGCTCGAGTTTCCGCTTCGGTTGAGATAAAACGGCCGGAAACGGAAACATAATCTCCCTCTCGTCCCAGTATGTAAACCAATGGTAGGTAATACACGGCATGGCTTGATTAGTCATTACTCATTAACGTTGTATACAGTATGTGCGATGGAGTACCGGCATGTGGCCTGATCGTTCTATGCGTGCTTTTTTTAACGACTGCTCGCGTTCACATTGTAGCCTAAGTGGGGAAAAAAAAACAGTGAAACAATTAAAGGATAAGGAAAAAAAGTGGTGTCTTGTTTACATATTGCTGACAACGTTCATGCTTAGCTTTTTGTGATTGCATTCATGTCAATCGTTTATATTGTTTAAAATAACTTCACCATAAGAATACGTCAGATTTCATTTTTTCTTTGCAGGCGCTTTAGTTTAATCCTGTATCATAGTATGATTAAAAAAAGCCATGACACAAACTATTTTTTTGAACCCAAATTAAAACAAGGTGGCATATTATAAAGTATAGTAATGGTTACATATTTATACGTTAAAATGGGACGTCTCCATTATTATAAAACAAAGTGCTTCAATATAATATATCGAAGATAATCATGATGCATATTATCATATAATAAGGACAATAACTACATTAATAATAATATATTACATTATACTGTTTATTGAAACAAGACAAAAATCTTATTACAATATTACATACAATATTATTGCGTCAAATTAAGAAAATTTTCGGGGATAAAAAGGAAAAATCTATTCACGTCAATCAAGTTAAAAGAAAAAAGACACACGCGTTTATTTATATACACAATTACGGTCCAGCAGAGATTAACTTAATAATCTCATTTGCCGATGCAAATTTTTACAGTAAATTTATCTTCAAGAAAAAAAAACAATTTAAAAATTTATAAAATTTAATGACTATAATCTATAATTCTGCAAAAGAGATATATTAATATACATAATATATATATATTATGTATATTAATTAAAAAAAATGTTTGGAACTTAAAATAATGTTTACAAAGTATGTTGTTTAACTGCATGAATAAACCTACTTATTATTTTAAATTACAATTGTCCATCACTTTAATTATTAAAGTTTAATTTTGCCATAATTATTTAGAAGGTCAAGACGTATTACAATATTTACAATACTCAATTTAAATTAACTCTGACACTGCAGTACCGTATAATCTATATTATAGCTGGTGCTTTTCAACGCTTCTCCTACGTCCTATACGTGATGCAGTCTTTAGTAGAAAACAGTGCACACTTGTTACAATTTTTACACTTCACTAAAGTCAGAATGTTATTTTTAATTTTGTATGGGATTAATTGCAGCTTCATTATAAAATAACCTCTTTTTTTAATTTTGAGATGATAAGAAGAGAAGCGCACATTGAGAAATGATTACATAAAGCAATCTTTATTTTATTAAGGGTCGTCTTAAAGCCTAATCTGATGAAGCGTAAATACGAGTCATCGTTGTGAAATAATTCCCCTTATTATATTTAACTTGTACACTCCAGCGCTCTCTAAATCATTTATTGCTTCGCGGTAACTAATGAATACGCTTCATAAGAGTAGTCTCTGAGACGACTATTAGCTGTTAACGACTTTATCTTGCATAAACCCAAGAAGAGGGAGTATATCGTTCGGGCTACTCCAAAATACCGAACTCAACCACCATATGTTTTGTACACCTCGGGATTGCTAAACTCTACCCCCTTGCAATTTTTATAAGTTACTAAGAAATTTATGGAAGTGACGTGAACTCAAACTTTTTTGGGCTGCTGGACTGGTTGGTTTAAAATTCCTTTCAAAATTGCAGCTCTGGCATAAAAAAAATCTCTTGAAATCAAATAAGAGCAGGGTACATGCCGTCTCGAGGAGAACATTTCCTCCACGCAGCATTTTATCACACCTAAATAAGGATTGTTTAATTATAAATAAGTAGTTGAACAGCTCTACTCCTGAAAACCAAATTGAAATTTACGAGACCAAGCAAATAATAGCACTGTCTAGAAACACCTAGGGGTCAGAATGTTAATCAAATCATATTGGGTTTAATATATTTGTGTGCTCTGTATAAATTAAATTAATGCAACTTGACAGGAGTATAACAAAGTGAATTACAGACTTACGATTATAATTCAAGTAGAGGTAAATAACCATAATTTATTAGTGCGAAATAATTTGTTTTCGAAGGTTAATTGTCATTGTTTACCAACAACGTTACGTAATTAATATTCCCTTGTAAGAATTACGTAACGATTAATCCAGCAATTAAATATTATTTATATTTTCTTATGTTTCTTAATACAGTTTCTGAAAAAAAAAAAATCATGACGTTCATTAATTGCTGTAATATAATATTTCCATTTAATTAACTTCATAGCGTCTTAATAAATTCACATGAATTAATTGTCGCACAGTCCAGAAAAAATAACTATACTTACTTTAACTTAAATATATTATGTGCCATGTATAAAGTATTGGAATTAAATAACAAGAATTGAATTTACAGTTTGAAATATTTGTTTTCATATATAATACAATAAAATTTATATAATTATATAACTGCATCGCATGTATACATATAATATTATATATATATATATATATATATATATATATATATATATATATATATATATATATATATATATATATATATATATATATATATATATATATATATATTTCTGATATTTCTATAATGAATTTATTTTAAATTATTTGTTACTTTGTTTTCAATTTAATGTAAGAACAAGTTATTTTTCAAGCAGAAATTTCAATATTAAGATTATACATTTCATCTGAATGGATTTTATTTGAAAAACCACACATATTATATTTCACAAAGTAAAAATATAAGTAAAAATTTATATAAAATACAATAATATCGTCATAACAAAAAGTTTTGCACTTCAGAGCTTGAGGACGTAACACATCGTTCATCTCTGGAGCTAGTTGGAGAGAGACAAAGAGAGATGAGCGACGGTGTCCCTGCTCGGGCCGGCTTAGCGGTGACCGCGTGACCTCGCCACGACGGGGCGCACATGCTGCCGCCCCCGCCTGCCTCCCTGCTACTGAGGAGGAGGGTTGCTAAGCTACGGCGGCGTGACGTCACACGGCTCCACCCCAAGCAAGCCAGAGTTTCTACACGGGAGGAGGCCACGGTGGCTGCTGCAATGGTGGCAGCAAGACAAAGAAAACAAACATAAATGGAAATCAAAAGGTACAAGGAGATAACAAATGGAAGAAAAACAACCAGCAGAGATGACAAGGATAAAAAAAATATATATATCATGTAATAATATTGTATAGAGAGAGATGGAGTACAACAATAAACCATACTGGTTAAAAATATAACCAACAATTTTTTTTTATATTGATATTTGTCGGTTTGTATATATAGGTATAATATATATATATATATATATATATATATATATAATATATATATATATATATATATATATATATATATATATATATATATACTGTATATAGATGAATGTACATTGTTCTGTATTAGATTGAATATTAAACGGATTAAATTGTATTATTAAATTAAAATCTCCCTATATATAGAGAGACAGTGACATGAATGCGCTGTTTGATCGTTGATGAATATAATATCACCAAGCTTTAACAATAGTACAAAGTATAATATAGGGGATCAAACAAAACGATTTAAAGAAGAACAGTTCATAACACCGTTAGCTGCTTTTAAAATCTAGGTTGTATATATAGTTATTTTTAAAATTGCTTTAGCAGCTTCATTGATTTGTAGAAAGTTATATATATATATATATATATATATATAATATTATATAAAAGAATAAAAGAATATTATTTCTTTAAGAAAAATGTCTAGTGTTTCAAGTTTCAACAAAAAGAAATATATAAAGTTAAGTTTTCTAAACTTTCTGCTTTTGACAGCATCTCTATACAATGTCCCAAAAACTAACATACTTTCTTGGTGCCATATATATGGAGGAAAGAAAATCGACTAGTACTTCAACACCCAAGAAGCAACTATATACAGTTCCACCAAGGTAAAGCTGGCATTACACGATACAATTTTTCTAATTATTGTTACACAATTTTTCCTTGCAAGAAAACTTAATCTCCATTTGTTTGTATATGGAGAAGAAATTTTCTTGCAAAGAAAAATTGTATCTAAAATTATATCGTGTAAAGCCTATATTACACGATACAATTTTGCACACAATTTTTCCTTGCAAGAAAATTTCACCTCCGTACAAACAAATGGAGTTCAAGTTTTCTTGAAAGGAAAAATTGTATGCAATAGCTAGAAAAATTGTATCGTGTAATACCGGCTTAATAAAGGCTTAAAGACATAATTATATTCGGAACTAAGTGGAAATATTCTCGTCTATAAACAATGTAATTTTAAATTTGATAGAAAAGCTGTAGATTTTCGCGACGTATCTTGCTGTAAGATTTGATATTATGTTTAAAAAGACACATGCACTTGCTGATTCATAATGTGGATTTTCCCAATATATATAAGCTTCAAGTTTAGTGTTCCCCGGCGGAAAAATTATCCTCATAAGCCAACTTGTTAGACAACATTGAAAATATGTCCTGTTTTTCTGCCTTCCATATAGAGGTCTTCTGATTTTAAATGAAGAACTTATTCTTTGGCAGCAATCCCTTTTACGTTATATGTTATGTCATGTAATATATATATATATATATATATATACAAAATTAGCTGACTTGAAGACTCTATAGATGTTTTTTTTTTTTTTTTTTTTTTTTTACCCAGCAGATATAATCCACAATAAAATTATTGCAAAAATTCTGTAGAATACATTAAAAGGAAATTATAAAATGAATTTGATATAGTGAAAGTCAGTAAAATTTTTAGCAACTTCCGGGAGTAATTTAAGGAAGTGTTTTCCTTGCCGACTAAGAATGTTAGCTCAGCGACACTAACGCCATGACAGCAGCCTGATTGATGCAAAACAATTAAACACGATTGCTCGGTTGGATACAAATTGTTAGTTCGCCGTCTGTTTTCTCAAGCAATGATGTGTAAGGACAGGATGAGTTATTTTACATGATCATGCAACATTAGAAAGTTATTTTACTTATTAAATTTAAATTAATCTTTAAAATTTTAAAACTTTATGTTTTCAATAGATTTTATTTGGCAGATCACGTCCGATAAAATTATAATAAATTGTTTTTGCTATTGAAATATTATCACTTCAAAATTGGTATATAGGATAACCATAAAAAAATTTGGAGACGGGAATTTGAAGCTATTTAATGAGATAATTAAAGCTGCATCGGTAATACAAGATAAGATTTTTCTATATCTCCTGATACAAGAAAATGTCAAGTAACAAGTGGTGTTGTGAGTTCTTTTTACGAGGAAAATTGTATGCACTAAATAGAGCTAGGACACCAAATTATGCTACCCTGATTTTTTTTTTTTTCAAATTTTTTAGATCCCGCGAACTATTTTTTAAAAACATTGAGAGTACAGAGGGAGGTGTCAATAGGCATCACTTCTTAATAAAACGATAAGGACTAAAAGGGGCGTAGGTTCAAATCCAAACATTGACAAATTTTTAGTGATACTTCCCGGGATCGAAAAAATCTGAAAAAAAAAAAATTAGATTAACATAATTTGGTGCCTTCTATTAATTTCTGCAATAAAAATTTTCATAGTAAGTTGTCCATTGTATGTAACATATATAATATAATACCCAAAACAGAAATTGAGTTCAGCTTTCATAAAAATCTTTTGCTTCTTGATTTCAATAGACCATCGATCTTAAACAAATTCAAGCGCCATAAAAGTTACGCTATACTGATTTTTGTTTTCAGATTTTTCCAAGTTTATATAGGAAATATTTAAGAGAACAAGCATTGAAATACTTTTAACCAGATGTCACTCCTTAATAAAAGGATTGGAACTTGAAGCTAGTGACGTCACACCTTTATTTCAACAGTTGTCTAAAAATACAATTCCCGAGGAAAAATCTAAAAACTTATTAAAGTAGCATATTTTTTTTTTTTTTTTTTTTTTTTTTTTTTTTTTTTTTTTTGCGTTTGCTGTTTTTATTTTCATGTAAATTAATATTCTCTGAATTCATCTCAAATATAATAAAACAAGATAAAATTTTATATTAGCTTAGCTATAAATATACAAAATCTTAATTTTTAAATATTATTAAAAACCGTGTTAATGGCAATTTTATTTTCTGAGTATGATAACATTTTCTAGTCTTGTATATCAAGTTGTGAAGGGTACTGCATGTCACCATTAGCTACAAATATCAATTTGGCACGCGTGAGAAGCGACGTCAGCGTAGGCCACCTGTGCTTCGAGAGCACCATCCATCACTGCGTGGAGGAAGCCATTCCAAGGAAGAAGATAAGAGCACACAAATGTCAGCATGCAACTTCGAGCGACGTGCACACAACGACTTTTCTCAAGAGAGGAGTTGGACTCTTCAATTCCAAAAGCTTTCCTGAACCAATTTTTTATAGAGAGTATTATAATAATTCTGACAACCTGAAAGTGTAACCTTTAAAATGCACAATCAATTTAGAATAAAAATCAGGTATAGATTTTAAGTGATCATCTTTTATCATTTCATTCAATGTATTGGATATTTATAGTAATTTTTGACAGCGTACTACCTAAGTGTATATAATATATATTTTAGAAAACCTGTTACTAATAAATATAATAAAGACAGTTTAAAAATGCACAATAAATTAAGAAAAACAGTAAATTCTTGCATAAAGTTTATCTAACTGGTAAATTTTGAAGCGATTGTGCAGAGAATATTCACAAAACGGACTGATGTCAGCTAGAAAATGGCAGTATCGGACAAGATTTAGATACATCATATTTTGGTGATACTAAAATTTTAATCTTTTTTTTTCTTTTTGTGTCATGTATGCATTTAAAATTGCAAATATATTCATGACAATTTTGTATCCCTTGAAACGAAAAAAAAAAAAAAAAAAAAAAGTTGTAAATGTCGTTAGAGTAAAAATGTTGCTGCATGCGTATAATATATTAAATGTGTGAGACCATATTTATAAAACAATCCTTGATTATATCATCAGATTCAATACTGTCTAATTTTAATTTTAAATTAGCATCGCAAACATCAATTATCTTGTTTTGAAACTGCATTTTGCTCTAATGTGACATCAACATTATTTGTAACGAATAATTTTAAATATTTATTGCAAAAAAAAAAAAAAAAAAAAAAAAAAAAGTCGTTGGCAAATCATAACAAATTGCTCTCTCGATCCATCTACATGAAATCTAAGAAGTTACATGACATAAGCATGCAGTATAAAATCCTCTACTTTGAGTTAACATACTTTTTGATCTGTGCTTCTGCTCTGGTAGTACTTGAAGTCGCCGCAAGGGCCTTGTAGCGCTCTTGATCTCCCGTAGGCAGTACGATGTCCACTGACCGCGACCTCAGGTTCACTGTGGGAGGGGTCAACATGGAACCACCCTCAATAGGGGAAATGCAACCACTACTCGGCTCTAACAGCACCAAATCTTTACCCCCATGACCCTCAGCTGCGGCAGCTTGAGCAAAACCTGTATCCACTGACGCTGCACGGTCTCTTTTATTAGTAGGAAGTTCTGGCACTTCGAGAAATATATCACCAACAACTGGATCATCACTACTTTCAGCAGATAAAGAATATTCTAATGATGAACCACCTTCAAATACGAATGCTTCTTGTCTTGATAATTTATGAGGTGAAGATGGTGTCATACTTTGTCTTCTTTGTATTATTAAGTCCTCTGGTTCTAATGTAACTCTAATTCCACATGATGGTAAATCAAGTTCACTTGATGATGCAGATGATACTGAAGAAGATGATGATAATGGTAGTCCAGGAGGGAAACTGGAATCATTATATCTCAGGGAAATTCCAGCTTTTGCTGTACTTTCAGCACAAGCTTTTAGTCTTTCATATTCTTCTACGCATTGACAATGCACGCAGTACGAGTTAGACTTGTCGCTAGAGGATCGTCGTCGCTGGAATCGTCGCGGGACCTCAAGATAGAAAGATTCCTCGCCGCTGGTACCACTACCGGAGTCGAAACTCTTTGAACGTTGGCTGGTGAAGGTCGGCACCCGGAGGAACGAGGACGATGACGCAGGCGAGGAGCAGTCGGGCGCGGACACTGCAGGCACGTGATGCTGCAGCGGCGACTGAGACGCGCTCGGGTGTCGTGAGTGCGTCATGAGAGGTGGTAGAGAGGGCTGTTGAAGGAGGAGTAACGAGCCACGACCTTCATGACTTTCTCCAGGAGGACATTTCTTAGAAGACTCGAGTTGAATCTCATCAAAAGATGCCGACCTCACCTGCCGTGGTACCTCCAAACTATTCTGTTGTTTCATATCGGCGCCTGTAGGCGTTCGAGATCTCTTAAACGTTGTACGTAGTCTCTGCATTCTTACATTTCTATTACTATACTATTTAATTAAATTTTAATAATAAAAAGATATGATTTCTTCTTTTCTTTTTATATTATTAATTTATTTGTGTAATTGTGTAATTATAATAATAACACTTGGTATAAAAAAGGGGGTGCTTCAGTTCATTTAATTATAAGTCTCTCACTCACGTTATTTACATCATGGAATGGTTCACCTAGGAAAGGCGCTGTATCGTGTATGATGAGGAGGAGGAGGGGCGGTACAGTTCCTCTGTTTTGCGCCACTTTGTCGCACGGGCGCGCAGGTTCGACGTGTGCGACGGCGGCCCGTGCGTCTTTGCTGCATGGCTTGGCACGCGTTATCACCACGGGCGCGCGCCTCTGCAGCTTTCAGGCGTGTCTTCTCCCCCCCGTCCACCCTCGCGGACCCAAACTCGAACTCGGATCGCCAAGGTGAATCTCCACTCTGCCATCGCGTTCACTCTACGGATGACGACATTGCAATACACCACATATACCTTTTTAATACCTTCAGAATGCAATTAATTGAATACACTTTGTTGTAGGTTCAGAAACGGTAACGAATTATTCTATACATATAGCTCTATTAAATAATTATATATTTATTTAACATTAATTGAATTCTCCAGGTAACTGATCAAGTTATATACTTTTGAGAACATGTTTTTAATTTCCTTTGTAAATTTTGAATAAAGCCCTGCTGAAGTGGTGGAGTTTCACGCAGATGCACATGCAGTTTACGGCTATTTCAGGGGAGAATTCATAAATTATGTTCTTATCTGGGTCGCCATTTGTTATCTATCTCTGACTTTAATAATTGTCAGCAGTGAGATAGCATTAAAGTTAGACAATTCTGACTTATATTTTCTTGGGGGAAAAGCTACAATTTGTAACATAAATCAAGATCTTTCGATTACATTAGAAACTACTGGAATACACTGGGAAAAACTAAAAAATTTACTTAAAATGATTATGAATATAATTTATTAAAAAATTTAAATAACTACTTTATAATCGAAGACAGCACTTACGACACCATTTTCATGTGTAACATAAATTACGAAGAGATGTATTTGTCTAATTTTATAGGTTATCTCAACCGTGGCGTCTCATATGTATAAAAAAAAAGTAAAGTAAATAAAAGTAAGTGCAAATGTAGAATTTATGTATTACACTATTTTTTTAAGTGTACTTTTTTGCAATCCCTATGTATTTATAACATAATTGAATTGACCATACAACAAAGTAAACACTAACGCATTGCATTCTAAACTCACAATATCCATCAAGCCAACAAATTTTCATTTAAATGCCACTCTTCGATCGACACTACATCTACTATATATTATATTATGCTCTTCAAAATTTCTTTTTCTATTTAAAATATATAAATATATATATTTTTTTTCATTAACAAATGTAATTTCACTAATAATTCAAATTATATATAATAACATTAATATACTCGAGGTGTAAAATATTCAAAATACTGATGTGTATATTAAATAATTGCTCATTAATCATTTTGATCAAATTAATGTAAATAATAATAATAAAAGTTTGTATAAAATTCCAAAATTAACTCTCGGAAGAAGAGGAATGCTGTTTTTACGATGAACATTAAAATTCCAAAACTTTGCATGGTTGAAATTCTGTTAGGAAATTTTTAGATAAACAAAAGGTGAGAAACCTTGCAGTACCTCCAACTACTTCCTTCTGGCACTACGCTTACATTCGTTGAACTGTAAAATATACTTGGAAATTTTCTATATATAATAATTCTAGGAATAGAAAACACACGTTCATGGTATTAATTAAGCTATATATTGTACACGTTTATTTTTTTTGAAATATTAATTATAATTATACATTTCATTAATACGCACCACTAATAGACGATGTGGAGTTACGCTTAAATCTTAATTAAGTTTATTTTTTTTTTATCAAACTTTGATTGAATGGGAAGCTGGGAATATAATTTTTCTTTGTATTTTATACTTTGATATACATGACGAGGATTAAATTGGAATGTATGCCATGCTTAAATATCACTGCTTTAATTTGAACACCCACATTTAGATAACATAACACCAATTCGGATATTAATAACCAATGAATTATTATTACTTCCCCCCCCCCCTCTCTCTCTCTCTCTTTCATTTTCATTTTCATATTCATTTTATCTAGGTATATAATTTTATTGCTGATTTGACAAACTCGACAATGAACATTTTGTCTTCAATGGATTGCCAATCAACTTTTGTTATTCAGTGATTGAAAAAAAAAAAAAAAAAGAATGGAGAGGGGTTTTCTATTGAGGAAAGTTACTATGGGGAGGCAACATTGTCACACATAAAAAGAGAAGCTATGCTTTACTATCCAATGTGCCGTAATCTGTCTCGGCCACTGGTGATTTAGCTATATATACTTTATCAACTACAAAGTTCCCTATCGGGCGGGAACTTGACAGTTCTAGATTTTGTTAGAGGGACGTGGTGCGAATATTGCGCACATGCATGATGTGAAATTATGTCGGCATTTTTATTGACGCTGAATGCGATTACAAGCCGTATCGCATATAAATCGCACTTGGTTGTGATTAGATCTCCCGGCCAGTGTATTAAAATCGTACCATATTACTTCATCGTTCATGTAAAACCACTTTTAGACCGGGTATTAAGTTGTAATTAAATAAATGAATTTCTGTCTCAGATTTTTCCGTTAAGAGATTTTATATTTGTTGAACAGTATATTATGGAACAAAGTAGGAGCGTTTGTGCACGATTTATCGGCTTTACGGAGGCACAATGGCGCGGCGCGGACAGCGTTATGTCTTTGTTTGGGTCTCTCATCCCGACTCAATATAATGAAGGTGACGTCATTAAAACTATCTCCATTTACACTGAAAATTGCATTGCCAATGTGCTAAATCGATAAAGTACTTTATAAAAAAAAAAAAAACCTTTAAATAGGGTTTAAGTATTTGATTTATTCTTTTATTTTTATCTTTCTATTTATGTAGTTTTGCTGCAATATAGGATTAAATTATCTCTGCCCTCGATTTAAGTTATTGTGATGCTGCATATATTATATATATAAATTAAAAGTCCTGCAATGCAAACGTTAAGCTATGTACATAAAGTGGAATTGTGTTAGTGCTGTCATACGAATATATTAATTTAATAAAAATTGTATGCTCTATATATGACGCAAGGATTATAATATTTCATTCTCCTTTGTTTGCAATGTAGATGTTATAGATTAAACGTTTTGATGTATATTTTTTTATTATCATTCTTTGTCAAAAAAATGTGTCAGGAAATTAAAATCACAATGTTTTTTTCCTGCTTTTCTTTTAAAAAGACTATTTAAAAAAAAAAAAAAGTATATTTTATTAACAGTCTATTAATTATTTTAGTAAAAAAAAAATAATAATCAACTTGTAATGTGTGAACATACTACGCGCGGTACGTTTATATCAAGGGGATATTTTATTATTGAGACATTATATGAAAATGTCTGAAACAAATGATAAAATTTGCTACATCAGCTGATTCATATCACACATTAATTGTCAAGTAAATGTGGTGAACTTTAATTGTCCCAATTGCTTTAAGAATTGGAGTCAAGTTCGTTAATGATGAGTTATTTTGAACCCTTTCATAAAATTTGCAAAGTTGCAACAATAAGATATTAACAATATAGTATATTTACACAAATTAAAGAGGATATTTTATAGTATGCAAATTTTCAAGTTGACAATTTTTCTAATTTAAAATTATTCTTTTCTTTATAGTTGTTATTTTTAATTGTTTTAAAGATATATAATCTTGGAATTAAGTATTTTATTTTTTCTCTTTGTTTAAAAAAAAATATATATAAAGTATAACAAAGTTCTCTCTAGTGTTGGGTAGGGAGCAATAAGATGCATACAGAAACTGGTGCGGTTGCCAAGTTGTCACCATAAAGGTTAATTAAAAAGCCAGCCCACCCGTCGTCTCGTCCCAAAGTTCATAGAGTGAGAGAGGAAGGAGGGAGGGGGGGGGGCACCACAGCCGCCTCTCCGTCCTGGCGGACCGCAAGATTACATACCAAGACTTAATCAGACTTCTCGAATTTCTGCAAATAAATAAATCTTTGTCGTCTTCTCTTATTTCTCTGAATGTTTAGTTAGCTGCCTGACAGATATACAAGCTGTATTTTTTTTTTTTAGATTGTTTGCAGCGTTGTTAATCACTACGTTTATGTCTAAGTAGCTTGCTCTAAATTCTCATATTGTTTAATTTCTTAATTGAATTTATAGTGGTTGTAGGTCAATTCCAGCATGCACTATAATACCACTGTGCAGCTAATGCAACCAGCTCATCGTCAGAAGTCAATTTAAGTCACTTAGCAATCTCTTCTATATTTGTATTGCAATAAGGGTGACCCCGAGACTAAATGGATACTTCATTATTGTTTGCGTATGTTTAATTATTTGATTTAGATTCCAAATAAAATTTAAACAAGTATTACTTTACTGTACACATTCACATAATGTTGAGTTGAGAACTTTGACAAAAATATGTTTTTTTTGTGTGCATATAGGGAAAATGTGGAAACACTTTGATGATATAAATTTTTACTGTGTTCTTATAAAGTCTTATATATTAGTCTTATATTATCTATATAGGAAGTATTTGTACATAAAGATTTAGATTTATATGAACGTTTCTTACGGAATAAGAAATAATCGGAAACACATTATTTCAATGGGCGAATTTGTCCATTATTATTCACCAATTAGAGAACTGTATCTACAACCAGGACAGAAGATCCTGTCATTTTAACATGTAACACATATGAACGTTACTTCACAAGGGAGCACCAAAAAGGTAAAATACAACGAAAATTTGTGTATGAACAGTTAAAGCTATGATACGGTAATACCAACATTTACATCAGGCAAAAAGAGCAAGAGATTAATACCAAAATCCTGAGTTATTATAAGCTCAATTTAGTATGAATTATAATGCTCAAGGGAGAAACTTTAAAAGTATAAAACAGATTTATGATGTCACAATCATATACATCTGATTTTTTTCTTCAATAAGGTGTAAAAATAAAAATAAAACTTAACCTAATAGATGTAATAATTAATAGACCTTCTATAAAAACATTACAGCAAACCTATAGTGTATTATATATATAATATATATATATATATATGTTATATACACTGGTCTTTAAAAAAGTTATTCAGCAATTGTTATTAAGTTTTTTACCCTAAATATTAGGGCACACTTATTTCATGTGATACAGTAATTGCGCAGTAAAAGTATAGACAGCGCATTTTTTTTAAGCATGCAGCGTTTACTGATATTTTTTACATTACAATTTGGAAATAAATTATGAATATAATCTAGAAATTTATTAGATCTATTCATAAATGCATAATCGATTCATAAATCAATAATCAGCAGATGAACCATCTGTACAGGTAACATATAAGGAAAATCAAACACTCAATTATCATCTGATTGTAAATTTACGAACAGACCAATCATAAAATTTATCTTTCAATTGTAATAAAGTTTGGTATTATGTAGTATGAACTCATTTTCTTTTCATCAGAATTGTTTACTTTGTATTGTTATTTTTTTCCTTAAAATATTCTAAGAGATAATTTATAAGATCATTCAAAATGCTCAGCAATATAACGGTGAATTAGTTTTTCTTGATACCCCGAGTAATCCAAGAATAAGACGACAAAGTTATGCGAGGTCATATTACCGTGAAAAGTGTGGCAGTGCGGGGGCGACTGGGGGCGGCACGTGACGTTGAGGGGGCGTTAAAAGAGGAGAGACGCGCAGACGCACGTGGTCTCTCATAGGAAATATTGAATATCTAGAGATTTAATGCATGATAGAACTCGTATTATATTTCACCGTAGTTGATATTATATCCAATGTCATCAATTCAAAGAAAAAAATAATAAAATATCATCCACATGGTATATTTTCGTCAACAGGCGGTATAAAGTTCAAACTATCTTCTCTATTATTACATGACATAAGATCATTATATTCACCAAAAAAGATGAGCACCAATGACGTCACAACTCGTGTGGACCATCAAGCACGTGGCGACCTTGAGGCAAAGCACTAACCATAACGATGAATCGTATATGATAAAAAACATTTTGCACAACATTGAAGAGGCACTTTTATAATGTGATCGTCAAACATAAAAATAGCTCACTCATTGAAATATATATATTATTGTCAAGAAAAACAGATGCTAGGTATATAATATTATAGTACACTCTTTTTATGAAAGTTTCTAAAAACATTCAATTATAAATATGGAATTTCAACAGTAGCAAGATTTCATGTGCAATATAAAAAGTTTAGATACCATACAATATAGTCACACTGACCTTCTTTGTTAAGGCAGATACGAATTGTTTTAATATAAAATAAATAAGTTTTCCTTTTTTTCCCCCCTTTTTTTATTTTGAAATTTCTGCGATACAAAAATTAAATTATAAGTTGTTCCCCTTCAGTATTGTCCATGTGTACGTTGCATTTCATGGTAATACCTGCTCAATATAATAAAGGCTACTCATTGACGTAAAATATGCAATGAAATTTAATTTTTAACGTTATTTTATACCTTTATGTACATTTTTAAATTAATAACCCTGATATAGAATATTGGATGTTGTTACTGTGAGTAAAGAATATAATTATAGTTGGCAGCTTGAAGCTGCAGAGAGGAGGCTGTATATATTATATACGTATATTGCGGCATCTCGTTATATAATACTGTTGCTAATTAAACCTACCTACCAGTAAAATAATAATTGGGGCAGAAACAATTGAAAACTAGACAGCAAATATATTTAATGAACAAATATATACAATTACATACATACCGAGGTTATATTAAAAGCATGCATAATAAACCATTTTAATGCATGCAACGCTATTACCTTTTCATATATTATACTGTTATGAGCTCTTGATTGGCTGTAATTTTATATGGAATATTATAGGAACAGCTTATTAACGTAAGAACAGAAAATAAGTAAGTAAATAAACGAGAGTAGTTATAATATTTTTTTAATTTATTATTTTAACTAAAATTATTATTATTATAAGAACTGTATTTTTGAAGTTTACAATGATTTTCATGCAGTGTTTTGATAGGCATTGGAATTTTAATTAATGAAACACAAACCCCTAGACATGCTGTTGCTAGAATTTTGAAATCAATTTTTTTAAAACAAATAACTTTTAATTATAAATAAAACATGTACGTAGCGTATAATATTTTTAAATTTCACACGGAAAATATTATACTGATTGAAAATAATAATAATAATAAATACTTAATAATTCACAGCAAAAAATATGAAAAATATTATGTCTTTATTAAATTAAATTTAACGATAATTTTTTAAGACTTATCAACCTATCAAAAGAAGCAGAAGTTACACATATATACCATAACAAAGCAGTTTTGTACTGTATATACAGCATGCAAAAAAATTTGGCTGCCATGAAAAAATTCCGATGTTAATATTTTTTTTCATACAGAATGCAGGATTTTTTTTTATAAATTTGAAAATAAAACCTATAATTGGACCTATAGTAACATAATTCGGTTGTAGCATTAATTAGTGCAAGTAAAAATATTTTGTATTTATGTACAGTATATACGAGTTATTTAAAGTTTGCTATATATTAAAAGGTTTAATTAAATAATTTTCGTAACATTTTTTAATAGTCCAAGAATAAATTTTTAAAACCTGCATGTATGTATCATTATAATAATATCTGTCTGGCTTTAAGATATAATAATCATGTTGAAATTTCCTCACTTATTTTCACAGTTGTTATATACAAACAACTTTCCTCATTGGTGAAACACGAGCCGAGGGCTCCCGAAAATTAACGACGAAAACCAAATAAAACGTGATGGTCCTGTATAGATAGCCGCGGGACGTTAGCTGCTAATCAAGAGGATTGCTCGCTCCCAACTGGATTTGCTGCTCATTACTCGGTAGCCCGCGAGTCGTGGCGGTGAGTGCGCTGACGACGTGTCATTAGCCCAAGCATCTGCCGCTGATTGCGAGGAGGAATCACGCACACAACCGTCCAATCAAAACACAAACCTTGTTATCAAAAAAAAAAAAAAAAAAATCTTACTTTTGATCTTAATTTGTTTTTAAGTACTAATAGTTTTTAAAATTGATCCAAAATTATATAAACTTTACAAAAAGAATCATAATTAGAAAAACCTGTAAACATTAAAGTACACCGTATAGAACAGCGTGAACTTTGCCTGATTAGCTGGACTGGGGTTGATTAGGGTTAATAATATAGATTTTCAACTTCGGGGGAAGAAAGACCATCTTATAGACATTCCAAACTGTTGAAGTTCATCACGTCTTTATAGGCTGCGTGACATCGCCCACAAACAGAGCCGGAATAAAGTTGGTGCTGTTCTGAAGTGTACATATTTTGTGAGATAAGAATTTATTGATTTTACTTTCTTATTATTCATATACAGAGATAACCGTATTTAAATAGCTATAAATCATCCAGGTAGCATAAATAAAACATTAGCTGATTGACAAATTAATCATAAAAAGTTGCAAGATAGGTCCATTGTAAGAGTATTAAATCTCGAGCATATAATTTGATCCAACTTTTATTCAAGTTACATTTCAGTATCTGCATAAAAACAAATGCGTATTTTTCTGCTACCTCGACAAATTGTATAATATTAGTGGAAGATCAAAATCTTGACTATTTTAAATAAAACGATAAAATTTATATTTTAATAAAAACAAAATGAATAAAAAAATAAATCATAAATGTAGGCGATGCTGCTGGTCTGATGACTAAATAAACCATGCGGAAAATCGGGAGCGTCAGAATTTGCTCTTCGCGAAGGTGTACAGCATGCATAATATATTACGTGTGTGTCTAAGTCCCACCCCCTTTCCTTCGATCGGTCAAAGCCGACGTGAAGTGCACTTTTTATGTCGTCTCAGTCCCCACTCGAGCATGTCACCTTTCTTATATGAAACTCAATTTATTGGCATTGTAAACCTACTGAGCTTGTTTTACTAAGTCGTTTACAGAAGCAAAAAGCAAAGAGAGGGTCCAACACGCTCGTATATTAAATCCCATAAGTGACGTCATATCATATTTTTTCCCCTTGTGAATTTATTTCGTAAAATCTTTTTCTTTTTTTTTTTTTTTGGTTTTGTGGAAAAAAAAGTCATCAATTTTTCACGTTTTCAGTATTTAATAATTTATAGACTTAACCACAAAAAAAAAAAAAAAAAAAAAAAAGCAGGGTACTTTATTTATTTGTGTATTTGCTCTTTTTGTTTTGAAATATTGGATTTTTAAATTAATTATTTATTAATTAATGAATAATAGACATCATGATCATAATCAGATATTTTTCGATAAACTCGCTTGTTTATCATCCTGTAACTAGGCAAATCGTTGAGCTTTAATGTCCGGCAAGTTGCCTAAATTTTAGGAGATCAGAGTAAAATGGAGGCACAACCCTTAAATAAATTGAATTTAATCTCTTGAATACTACTACGAAAGTGAAGATAACAAACGAGGAATTCAACTTTGGTCAACAAGGGGGAGATTGTTTACATGTTTATACAAAAGAAAAACAAAGTGTTGTTGAATTAAATCTCTAAAAAGCCCTCAATTATTTTTTTTTTATTCCATGGCAAGAAGAAATATAACTTTAATATTTATATTAATAATTATAACATAACAAAAGAAAATATATATTTCATATATATATATATATATATATATATATATATATATATATATATATATATATATATATATATATATATATATATATATATATATTTGGAACTGATGACACTCGGAAAACTATAAATTTATTAAATGAATGATTATCTGAATTAATTGTTATATTTTTGCATGACATGCATATAATTATATGTAAGTTAAAATAATCTCTTACTTTAATAATAAAATTTTAGATTAGAATATAATAATACTCACTGCCAATAATAGTGATTAACATAAAATAGGATTTTTGTTTTACTTGCGTGTATTATTGTAAAATTATAATTTATAAAATGTAATAAATCATTGCATTTTTTTTTTTTAACCCATGACTTCTATTATTTATTTTCGCGTGTAAGACTTTTAGACAAACAATTTCTTGTGTTTCACAGAAGCTGCTTGAACAATTCGCTTGGCAGCTCAGGTTAGATTGGGGTAGAGGGGAATGAAAGGAGGGAGGGTTATCAACCCCATCTATTGGAACGCACGAAGGAACATTCATTATTGGACCCGCCCCCTCACTGCCCGGCACTTCCACAAGGGGAGAGCTGAGAAAGGTTACCCTACGCACCAATAATTCACAATAGAAAACGAAAGCGTATTTACATTTATTATGCGAAAAAAAAGATAACTACTTTACGTTGTTACGTTTTCTTTGTTATATTATTACCTCTGGAAAATAAATTTATTTTCCCCTTTCTTGAAAAATAAATATATATATTATGTTTTTGTTTGAATTGTAAAAAGGATTGTAAAAAAAAAAAAAAAAAAAAAAAAACAGAAATTAATAATTTAATTAATAATAACATTATTGAACTTACGAACATTCTGTTTTCGAGAAAATGAAATCTTCGCGGTTATTAAAGGAATAACAAATATTAGCTATAATAAAATATCATTTTATGCATCATTTTAGTGAGTAAAATAATTCTTCATTTTTTGTTAGTAATGAAAAAGGTATGTGATTTTAAAATTAAAGATGTTACAATAATATACAAAATGCAGTGCATGCACAATAATTGAGATCGTAGATATAAAAATTGAAGCCTTTCAGTCAAACAAATCTAACTTAATGTTGGATTACACAGGGTGTACAGCAGTGGAACAGAATTCAAATCAGGAGTTTTCTAGGAGTGATATTTTTTTCAGGTGCATGGGGCATGAAACCAATAATATAAATATAATGTCTAGTTACGGACTTAAAAAAAGCAACACCAAAGATAATTTTTTTACTGCAAAAATATTAACATTAACAGTTTTATTAAAAAAATTAAATTACATTAATTTTCCTTTCTTCAAATTTCTTGATTTTTACAAAACTTTTAGCAAATTTCAGGATAATTTCAAGATTATTTCAGGTTTACCATGATTTTCAGAATGCTGTGTTATAGTGTATACCCTGTTACACCCATATTTCATTTGCAATAAGTTATTTCAGATTTGTATTATAAATTATATGGGAAACTATTAAAACAGCAATCAGACAGACTATCACAAAATACTTGGTTTTCTCTTCAGTATAATTATTACGCCTTGGTAGCAGAGAGAGTCCGAACTGTGTTGCGAAGTAAGACATAAGAGGCAAAAAAAACAATTAGCAAGCTACAGTAACGAGGCTCCTACAAGGCTGAGACTATTTTAACAGCCTTTTAATGTGCAATCGCTTACAAATTAGCTCATTACTTCAAGTAAGTGCCATGGTTAAAATTATTCGCTTCATCGCTTGATCATTAAAATCAATAGGAAGTCAAGAATTTTTTGCAGGGAATATTATTTGGTAATTAGAAGAAAAAATAATAAACAACATTTTAATAATGTTATTATTATTTTACGATTCAAATGCTTATTAAAAAGTAGCTGCATTGAAATTAATTTAATATTCTTTCCATAAGTAGCCGGAAATGAAGAAACTTCCTGTCGATATTTAATTATGTAATTTTCAGACCATGCAGGTTTGCAAAAGAGTGTTGGTATGGCCTGAATGTGAAACTTGAATGCTAAAATATTAGCAGTACACTTCCGGCTACTTCCCGAGCGAATATAAAATTTGACTTTATTTTATCACATTTAAAGTCTTGTAGTGCTTTTTTAAAATAATTAGTCGGAAGTCAAAGTTTTTTTCTTATCTTTCCACCACAGTTATGATATAAAATAGAGGTATACGTATTATAGTGTGTTCCTGTACGTGCATGAAGTTCACGAATAGAATTAAGAAAAACCAGGAAACTTTCACTTCCTGTGGAAATATCACTATTGACAAAATGTTGTCTGCATGAAGAAAATATTATAATATCGTTACTAGTTACTATTGTGGCTAATCTTAAAATAATACATATTGTTATCACATGCACACTATTTATCAACTATTTTCTTCTCGCAGCTTTAATAGCAGGGAGTGGACCCGGATCCCGGATCCGCTTCAGATCCCCTTTTTAGACGAGGGGATCCGGCTCCGGATCTAACGGACCCGCTTTTTTCAAGAGGGGATCTGGATCCGTTTTTCAGATCCCCCCTTTTTTTAAAGGGGATCCGGTTCCGGATCTCGGATCCGCTTTTTTTTCAAGGGGATCTGGAACCGGTTTTCAGATCCGCTTTTTTTTAAAAAGGGGATCTGGACACAAATCCACTCTATTAAAAAACGACAATTTAAAAAATTTAATACAGCTAAAAATTACAACCCCGAGCATAATAAAGTGTTCAAAGTGAATATTTTCTAACTTTTCATTGGACCCGAATCCGGATCCGGATCCCGGATCCGCTTCAGATCCCCTTTTTAGACGAGGGGATCCGGCTCCGGATCTAACGGACCCGCGTTTTTCAAGAGGGGATCTGGATCCGTTTTTCAGATCCCCCTCTTTTTTTAAAGGGGATCCGGTTCCGGATCTCACTTGTCAGATCCCCTTTTTTATCAAGGAGATCTAGATCCCAAATTTTGGAACCGCTATAAAAAAAATCGGATCCGGGTACCCGGATCCGGATCCGCTCAAAAAGACGACCGGGTCCACTCCCTGTTTAATAGTCATATCTATATTTTGTACCACATTTTTTTTTTTTTTTTTTTAAATTTAACTCCGCACAAAATAAAATAAAACAAATTTTACATAACTGCATAAAAGAAATTCAATCACATTTTCTGTTTTTTAATTGATCTATAATATATATATATATATATATATATATCGTTTAAATTTTTGAGTTATTAATCTATCCACTACTCAAATATTACGATCGAGATGCATTGATGACGTCATCAAATCAGATGGTTCGCGTGTGAAGGAAGTGAGAAAGCATTCATGAGCGGTGTTCCGTGTTTATGTCTTAAAAGCGATTGGTCGTTCTTATACAGCAAGGGTAAGTGCTCTTGACACTGGCGGAATACGAACCTGCTGGTGTAAATCTTAGCTACAGTGCAACAAAGTTAACAATAATCCCAGAAGTACACGTTTTCTGCTCTTTTTTTTATAATTTACATTTCAAAATTTGAAAATTCGCATATTTACAATTCCAATCATTCTGCAATTTTTTATTATTTAATGTTTACAATATGACTGGAAGCATTTCCCATCCGATTACTTCCAATAATGTACTTCAACATTTTGAACAACATAGTTTGAGTAGAAGCAAGAGAACATGCACACGTACTTTTCTATTTTGTTTATATGAGACGCTTTGATAGTGCAGTATTACATTTTATATACCTGAACTCTTATGTGTTACATCTCAAGGGATAGATGGCGTCGTCGCTTATTGTTAGCGTTATGTTTTACAACATCTTGAACCACACCTAATGTGTTAACATATATATATAAGTTTATGTACAAACAACGTCATCGAAACGTATGTTCTTCAATTTTTTCCAACACTTGAACTTATGCCTCTATAAAAAATCATTACAATTTCATTAATATGAATCAACTTGACTTAGAACACGGATTATGATAGTTAAAAAAAAAAAGATGAGATACTTGCAATAAAATTTTATAACAAGGGGAAAAAAAACTTTTACAACGATTGTTCTTAAAGTGGTTCCATAAAAAAGTAATCCTTTTATAAAAACGCAATGAAAATCTTTATTTAAGACTTTTAAGATAATTTTAAATACCAACAAAGCGTCATAGCATTTTTAGCCTGCAGTACTTTTTAAAACTTTGATGGCTCATTACGATAAATTTTATATTAAAGTAATTATCAAGTTAAAGGAGCTAAAGTTTTAAGATTTTTCTTTATAATAGTACAGAAACAAAAATCAAAGAAAGGAAATTAAAAGTTAGAATATGCTTCGTGAAATTTAATTGATCAAATTTAAAATCATCAGCATATTATGTATAATTATTTTGTCATTTTGATTTATTTACCATCAAATCAACGTTACTTGATTAATAATTAATATTGAGTGTTTTTATTATTTTCAAAATTTATAATCATATATGACAGTTCCGTAAATTTAAATTTGGAACTACAAAACACATAAATCCACGGATGGACTGATGTAAATTTTCCTTTAAATTCATGATGAATATGCTATAACTAATCAGTTTATAGGATGAAATCATAAAAAAAGATTTTCTGTGGATTATAAAGGTAGAAAATAACATAGTAATTGGATATTTCAAGGAAAAATTACGTTGCTGCTTTACAAAGGTAAATTCTTTTCGCACTCCACCCAGTGCAATGTATTTATGTATATAATGGTTTCTCTGTATTTCATTGCTTTGATTCATTGAAAAGCAGAATTTTACTGACTAAATTTTTTCATGGTTCAAATGATGGAAGGCAAATAAGCCCAGGCCCCACTCTCATGTTTAATCCCTTAATATTCTTCGCGAGATTTAAGTTTATTGGAGTGCATTCCATGAATAAAAGAAAAAAAAAACTGCACAAAAACGATGCAACAATGGAAAAAACACGATCGTCAGATCCTCCTACCCCCACAAAACAAAAACAAAACAAAAAATCTGTCCCTAAAATCAGCGTCATAAATAAACAATTCTAGTGTTAAAAACGACAACTGCGCAGTATAGCCTCACAATGTAGAATATAATTAGGTAATAGTCATGATTACACACAATGACAATTGATTGACAATTGATGTTTGCTGTCACTCTTACTGCCAAACGTTATAAAACATTGAGTATTATTGACGTTATAATTTCAACGTAAAATCGACGAACAAATATTCGATTTTTATTTTTCAACTGAATACTACATATTATGTATAGTATTTTTTTATGTTGTATGAATACAGGCTTCAATTAAGTGTTCTACAACGTGATTTTTTCCCCAAGCATGCCAGCATTTGAGAATTTTTTCCTAGTGTAAAAACCTATTCTTATAACGGGACCTCTGCATTTGGGGCAATTTCACGTGATTTTTTTGCATAGAACGATCGAAGTACGGATTACTGAAAAATCAGTTGAATCGAAGCATACTTCTTCCATTTAAGCAATTATTTTTAATTTCAGTTTACAGTGACGTCAGTTCCGGTGATCTTTATATCAAATCTCGGGCTAGTTTGCTTGGAACTATCAGCACGCATCACACCAGGCGCCGTGCTCTACATGCCATATGAAAATTACCCTAAAGGCAGCAGCTGCACCCTTAGCCCATACATTACACAAACTTGATAAAAAAAATATATTACAAAGTAACCAGAACTAAGTAAAAAGTTTATAACTTGTTAACATAATTTATTATTAATGTATTCTGTTTTAAAAAACATTAAGATTTTTGAAATATTTGAAATAATATATAATGGTAAAAATAATTACATGAAATAATTATCAAACCTTAATTGTAACTGATGGATTTAAATTATTAACTATAGATTATTATTATTATTATTATTATTATTTAAATAAGATAAATTATTAATTAATTTTTTATTCATTTGTCAGAAATCTGTTTAGTTTATTGATGAATGCACAACGAAAAATAAATTTTAAGCTTCAGTCTTGCATAATTAACACAGTCAATTAATAAGTAACATTATTTTTACATTCAATAAAATAAAAAAATAAAATATGGAATATAAATTTTAACGAGAAATAGACTTTAAGCTTACAAGTTAGTTTTAAAACCGGAAGTAACTGAAAATATAACGCAATCTTTAATTAATTTAAATTCTTTATTCAATACATTGAGAACTTATAATAAATAATTACAATTATGTGACAGTGATTGAAATACATCTGTGCGCTGCTTTTTTTAACTTGGGAGGAAGATCAGCTTTATTTACAGTGAGAATTTTTAATTTGACTTGTTAGCGCGAATTTCAAGGGCTTTGGTGGAGGGGGGAAGCACTTTACATGCACATTTTTGGATTTAAGATTTAACGTAGTTGGTATAATAGAGCCGTTACCCAATCCTTTTTATTTATTTTTTTTTTATTATTTCCCTAAATTTTTAGCATCTATTGACTTGTATGTAAATATATTGAAAGGTGTATAATTATATTTAATTAATAATATAAAGCAAAGGAGAGAATGAGAGAGAAGACAGAATAATGCCAATTTCTATTAAAAATGCTATACTGCATGATTGCAACATAAACTTAATATTAGTTTAGTACCAACATTTGTCTTCAAGTAAATGGTCTGGTATTCCGCGGACGTTGGTGTTGGGAAACAATGGCAAAAGACGGTGGTTCTATATCCATACATACTTCCTCTCTCTACAGCAGTAAAACTAAACGATAAAACTAAACTAGATGAAGATATGTTGTGTTCTTTTTCTGTATTTACCAAGCAGTACAATAGCATATTTTATGTTTATTTTATTTACAATCATACTGCATCCCAATTTTGTTTTTTATGTTATAAAATAACAATAACCCAATATAATTTCACTTATATAATAATATATACTATTGTAAATATAATATAATAACATTACTTCTTTAATATATTGAATTTTGTTCTCCAATATCTGTTCTTGACTTTGCTCGTTCTTTGGTGCGTGTTGTTATGGTATATAAATATAACTCACACAGCAACATTTTAAATAAACAAACTCTCAACGTATTAAAATATATATATAAAAAAAAAAACGTTAGCTAAGTTGTTATCAAAAAAGTACTTACGACTGAATAAAATTTAATATAGAAATGAATGTTACCCAGGATGGAAGGTCATAAATTTGTAAATTAATTGTTAAGAAATTACTTTTCTGTTTGTTTATTAGCCTCTTTTTACACCCTCTACAACCTTGCTCATTATGGTCTTTAGTTTGAAAGTTAAACTTTACGAAAAATGTGACAATAATTACGATTTTTTTTATTCGATAAATTAAAAAAAGCATAATATTATATCTATATTAAATATTAAAGAACCAATGTTATCTTTTATCACAATTCTTCTAGTACGAATTCCAATTGTGATTTTCAACAACTTTTAACGATAAAATTTTATGTATAAAAACGTAAAAAAAAAATTGCATGGTATAAACAAGCAATTTTACTCTTTTGACTTGAAGATGCCTGCTGGCTCCACACTCACCGCTATTAAGGGTACTTTTAGACCGGGATTATCGCATCCCTATCTAACGGGCGGACGGTCCCGCGCGCATGTAGCGCAGCTAAAATCCCGCCCTCCAGCCTACTGCCAAGTTATACCGAGCGTTGATTAACTAATGTAGTGTGAAATGCAGGCAGTGTGGCGAGAAATTAAACATTGCTTCACAATATTTTGACATAATTGTTCATTAGCGTATAATTAAATAATGATGACGTTCAAGTTTTGATAAATTAATTAATATATTATACAACAAAATTCAAAACACGTCAAGATTTACATATACCAAAATAAATTACAAATTTTTGAGGGGTGATTTTTTTTTTAATAGAAATTTGTTTGAATTAATGGAAATTATTAATTGAAGAGTATAACATAATTATGATGGATATTTCAAGCACAGTAATAAAGTTTGCCCCCGTTTTGTGGTTTAGTATTAGCATTGCACATAGCCTGGAGGAGAGTTGTTGGGTCACAAACAGAGTAATAATAGCTCGACATACAAGCACTATAGGAATGGTAATTTATTCTGTTGTACGTTTTGTTTTATGAGTCTAACTGAGCGCATAACTCCACATAGTCTGACCGAAATCATAACGTTTAAACATAAGTCGAGTTAAATATTTATTATTTACTTGAAAAATATAATAAAAAATAATCATATATTTTTCTAATAACAATTTGTTGGCTTAATGGATATTTATGTTTTTGAAAAAAAAAGGTATAAGAAAGTATATAAAAACTTACGGTTAACCACAAATAATAAACACTATTTTCGTGTAAAAACAAACGCTGTAGGTATTGCTCACTAGCACGATAATCACAGCTGGAGATGTAGTACTTTGATGATCTAAAGAGGCATTGGGCGAGGCAGGCAGCGCACCGGGCGGCCGCTCCCCGACTGACTGATGGGACCGCTGCTGCCTTTGCCTTCTCGCGCCGCTCGCGCCTAAAGATAGCAGCGCCGCGCACAGGATCTCCCAAGAACTAATATACTAAACCTTATCACTATCGTATAAACTACTTAATCTAGCTAATGTTTTGACAATAACAGTCGAAACTACTCGTAAATAAAGTAGACACATCGTCACTATGGTATAAAAATAAAATGGTGCTTTTATTGAAATTAATTTATTTTATATAATGAAAGTTAGTAAAATAATGTAGATTTACACATAATATATATATTTATAATCTCATGCATCAATTATTATAAAATTAAAATCAATGTTAAATTAACAGAAAAAAAATATTTAATATTGTATGTACGATGCATGCGGGTCGAAAGTTAAATTATCTATATACAGAAAATGAATTACAAATAAACGGAATTACACTTTCACATATAAAAAGTTGCATTTTAACGCATCACTGATTTATAATTTTAGAGCCTAATCGCAAATTTAATATAAAAGTTATCACATTCTGACGATCTTTTAGAATATTTTATATAACATAAATTATTAATCCTTAATAAATTAATGGATAACCGACCTAAAAAAAATCTATACAACATAAAATTGAATATTTTTCCCATATATTTTTTTTCTTCTATTTCTTATCATAATATTATTTTAATATAATAATATATATTATGAGAAAATAACTTTTTAATTTAGTTTTGACGTCATCGGAGTTAAATATTTTATTGTAAAACCTCTTGAAAAAGAATTGTAATCAATTTATTTTTAAATTGTTCCTGAATTAAAAAAAAAAATTCAGAGTTACAGCTGAACGTTTTTTCTATTATATTCAGTTAAAACTTTCTTTGTCGATGGTCCATTGTTTTTCAATTAGATAATGTCATACTCGATACATGCAATCACGTCATTTACTTAAAGTTAGCTATCATAAATGTGTCTTTTGCCTCTGAGCAGCCGCCAGCCCGTGATGTAGATAGCACATGGTGGGAGATGACGCGGCTGTTTGCTTGCCATTCACGGCGTTTATGTTTTACGTGCACAAAAAAATTTAACTAGATAAATATTCCATTTTTGAGATCACTCTACGCCGTAACAATGTTAAAGCAATTCATCTACGTCAAGAAGATAAGACGCTCAATAAAATACAAACTTTTTTTTTATTTTTTTATTATACAGTCCCACACTCTTTATACAGAAAAAAATGGACGGAGTAAATATCGTGAAACTTACCAGGAGAAACGTTTGAGAGTTGGTGTTCAAATAGTAATTTTAACTTTAAAAAAAAATAATACAATTAAATTAATTTTATAACAATGAGTAAGGCATTTTGTTTTTAAAAATACTATAGTTGAGATTCGTCTCAATTAATTCATAAATTGGTTTTTATAAATAAGCATGTATATAAAAGGTTTACAAGAAATCTTTCATTTATAGTGTAGTAAAAATAGTTAACATTATATAGTAACAAATTCAGCGTAGTATAATATAATCATATAATCAAGTTTATCACATCATAATTTAAAATATTCTCATCTGCAGCCTCAGGTTGTTGTTCCTAAGGTCGACGAGAAGAAAATTGTTTGCTGCAGAAATGTTCAGTGGAGCACGTGCAACAGCCTCCAGCAGCTCGTGTGGCACTACGATGCAGCTCGTCGTCGATCGTATAGTGACGAGCAAACGAAGCAACTTTGTGAACAGCAGCAACTGCATTTAGCGTTGAGGTCACACAGCCAGCTGCGCTTGAAGTCTTGTTAAACGAGCGCATTATCAATCCTTTTGAGTCCATTGACTCAGAATAGCGTAACAATTATCAATACAAAGGTTAAACTCATTCAGTCGATAAAAGTACAATAATAGACAAACAAGATAATTTTTTTGCAACAAGAAATAGAACATAATAAAAACAGTATTTATATATAATATATATACAAAACATACTGCAGGTAGTGTGGAAGATTTCTATTCCCAAAAGCTACATTGCGGTCATGCAGTCAATGCTATTTAAATGCATGTGATATTCATTAACGTCATCTTCGGGGGAAGTAAAAATGCATTTTTTTTTTTCTTTTTAGTTTAAGACCCGACAGATTTGTGGGGATGTTTTTGAAATGTGATTTATCTTAATGTTTATGATGAGTACCCAGAAATTATTAATTTTGTTATATTAATATACTTCTACCTGAAGTTGAAGTTCGTTTACAGTTAAGATAAAAGTAATAACGGGTGTTTCCGAGTACCATGCACGATATCAATGTTAAAAAGACTATATAAAGGCATATTTACATAAGCGACGGCAATACGTTCATGTAAATCCTCTTTTAAACTGTATGAAGGTTTTGTTACATCCAAAATATCGGTGAGAATACTGAGAATGTACTTATAGATTATAGAGTCTGAGATACTGAAGGCGATTGCACTTCTTTTTTTTTCTAATCATTACGTCAGAGCTCCGGAATGTATAAAAAGTGTAAAAACAATATTATCTCTTTTATTTTTTATATTTTTTGTTTGCACTTTATACTAATAAAACCAATAAAAAACAGTCAGTTTCAAAACTACCAAGCACTATTTAGAATTGCTGAAGCGTGTCTAATATCAACAAAAGAAAAGATTATTTGTTTCTGCCTGCAGCTACAGAAAGTATGCAACCTTTTAAGCGATTGTGAAAAATTTCTCTGAACTTCTACCATTTGAGTAAGTATTTTGCAGTATTGGAAGTATATAAAAAAATATATATTTATTCAACTTTAATACAATTTGTTTTGTTTACACGGAACATAAAATATACTTGAAATATAGCAACATCTAAAATATTTAAATAAATTGTAGACATGTATGTATTATAAAATTAAGTTATTTATGTTTTATTTGTTTCTGAAAATTTCCGCCTTCCAAAAATTAAAATATTATGTCGATGATGCTATAATAATTCGAGCAATTATTATTTATTTTCATGTAACAATCAAATACATTTAAAGAAATATTGGTGCGTTTTTTAAGGTATAACCTGAGAATTTGTCTGTCAAGGTCAAGAGGCGTGGCTATAGTGGCAACACTGTTTGCATTGGAATGCGAATAATTTTTTAGGAGGGGGTGGTGACATCAATCCTTGAGAACGTTGCCACATTTCTCATCACATATAGGAAACGATCATCGCCACGGTTCAAAATATATGAAAACAATTCAGAAAAATAGTCTAAAAAATTAGGTTTTAGTAAAAAAAAAAAGTAAAAGAATCTGTTGTATAGTTTTTTGCAATGCTAATTAACAAATTTAACATTGGAAGGATACAAAATTCTCATTTAAATAAATTAGTTATAATTAAACCAACGGTTAAAAAAATCCGAAAAAATTCAGACCTAATTTGACGATTGTTGTAAGTCCACCAAATTAATTTGAAGAAAATCTGTTGTAGCGAATTTTTCGTCCAAATTTCTCAGGTTAAGCCTTAAGTGGTATTTTACTTGAATATTTTATCAGATATCTTTATATATTTTTATGGATATTGAAAAGCCCATATTACAGATGGGATTGACGTAATTTCTTCTCTTGTCACGTCGCACTGACGTATTTCACAGGGATGAGGGTCCTCCAGATATCTTCCCCTTGTCCTTCAAGAGGCGACCATTCATGCTCGGAGCAAATTATGGCTGCTGCATTACGAAATCTTGATTCACGTTAGTACTTCTCCAACAACTTCTCACAAGTCAGATTAGAAACGTTGAAAATTTGATTAACGAGTCTTCAAGGAGATTATATATATATATCGACATTATATATATTCTTATTATTATTATTATTTGTGTACTAGAAAATTAATCAATTAACATTAACATTTATGTCAAGTCACTTTTACAATTAAATATGACAACTACATTTAATAAGATATAAGATCTGCTTACAAGTGAAATACAAATTTATACCATAAAATATTTAACATTGTAACATGCATAGACATTTTCTACACTCATAAAATGTCCATAAATTTATAGCTTTAATTTTCTTGAATAATAATAGAAAATAATTTATATAACTTTTTAGCAATGCGATGATGTGAGTCTTAATTAAGTAGTTTATAAGTAATAAAACTCTACTAAGAGGGAAGGCAGCATCGTCGTAAAGAAATAGAAAGAGAAAGATATGCACATTTGACGATGCACTTGCTTGCACAGTAATTACAGAACCCACGATATTAACAATACGACTTAAGTATCCTCGTATTAATTGAGTAGGAAAATTCTTCTACATTCACCACTATAATATAGTCAATTTAACCACAAATAAAAGTAAGACTGCATGGCAGATTATAAATGAAGATATAAAACCTAAATTTACCCCTGAAAACACAAATTTAAATATAAATGATAAACTAGTTACAGATCCATTTGAAGTGGCTAACATTTTAAATACTCATTTTCAAAATTTAGATATACCACATTCTACAGTAAAACCGAAAGTCTATCACAATAAATTCTATCCATCTATGTTTCTAGATCCCACTACCCCTGCAGAGGTAGAAGAAATGATTCATAACTGTTGTAAAAAGGATTGTGCTGGATATGATGAGATCCCATGTAGTTTTTTAAAACAGTGTGCTGATATAACTTGTTTTCCATTTGCAAAATTTGTAAATCAATGTTTTGTAACCGGTGTTTTCCCCGAAAACTTAAAGCATGCAATTCTTTGTGCTATTGGTAAAGGTAAAAAAGATAAGACCTTGATAGGCAATCAAAGACCTATCTCTAAGCTTCCATGCTGGGGAAAAGTCTTGGAATGCCTTATCGTAAAAAGGCTTAATAAATTTTTGGGTGATTTTCAAATAATCTGTCCTTGTCAATATGCATATCAAAAAAACAAGTCGACCCAGTTGGCTTTGTTTTCAGCTATAGATAATATATATAAAAATTTGGATAAACATTTAAAAACTGTAGGAATTTTTTATGACCTAACCAAGGCCTTTGATCTTATGGAAAAAAAATATTCTTTTGGCTAAACTTGAATCTTATGGGATTAGAGGAGTTGTCCTTAAATTACTTAACTCATATTTGGAGAACAGGTCACAGGTGGTTCTGATTAAAAATTATACTCTCCCAGGGCCACATCTTAATTTCTCGGAAGTATCGAGAGTTACAAGAGGTGTGCCGCAGGGCGGAAACCTAAGTCCGTACCTCTTCATATTATCTAAAAATGACCTAGCTCATCTAATTACTGAGGGAGATTTATATGAATATGCAGATGACACTAGTCATATTTTGTCTGATAAAAGTAAAAACTACAATAATTTGGTATCTAAAGCTAATTCTCAAATTAATTTAATGCAACAATATTGCAGAGAAAACTCTTTTCTTTTAAACAAAAGTAAAACAAATTACCTCATTTTCCATACTCCGCAAAGTAAAGTTCCTGAAGCCCTTGATATACAAATAAATCAAGTACAGCTTACTAGAGAAAATAATTTAAAGTTTCTTGGCCTGATTGTGTCAGATACCCTTTCATGGGAACCACATATCACATCTAAATGTAAAGTTTTAAGTAGTTGTTGTTTCCAATTGAAAAAACTTCAAAAAATTGTACCTGAAACTGCCTTATTGTCACTTTATTATGCTCATTTTCAATCTCATTTGTTATATGGTATAATAATTTGGGGTTCCTCTTTTCATATAAACAGAATGTTAATATTACAAAAAAGAGCTGTAAGATTAATATGTAAAAGTCATTATAGAGAGCATTGTAAGCCATTGTTTATTAGTAAAAATATTTTAACCGTGCCCTGTTTATATATATTAGAAGCTTGTTGTTTTGTTGTTAAATATCCTCATATGTTTCAGAGAAATTCTGAATTACACAATCATATAATGTTAGATCTAAAAACAAAATTTTTATGCCAAGTCATAATCTAACATTCTTAACTAAAAGCCCTCAGTATGCATGTTCTCAAATCTATAATCATATGGAACCTCTTATTACCAAGTATAATTGTCACCCTCAAAATGTAAGAGGTATTCTCAGCAAGTCATTGGTAAAGTATCCTATGAACAGTGTAAAAGAATTTTTGGATTTACCAATTGGAAATTTAATCAAATTGGTTGAGGTAGACAAGAATAATGTTTATATATATATATATATGATTCTTTTTAAGTGTTTTTGTGTTTGTTTTTATTATGTTATTATGACTATTGGACATAATCTATATTATGCTGTAATTTTTTTTTTTTGAAAAAAAGATGCTGTGTAATCAAAAGATTGAATAAATCTATTCTATTCTATTCTATTCTATTCTATTCTATTCTATTCTATTCTATTCTATTCTATTCTATTCTATTCTATTCTATTCTATTCTATTCTATTCTATTCTATTCTATTCTATTCTATTCTATTCTATTCTATTCTATTTCAAATTCCAATCGGAAGTAGCCGGAAGTGCAAGATTTTCTATATATTGTATATAATTAAATTTTAATACTAAGCAAGGATTCTCTACAATTTCAAGTTTCGAGTATGAACAGTATTTTCAAGCCTCTTTTTTTTCTGGATACTTGCAGGGAGAATACGATAATAATTTAACTATATATTTAGCTTTATCCTCGCGATGACGAACACATAACACCCAGGGCTATTGCAAATGGAAATGAAAACCTTCATGCACTTTATACAGTGCATATATTTTTCTAGCTATGATATTTTCTGCTCCACAACGATATACAGTATATATATATATATATATATATATATATATATATATATATATCATCTACATATTATATGCTGCACACTGTAAAATATACATTGTATATCATATCTAGGCCACAGTTATGACCCATCTAAATATATATATATATAGTATACATAAATACATAACATCTACCTGCCTAATGTTACATTAATGTTTGTTATATATATAATATCATCCTTGATGGGCTACCTACATATCTGAGAAGGACGGACTATATATACAGTGATATATATACATGTATATCTTCAATATCTTGTGTTTACTTACTAAATTGCTCTGAAATATTCAATTAAGCCATGTATAACAAGAGCTAGGGAAATTTACTACTGCTTGTCTGTTAGAATGATATAGTGTTGTTTTAAGTCCATGAGAGCTAGCGTACATTATATATTTGTATATAGATACTATGCACCATAACTTGTTTACTAGTGCAGTGTCATAACAAAATACTTTCATAAATAATAAAATAAAATAAATTATAGAATATAATTCCAAATATAGCTATAGCGAAAAAAAAACTTGTATTAGCCTTTTATTCAATTCAATTCATTTATTCAATCACTAGCTGCATAAGTTACAACATGGATTACGTCATTTTACAAAATGTAACAAAAATTTATTAGTTTCAATTTTAAGAGTACCTTTAAAATGGGACCCCTATAAGCTATTTTAACACAAGCAATTCAGATCAGCATTTACGTAGTTTACACTGAGGAAACAACGGAAACATCAATCACGACGGATGGATTGATGTACGATTGATAGATATACCAAATACGTTCTTTAGCAACTAATATTTTGATGAAATCCTGCGGCGTTCATTATGAGTAGTCGGATGAAAGCAACCAATGAAGTACTGACCTCAAATTTTTAATTGCAAAAATGGATAGAGGGTGCAAAGTTATGCTACTCTGATTTTTTTTCAGATTTTTTAGAGTCCCGGAACTATTTTTAAAAAATTATTGAAAGCACAGAGAAAGTTACGCCTTTATAGACTCCTCTCCTAATAAAAGGATAGAACCTAAAAGGGGCGTGGGTTCAAACCCAACCTTGGCAGAACGTTTTAGCAATACTTCCTGGGCTCTAACAAATATGAAAAAAATCAGAGTGGCATAACTTTGCACCCTCTATATTTCTTGAGGTCGATAATCTAGGTATTAAACGTGCAGATACAAGTAAATATCATGTGTTTACATTATGAGGTATCAGTTTCATTAAAGCAAACAAAAATCAACGTATGGAACACAGCAGTACACGTGTTTTGCTATATGGAAATTAAAGTTCACTGTCGTTATTTGCAGGTAAGGCTTAGAGCATGAGGTGTTCTCTACTCTGTTTTCTTCCATTATGCAAATCCGTCCCGCGGCGCTTCTGTTCCACTTGTGTCAGCAAAACTGAAGGTAAATATGATGTCAACATCGATGCTTCTGCGATCAATTGAATGTGCTGCATCGGAGTCTCTCCCTTACCTCGCACGTGCTTTATACAGTATTCAATATAAGCTCGTTACACGTGACGAGAAAATTCAACCTTCATTTGAATAATAAAAATATGTATAAAAAATTATCAATTTTTCTATAGTTATATAATGATTATATAGTAGTTACTTTTCCTTTTATGCTACAGGATATAAAAATAAGTTATAAGGAATTTGTTTAGTGGTATTTTACCATCCGATTATTGCAATATATGTATACAAGTATCAACATTTAAGAGAAAAAATGTCACCACCGGGCTTTGAACCCCGGGCCTTCCTCAATCTCATGTCAAGGTGCTTTACGAACTGAGCCGTCATCTCCTCCTCTGTGTTAGAAACTTGCAATGATTGGTTATCGTAATAGCATTAAGCAAACTCCTTTTAATTTAATATCACACTATCCAGTCAAAAGTATATAGACTTACAAAACAATCTCTATAAAAATAAGTGACAAATCATTTCTTTATTGAATATATTTGCCATGAAAGTTTTTTTTTTATTTACAAATATAAAGATAATATTTATAAAAGAGTTCTAACAGAATATGCATACTTATTATTTCCAGCTACATATAATAATATAATACATTTTTTTTTCACCCCTTTTTATAAGGAAAATAATTTTTCAACCGTCCCTAAGCTTATGCAGAGAAATTTCATGTATGACCTGAGCTCGGACCAACATGAACTCCTTTAACACGCACGTTGCAGCAAGTTATAATGCATGAACTTTGTCACGTGATTAATGTTATGTGACTGGTCAAGCTTTTATAATATAAAATCCACATCAGTATCAATTTTTTTTTTTTTTTTGTTCTATAACACATGAGATAAAAGTCACGTAGCTAATTTTTCAATGTCAGTTCTTTTGTTGCAGTCAAGTTTCATGTTTCACGCGATACAAATCATTATTGTTATGTATAACGCACGCACATTGCAACAAAACTAACACTTCTTTGTGTGTATTGAGAAAATTGATCCATTCTTTGGTACTCATAAAAGCTACTTAACCACCTCTCATGTAAATTCCTATGAGTATAATTTGGTATCATCTATAAAATGATATAAAGTATTGGAAAATAACAGCTTATCGGTAATGCTCTGCATTATATGCATGTTGGACGAAAGCACTTGTTGGTCTGGATATTAGAAAATCTATGATAAAAACGATAATATAAAGCAATTAAGCATTATTAATTCTTGCAGAGAAACACAACAACCCTATTTTCTATACAATAAACTTAAACAGTTCTTTATAAGCAATATAAGGGTATCGACCTCAATTTTTTTATTACAGAAATGGATAAAGGATGCAAAGTTATGCTATAAACCCTGATTTTTTTCAGATTTTTTACAGGCCTGGAAGTATTTTTTAATAAATTATTGAAAATCCTTTTTGTGACGTCACGAGGCGCCTCTCCTTAAGAAAAGGATAGGACTTGCCACCGCGTGACGTCACAAAGAGGACTTTCAATAATTTTTTAAAAATACTTCCAGGCCTGTAAAAAATCTGAAAAAAAATCAGGGAAGCATAACTTTGCACCTTCTATCCATTTCTCAATAACAAAAATTGAGGTCGATACTTTATTTACCATGAAAATAAAAAAAAAAAGGTGGGAGTAAAATTGTAAAAAATCTCATAACGACTAGCTGCAGAAAGGAGCTTTGACCACAAAAATAAGAAAAGTATGGTCCCTTAATTTTCACGCTATTACAACGGTGGTATATGTTACTATGTTAGTTACTATCATTGTTGCTATACATAGTCATTTAATTAAACCATAAATTGATAATTACAACGATGTAATAAGTGAATGGACAAAGAACTTTTATTATCATGTACAATGTTATATAGGTAGCATGCCAGTGTGGCTGCACTGGCTGCCGTAGATAGCAGAGTATATAGGCAGCAAGAGCAGCAGGTAGCAGGCAGGTAGGTGTGCAAACGCGTGCTGCTGGCGGTGCTGGCATCGATCTGAAGCAGCCCGCGTGGCCCACCTGACAGAGAGGTGCTGAGCTCGTGCGCTCGGATTTCATCACGTCTCTCTCTCTCCCTCCCCACAACTCGTACAAGCTTTTAATAAACACAAAATTTTAATAACCTTTATACAATGTTATTATGTATTTTTAATTGAGATATTTCTTGTGTAATAAAAAAATTATTAAAAATAATAAACAAAATTAGGTGCAGTATTACGTATAATATACAATCATATATATATAAAAAAAATTCATAAGATATAAGAAAGAATATTTTTTTATATAAATTTATATTTTGTAATATTTTTTAACTTCATACATAAACATGTATTATAGTGACAAATTAAAATAAATTACACACTTTTTTTTTCATTTTTTAATATTAAACTCGTATCTGCATATCATATATTTTAAAGTTATGTTTTTAATAAAAAGGTCAGAAAACAACACACGTGTAATAATATATATGCACAGAAATGTAATTTTACATACTTGAAAAAAAAAATAAAGTTATTCATATTATAAATATTTTATACACTACAATGTTAACCAAAATAAAGTTTAAACTTCACGTCCGATTAAATTTATAAAGTTTATATAATTTGAAATTTACAATTTAAAATTCTGAAATTACTATTGTTTTATGATCTATTTTATAATTAGTCAAAACATAGAATTTAATTAATTTTTGGACTCTTATTAAATGACAATATAGTAAAAGTTTCAGGCAGTTATTATGAATAATAACATTTATTTTAGCAGCTCTTTCACGTTGCCCACTGATCCATGCATGAGAGAGAGAGAGAGAGAGAGAGAGAGAGAGAGAGAGAGAGAGAGAGAGAGAGAGAGAGAGAGAGAGAGAGAGAGAGAGAGAGAGAGAGAGAGAAAGGGGGGGTGAAAAATAATGCGACGAGATAAAGCGAGGTGAGTAGTCTGCCGACAAGACGAATAAGGGTGGAAATAAACCAAGAACGATTTGCACACAAGATCATACGGATAGCTGTGTATAAAGAGAACATACAACAACAAAAGTAATGTGGCGCCGGCGCCCCACAAAGTGTCATCTAGCATCGTATACATCTATGGTTTAGTCCTAGCTATAATACCCTACCATTAAAATACGCATTTCACTTTGATATTTTGGAATATGAATTTCATGTTACATTGCTTTTACAGATAAAATAATAATAAAAGTAAAATTTTATGATTGTTTACTGCATGTTATATATTACAGTATGTAATTTGAGTGACTTGATTCAAATTTTATTTATTTTTTTTTTTTTTCAATTTTATTTTATTACACTATATTTATGAGTATGATGACGGGGGTTCAGAGTAATATTTTAATAGGAATTTGTTCTTTTCTTATATTTTGTTGGTTTCATGCGATGAAAAACTTATTTTATATAAAAAAAAAAAGTAAAACATTAGCTGAGCTGAAAGAGGTAAATTTAATCTGGACATAATAATGAATGACAATAAATTTAACATATTAGTAGTATAATTTGTATGTAGCGCACATATATCAACATCGAAGTGACGTCAAAAAGAGCAATAATTTTTCATTGCGTTCATTAATGATATAGAGGCGAATACAATAACACACAAATGTTTGTTCCTTTTATTTCTTTTTTTCGACCACTTTCTTTTTACGTGTGCAATTTTTTTTCTTCTTATTCTATATAAATCCAATTTGGAATTTAATGCATCCATTCATTTTATATAACTTGATTTATATAGTATTGGTGCTTGAATATCATGCAAATATTATATTATACATATAAATATAACTTTGCAATAATATCAAATAACAATATAATATAATATATTAAAAACAATATATATACTATGTATATTTGATTTGCACTTCTATTCAATATTATTGCATGCACTTAAGCGTTGATGGGCAAAAATAAATCAATTTAAATTATCTATGCTTTCAATCTTATCAAATGCGATTAAAAAAGCATAATTAGTAAAATTAAAAAAAATAACATTTATTTTAAATTTATTCTGGAACTACGATATTTAAAAATGAAGAATATTTTAACAGAATAGCCTAGCCTGAAAACCAATTTTTTCATATTTATTTTCATATTGGGGTGCTATACATGATTTATTTGAACTGTCGTACGCATGTAGGATACAGATACATAAATAATTCAACACGTTATCCTTCTTAATAAAACTACTACTTAAAATGCAATAAAAAATGCAACGCATGGAAACAAAAACTCGGCGTCTACAGTTCTGCTAGGCTTGAACAGCAACCATGCATTATAAGCCACGTGATATATTATTTCTTTACTCATTCAATTCAATACATATGCAGTTCAAATTCAATAACATTTATTTTACAAAATAAGCTTTGATTGAATTAGCAAAAAGTGTTAGTTATAAAACTCTCTCGTTCCCCTTTTTTTAAGCAATAAAACAGAAGATTATAGAGCGAGAAAGCAATTAAAACTTATATGCTTTGACACAATTTTTTTAATTAATTATTCAGTATGCTAAATTTTATAATACTTCAAAGGGTCTTCTCGAAGGCGCACCACTAGAAATCTTTAACAGCTGGAAGAAATTGACATTCCCATAAAAGAAAAATGTCACTTACATTTTTTGTAAAACATATAGAATATAGAATAGATTGGAAAGGAATTTATTTTTTTACGATTAATGCTGACTTTGTAACTTTATGAAATGTCAATGCAAGCGCGCATGCATGCCTCATCTCGATCTTGTAAGAAGAAAGAGGCCAGTGTTTTTTACATAGTTATATTATGTTATATAATTATCATATTATTTAATACCAAAAAGAAGTGGATATTCATCAGCTATATTATATAACATTGATCCCCTTCAAACCTTCCCTTTTTGCTACATTTCTTCGTAAAGAAGAAGGGTAAAATTAGATTAATTGTTAGTGTATTATGCAAATGGACAACATACATGAAAAAATTTTATTGCAGAAATGAATAGAGGGTATACCAAATTATGCTACTCTGAATTTTTTTCAGATTTTTTTGAGACCCGGAACTATTTTTAAATAATTATTGAAAGTCCTGTGATTTCAGTTGGCACCCCTGAATTCTTAATAAAAAGGATAGAGACTGGAAGCCTATTGACGCCTCCAGGGGGCGTGGCCGCACTTTCAATAATTATTTAAAAATAGTTCTGAGTCTCAAAAAAATCTGAAAAAAATCAGAATAGCATAATTTGGTACCCTCTAATCATTTCTGCAATAAATTTTTTTCATGTATGTTGTCCATTATTGTAAAATATCAAATTACAAGGGCGAAAGTGTTTCAAGTCTCAACATTGCAGATGTAGAGGCTGCATCCATGTATGCAGCACGCAGGGAAATTGAAATTTGTAATTCGTAACAAAACATTTATCGACTCCAAAACTTATGCACAATAATAATTGCATATCATACGCAATATTATACTCAGTCCCCCAAACATCAAATTCTCTTAGAAGAACAAGAACAAGATTTCTGGATGGGCATTTAATTCTTATATTTGAAATCTTAACTTTTCTAAAAGATTTACCTCTTCATAACTTTTAGCAAAGTTTTAGGTAAAAAAATAATAATAATTAAAGCTTGAGCAAATAATCTATTGTATAGGAGCTTTTGATTTCGTTGAACTGTAGCTTACTGTATAATATTTATATTTTCTCTAAGTAATGTTACATTACGATAATATGACAAGATGGCTTTTAATAACATAAAGTAAATAGGTCATAAATATCATATATATTCTTGTGATAAACCAAGTTAGTTTATAATGCAATCAAGTATAATAGAATTATTATATAATATATTATATATAAAAGAGTATCTATAGGTGACACAAATGCAGCAGGTATAAAATTATAATTAAGTTTTCATAACATAATTATTAAAATGACTCGATAGAAAATTGATTAAAGTTATAGAAGAGATTATTATAAATATATATTTATAAAATGTTCAATAAAGCACGAGAAGCAGATACAGATCAGCTGTTACTATTGGGCAATGATCGACAGTCAAGAGAGAGAGAATAGAAAAAAAAAAAAAAAAAAAAAAAAAAAGAAGAAGGGGGAGGATGGGGGGAACATCCGACACTATAGAATGAGGCAAGCACTTGAGCGGTCTCGGATATAGCCCGACCTTAGGAAGCGACGTCCTAAAATAGCCCCGTTATCCCTATATGCTTACCCCACCCCGTCTACGTCACGAGGGGGGCGTGGCTCTTAGTCTACCCCGTGACGTCACAAAGAGAGAGAGAGAGAGAGATGATGATGAGAGAGAGAGAGACTTGACATTTTGCCAGCCACCGTGCAACAACAGTGTCATGTGCTGCTGCGGCACGGTACGGGCGTCAACACCAGCGCGACACAATTCGCCTGCTGCCATTTCGCATCTGTAGCAGCCGCCACCACTGCTGTCTAACTAATTTCCACCCGCGTCACATTTATTTGCTATAACTGCCAAAATCACTATATATGACGTCATTCAATGTAATATATAGTATACAAAATTTAAATTATTCAAAAGTTATAATAATTATTACATAGTTTTTTAAGTTTTAATTTGATATAGATTTTAAATAATTATATTGTAAAGAAAACTTTTTAAATCAATCCTTATTTATTATTTTTTTAATATATATATATATATATATATATATATATATATATATATATATATATATATATATATATATGTATATATATATATATATTATTGTATATAATATACATTAATATACATTATATATAATATACATTATATATTATATATAGTTATAATTTTAGAAACAATAATAATAGACTTAATACACAGCAGCAAGATTTTTACTTTAACATTCATCATTATAACATTATTACATTATACACACACACACACACACACACACACACACACACAGATGAAGAGAGCGAGATTTGCTGACGACTGCTCGTTACTTCACACTCTCACCACCACCTCAGGGGCACAGATAAACAGAATTCACGGTAAAAAAAAAAAGAATTTCATCAATCCCACAAGCCTATTCGATGTCCCATCAAATTCTCATGCTCGCATAATCTGAAATAGAAATCGCCTGCATGCGTCTCCAAGGGAAACTTTTTACGTGCCCCTGTTGGCAGGCAACCAGTCGCTCCAGTGAGTGTTGCGGGTCCCGCACGCACCAGGCGTAACAATAAAGTGCTGCAAACTTCTCTCGCTCTTTTAAAGTTTATAATTAAACTATCAAGGTATTGATCAACACGAATGCAAGCTGTTGCAAGTAAAGTAGTTACATTGTTGTTGTGTTATATAATAATTAAATACTTAAATCAAATTATATTTTGATTTCTTAAAATAAAATATCAGGATAAACTTAAATATAATACGTACAAAAGCCATAAATTTCAAATTTAATAATTACAGCTTTCATAAAAATGTTTACTTTTTTATTTGGATTTTTACTGATGTAGTAAGCACTCGTTTTAGAGTTTAGATGTTGATTAGAAGAATGGGGCAATTAAGCGTCTAAATTCTCAACCCATGCAATCGAAGAGGTTAGACCCTCACACGGAATTGCCTTTTTTTATTTGTTTGCTTCTTTGTTACTTTTAATTGGTAGGTGTATAAAAGAGAACATAGCCCACTATGCACGTGACATTTCGCTTGATCTCACCGATAAAAGTAGACACTCGTGTATAGCATACGTGACACGCCTAAAGAAAAATCAAATCTTAAAATAATCTATTATACATAGTTCATTTTTACAAAATTCACGCAAAATTTAATACGATATTGTTAATATATTAAACATAATAATATTTCAATCTCATTCAATATTTTTATATAAAAAAAGTTTTTCTATTAGATTTCATAAAGCTATATTTTTTTATTCTTTTCAAGTACTATTTCAATATTTGAGTTTGAATTTATTCTGTTCTAAAAAATCGATGAACACAATACAATCACACGTTACTGCCCCAGAAATTTAAAGGTTTTATTTCTCTTAGCTGTGATATGCAAAACTCTATGTAGGTTGACAATTTATTGCTATCATGTGAGAGCTCTCCTCCTCGTCGGTGCTGCAATAAAACTCGACGTGAGGTGCCATCAAAAGTTCGCACTAAAATTGCATGGACAGTCGTACAATATACATGATGGAAATAACACGATGTATTGGGCCCGCGGGGAAAGAAGATATATAAAAACATACATATTCATTTTTATATACAAGATTTGAATCTATGTTTAAAAATTATTATATTACTATACACAGTACGGATTTCTCATTCATTAGAAACTTTAGTATTTAATATTACATTTTGGAACAAGGTTATATCAATAATATAAGAGTAAAGTGTATTTTATAGAAAATTTAAACATGCAATTTGAAAATAAGAACTTCAAGAGTTTTTAAATGTAGAATTTGATCTTTTTGAATATGAGTGTAATGTGTATGTTATTATTTATTAATTTGTGTTGTGTGTATAATATAAGATTTTTATGATTAATATGTAATACATAATATGTACACTGTAAGAGTGTTCAATAAAAACTTTAATAAAAAAATGATTTAAATTTATGCTTTATTAATAATATTATTGGTTTGAACGGATTCATTATTTGTACTTTTTAAATATAAATCTAATTATCTAATGTTTTTGAAGGAGAAATGGTAAAAAAAAAAAAATTTGACAATATATTAAATTATAAAATATATTTATTTTACTACTACTTTTTTTGTATAGATTAATTTATTTTCAGTTCTATTGATAAGTGGTATATTATACTGTTTGTACAATTTGCAAGGAATAATTTTTAACGGATACTCATTCTTATTTGTTTACACATGAATCATATAGGATGTATTGAAATGATTAAAGCGCGGTCACTGCGCGGTATTGTTTTATTTCATGTTTGTTTGTGTTTCTTGTTTTATTGTGTTATTTAAATATTGACGTACATTGCAACATGTGACTGAAGAACATTATTGACGTGCTTATATTGTTGTACATGTAATATATCGAAAGGCAATAAAAACTTATGACTTATGAAATATATTTATAATATGTGTTTTGAACAGTTATTTAACTTTAAACACGATAAATAATTAAAATTTTTATATTTATTCAGACACAGACACACACACACACAAATTTTGAGTTATTTCTTGTTAACATGTTAATTTCGCAAGCCGTGTAGTTCCATGTGCAGATGGCACACAGGTGGCTCACGGGTAATTACAGTAGAGCAGCGAGCGTCCCTCCCCGGTACATGGACCGGGCGGGCGGGGGTCGCAATCCATCGACCAGCCGACGTGCCAGCGACAAATAAACAGAATCCTTCTTCTTCCTTCCTTCCAGACCACCCCAATTTGCGGTTTATCCTTTTTGCCTAATTTAAGTTAAATGTAGTAGAACAACATGGCTGCTGCTGTTACTCCATTGTATAAAGCCAATTATTTGTATAATTAAACTCAAATTCTCTAAAACGTAATTTATATGGGTTATAACTATAATAATTATGAAATTATATTTTCTAAATATTAGGGACTATTTACAATGAACTTAGCATATATTTTAGTGTGTGAATACTGTGAATATTAGTGATTAATTTTGTGATATCTATTATATTAAATAAATAATACTTTCAAGAAATTGGTGCTGAGTTATTATAATAAAAATACTTTTGTACAATTATGTTTAAGCTTATGTATAATAGTTGTATATTTATTTATGTTTTTCTTTCCAGCGAAATCCCAAACTGTATTTTATTGGCGGTTAGTTGTAAGAATGAGTTTGCCTAAACCTCGCCGCAATAAAGCAAATTTCTATTCCAATTTCTATTCTATGTAAATTGAGGGAAATTGATAGTGAAAAACTATTTAAAAACAAATTGAAAAACATTCTTATTCATAGTGAAATTTATTCTGTGAAGTTGTATTTTAGTAATAAGATGCCTGAAAATATTTTATCCAGTGTTATTTTGTAGATTTAATTTATTAGGAAGTGCTATTGTTGGTTATTTGTGTTTATGTATTATTGTCTTGTTGTAACTGTTTTTTTTTTTTGTTAAAATGACGTAACCTATGTTGTACTTGTATAACCAGTGGTTAAATAAAAGAATTGAATTGAATTGAATTGAATTGAATTGAATTGAATTGAATTGAATTGAATTGAATTGAATTGAATTGAATTGAATTGAATTGAATTGAATTGAATTGAATTGAATTGAATTGAATTGAATTGAATTGAATTGAATTGAATTGAATTGAAATGTATAGATTTTAGCCTATAAAAAATATATTTAGTACTGTTTTTATTAAGTTTATTTATATAATATTATATTTTCTATTTCTTAATTATTTAAAAAAAAGTTATTTAAATTGATGTAATTGTATTTAAATTTATATTTTTAATTATTTTTGTTCATAAACTTTCTATAATTATGAATCTTCCATGCACGAAATTCAGATAGTATAAATACTATAAATTAAAGATATTCAATGCATCATAAATAAGCAATCTAAACTTTGCAAATTACTGTATTATAAATGACTCTTATGAGCCTTATGAATGAATGTAAGTATTTGAGTTGAGTATCATTGAACTTCCACCAAAGAAAACTACGAAATAATTTACTCTATAAAAAGGACATCGATCTGTGACTGCCGGGAAGTTTTCTGAACGACAACGACGACGTCACAAGGCCAATGTACTTACTTATTGAGTTTAATAACAAAATAACATCCAACATGGAAGTATTAAAATACAGGATAACGTTAGTTCTATAGGATATTGCTGTGATACCGGATTTCAATTGATAATATTTGCGTGTAAAACCTTAAAAATTATGCAGTCATTTGGTAAAGTACGTTCTCATCTACGTCTATTAAATAAACAAACTATTATATACATTAAATAGATAGAAAAGCTAAAGCCTTCAAAATTAAAAGACAAATAATTTCCAAGTGAAAACGAGTTTTAATAATAGACGCAGCTAGTGGTTTAGATGAAAATGTTACAAATCTCTAATAAATTTCTAAATTTTTAGAGTAAGACGAAAGGTTGACAATTAACGTAAAGCTTTTGTAATCATCACGACAATATATAATTATGTATTATAGATATAATATATATATGACATATTATATACAAATTCTCGTATATATTATACTACAAAGGTATTCTCACACCTTTTGAAGGAGTAGATTTTTTTTTTTTTTTTTTTTTTACTTGTGAACGAAAGCAGCTGCAAAGCGTCAAGGCAAAAATCCTCGCAAGTCACCAAGGAATTTCATTAGAGCGACACGTATAGTGATGCTGATCGTCACCACTATACGTCGGTGAGAGGTGACGATGTTTTGTACCCGGACCGAGGTGCTTGCGAAGAAGAATGTACCGTACAGTGGTAAAAAAAAAAATCACCTACATGATATAACGTTGAAAATTACTTTTGGTATTTAGGATTTAATATAATATATTGTCTAAGCGATAAAAGAAAATAATTGGATTTAATCATTTGAAAAATAATAATAATAATAATAATAATAATAATAATAATAATAATAAGGCACCCAAATGTTCTTGACTCATGCTAAACATTGTGTGGGGAAAGTTCAGTTCGCGACGCGTGGGACCGCGCCCTTGGGGCTCCACCTGGGGGTTGTTTAATTACAGCCCTCAGTCCATAGCCACTAACCGGTTATGGAGCCTGAGCTCTCCCTGCTGCCGCGGAGCTCAGAGTAACTAGGCAGTAAAATCTCGGCAATGCTGGGGACTCTTATAGTTTAACAGCAGACTATGGGAGGATAAATGCAACGGTCCCTAGCGCAAATGTCGGAGGTTGCGTGAAGGAGTCCCCGGATGGCCGGCGTGATCAGTTTGCCGGCTGCACCTAGTGGCGGGGAGGTCCACGGGATCGGCCACCTTACCATCAGGGTGGTTTTGGTTGAGGTGGGTGCTCCAATCTGTGGGTCGATGGTTATTGGTGCACCAGAAACCTGCAGAGTGGGAGTTGCAGGCTGACGGAACGGTGGCTTACTTGACGCAAGTCAGGAGCAGCCGTGTCAGCGTAGGATGGGTTTTTTTGTGGGTGGGGGGTGGGCGCGAGCGCTATGTGGTGTATTCACTGTGTGGGGGGAACTATGTTTCGTGTATGGTGACCAGCCGGCCGGCTCAGGGAGATGTGGTGCCAATATATCGTAGTGGCCCGTGCAGTCAGGAAGTAGTCCCCTAGGTCTGACCCTCGTATGACGAACGCTCCTTATGGATGTTTTCGGTGAGGCAGCGGTCTGAATGGTGAGAGGCTTTCCAAACGGGTGGGTGAAGCAAAGCTAATATCCGAACACAACAGTGAACGGCGCTCGCGGACGGGGATTGTGGGTCGGGGGAGAGGGTGCAAAGCTCGGTCGCGGTGGGGCTGATGGTCACTGCGGTGACACTATTCGTACGTCATGCTCGGGGTAATAGACCCGGGTCCTACGGGTGTGATTCCGTGGAGGCTGGGTAACACCGTGGCCGAAAGTCTGGCACTCCAAAGGGGCATTGTTGGGGAAAAAACGAGGCACAGCTGGGTCTGTCCTATGACCAGGGCAATCTAGTGGTGTCTCACAAAAAAAAAAAAAAAAAAAAAAAAAAAAAAAAAAAAAAAAAAAAAAAAAAAAAAAATAATAATAATAATAATAATAATAATAATAAATAATATTATAATAATGTATATATAGTTATATACAGTCAAAGCATCAATTTAAAATTTAAAAGTGAACGTGTTGTTTATTATTATTATTATTTAAAAAAAAATGATTGAACAACTTAGAACTGCATGTTTGTTTGCGTTGTCACAACGTAGTTTAAAAAGAAGGCATGTTGAACATAAATAATGAATTTAATTACATAAATATAGAATACCATGGCTTCTCTCAAACTGCAAATATATGCAGCTGGAAAATCAGGCAGGGGTCACGTTAAAGCTGTTAAGTATATATAACAGACCAAAAATCGTCTTTTTACTGACGTTTTTTACGTCATACAGTAACATGAAGACCAATTGAGTACTGACAAAAATTCTATTTTCGTAAAAATTTAATTATATGAAAAATGTATCATACATTGTGCCACAAGTATTATTAATGACATATTTGTTTTTTACGAAAAAAGCTAGGGGTTGTGAAAAAAATACACACCAAAAATACCAATTCTGATAGGAATTAGAACATTGATTAAAATTATACATTATACAGAATATATTATCATATACTGCATATATAATTGACTTTAATTAATGTCTCTGTTAATTTACTAAATAAAAATATTTTAATATTAAGCGTAATTTTCTATGACAGTAGACGTTAAAAAAATTAATTGGAGGGAAGATTTTAACAAATAATCTTAGAAAAATAAATCTAATTAAAATTCTTTAAGAAACACTCAAGAGAAAGAGAGAGTGAGTCATTCTTAGCAGCAAAATTCTATGTGGTTCTACCTCGCTTCTTGGAAGAAGAATGGTTTATGAGCTATGGATGATAATGGATGTGGTGACGTGCCGATATATCGACGGCGGAGGAAACCGGACACTTGTGCCGTATATTATCAGTGCTGTAACTTATATTCTCTCTCCATCCACTACCATCATTTGCCATCTTCCTACAGGATGTCTTACCATCGCTTGTACTTAAACGACCAATATTTCCCACTACATATTTCCTAACTCGACATGTTACTTTATACTAAAATAAGCTCTATGTTTTTGTGGAGCTGCGATATATGGTCGATCGCTATAGCAGTTATATATAAATGAAGGTAGAGGTGTGAGCATCCGAAAGCCATTATATACGTTGAGGGGAGAATTATATCACCGGCACTCGTAGTGTGTGTAGAGCAGAGGTGGGTAGGAAAGTTATAAGGCATATAACCACTCTGTTCTTTGGCAAGAGCTGACCAACACAAATTATGACATGGCAAATTTTAGAAAAAAAAATAATAATAAAAAAGAAAAGGTTACATTTAATGTACACTTTAGAAAGAATGAAATGTAACACCTCTGTCTCGCTAGTACCCCTACAGATAAAATATATGCTGATTTGTATTAGTTTCCTATATACTAAACCCAATTTTACGGTATACTGATGGCAAGCGACCACCAAATATATATATACTTAATATTTGGTGGGCCTCTTTTCAGCCAAGGCAAGTCCGGAGTGATAATGGTCACAAATTTCAGAGCAGGAGTTATGTACGTTCTGTCCAGAAGTGAAGGGGGAGATGATTGCATACATATTTTATATCATTAGATCAAGAGATTCATTGGTACCCATCAGTGATCGTGTTTGAAACATCTTTAAACATTACCCAAAACCTGTATGAGATTATGATATTTATGGCACAAAAAGTAACTAAACTTTTTTGATCCAAAGTTTATTTCGTACTTAATTTACGTTACATAATAATTTCATGAAAAAAAAAACAATATTCGTCTTCAGAAATTTATTAAAATAATCAAGATATGACATGAATTTTACACAAAATTTAACGCCACTCACAAAATAATAAAAGTTGAATTTTAAAGGAGACAGCTAGTACGCGACATAGCAACATTATATTTTATTATTCGTTGATGTCAATAAAAAGTATAAACAAACGTAGAAATACACACACGACATTATAATATATACTTTGTAATCAAAACAATAATTGAGAAAATTAGGTCGTGTGTACTGATAAATTTACAATAATATTGTCAAAGGTTTTATTATATTATCATCAGTACAATTTTTTTCCCCCGCTTTGACAAAAACAATGCAATTTACATTACAAAATATAAAAAATAACAGATGAGTCCAATTTGTGTATTGTCTATGCATGGAAAAGAGAAATTACTTTGTTTCTATACATTAAATTAAATATATCTGGTAACATATAGATACACTAAAATTTTATTTATATCTATATAAATATTTCTTATACACAGTTACATGTAATAATGATATATTAAAGCGATCGTGTTTAATTTCATGTGTTGCTTTTGTGTTATGATATAAAGCAGATTAAATAGAACCATATAATATATAATGGTAGCACTTACAGGCACGCAAGGCACCTCCCATTAATGTGCTGAATTTAGGAATCAGTGGGTGGGGAGAAAGCACGCGGTCAAAATTTCCAAAATTGTAGCGTCAAGATACAATTCATTTCTACTTACTGTTAGTTTTAAAAGTAGGAATAGAAGGTGTAAAATTATGCCACTTGGATTTTTTTACATATATTTTTTACGGGTTTTTTAGAGTCCAGGAAGCATTGCGAAAAAATTATTTTAAGTTCAGGATTCAACCCACAGTACCCCTTTTAGTCCCATCCTGTTTATTAAGAAGTGATGCCTATTGACACATTTCTCTGTACTTTCAATCATTTTTTTTTAATAATATCCGGGCCTTAAAAAATCTAATAAAAAATCAGAGTAGCATAACTTTACATTTCAATTTTTGCAATAAAAAGTTGAGATCGATACTATATTTTTTTTTAAAACTTCAACAATAACTTATTTCGTACCAGCTCCCGAGAGATGTTTTTTTTTATTAATAATGCATACATGTGTAATGTATGTTACACCTTGATTTAGAAAAGATCATTAAAATTAAAAATATGTGAGTAGCGTTTAATAAAATTATAAATTAAAATGTATGTATATTGATATGCATGTATTAATTGGGTGAAATAATAAGTAAATAAATAAATAAATAAATAAATAAATAAATAAATAAATAAATAAATAAATAAATAAATAAATAAATAAATAAATAAATAAATAAATAAATAAATAAATAAATAAATAAATAAATAAATAAATAAATAAATAAATAAATAAATAAGGTCAGATATTATTAAAGAGAGAGGAAAAATATATAGAGTATTATATTATTAACGAATAACGAGATTATGGTAATTTTATTAATCATTTGCAAATATTAATACACATGACATGAAGAAGCAAAAATTAGTAGACATCAACGTACCAAAATGTTCATTTAAATGGTTGCACAAATACTACAGTTGCATTACGGATTTTATTTCGCGTAAAAAAAAAAATAATAAAAAATAAAAAAAAATCACGAGTAACAATTAAGGGCATTGGGTGTAGCACCGGTAGTTGGCAACACTGACGTATCTTCACCATGTTAATTTTTGGTCATTGCTCCTCGGAGTAGTTTTTATGCTAGAGCTAAGCTGATTGCTGTAGTATCAAGATAATTAGTAGCCCAAGTGCACAATTTGGCTAAATAAAGCCTGATTTAAAGAAAAGTATTTTTTAGTAATTTTTTAAATTTACATGCATTTTTCTAAAATATAAAAAAAATACTTTTCTTTAAATCAGGCTTTATTTAGCCAAATTGTGCACTTGGGCTACTAATTATCTTGATACTACAGCAATCAGCTTAGCTCTAGCATAAAAATTACTCCGAGGAGCAATGATCAAAAATTAACATGGTGAAGATACGTCAGTGTTGCCAACTACCGGTGCTACACCCAATGCCCTTCATCCGGAATATATGAGTAAAGAGTGTCTAAATTAAATTATAATGTGCAAAAATGACCTCAAATTATACATATAAGGTGAGTTCAGTACTGCAACAGACAATAATGGTTGCATTTTTTTATTTCATAATTAGAAAATATACCTAAAATTATGCTTTTCTGAATTTTTTCAGATTTTTTGGAGTGCGGGAACTAATTTTTAAAAAAATATTTAAAATCTCTTAATAAGGGTGGTACACCTGATGGGACAACCGTGACGTCATTTGTCGTGCTGTGATTGGCTATTGATGACATCACGGTTGCAGCGATTGGCAATTGATGACGTCACGGTTGTCCCATCAGATGTACCACCCTAATTCAGATATTTTAAATATTTTTTAAAAATTAGTTCCCGCACTACAAAAAATTCAGAAAAGCATAATTTTATGTATATTTTCTAATTATGAAATAAAAAAATGCAACCATTATTGTCTACTGTAAATCATTAAAACAGAAAGCTCATAATTGCTGCACCTACCTAATATATAACCCAGCTCATTGTTATTGTATACGTTCATGACAGACAGATATAGTTCATTAAAATGAATGAGAGACGATATTAATAAACCTTAAATAATCTAAAAGTAGCTTAATGTAATACAAAATAATAGTAACAAACAGACCATGTAGCAACTTTGAATAAGTAAATTTTTAAATGAAACTTTCATATATTATGACAAAAACCTCTTTTCATAATATCATTATTGTATACAGCACAACAATTTGAATGTAGATATATAATGATATAAAATTAACTGCCATCTCCGCTATTGTTGCGGCCCGAGGTGAGACGCTGTGCATTGTTAGAACGTGGTGGCTACGACAGCCGGCAGCGACAGAGGTCACAACAAAGGGACCTGCCTGGCTCCAGGACTTCGCTAATTGGGTTGCACGGTGCTGCATGGAACAACAGTGATGACGTCATCCCAGGTATGTTGTGTTGTACGCTTACAGACAAAATTAATTTAATATTTCAACTGAAACTTCCTATTCGCAATGAGAAACTTTGTAGAGATGGGTACATCTTACATGGGTGGACTCAAATCAGGAATATTGTGCACTAGCTCTCAAATCCTATGGAAGCCATCTTTGTTGACGCCGTAGTTTTTGTTATTTTGAAATTCACAGTAACACATTAAAAGTGTTGCACTATTTTCTTTAACTAAACTCGGGACAATTAAAAAGTTCCCTCTGCCTGATTTGATGGAGCTGCAGCTCCAAAAAAACAAGAAATGCTGATTTTCAATATTGCATGGGAAACGTAAAAGAAGAATACTCAATCTAGACATCCTCCAAAAATGGTTCAAATTCACAACACAGTGACGTTTTTACTGTTCAATGATGTAAACCCTAAATAAAATTAAAATTGTAGTACTTTGTACATCATCTTTGTGCGCAAGCGCATAAGAAAGTCGAGGACAAAAGTAGTACCCTATTTTTATAATATACGAAAAAAAAACTATCTATAAGTGCATTGCCAGTGAAGGAGCTAAATATAATTAAAATACACGCTGCAGAGATTAATATTATAACTGGTGATGACGCTAAACCAATTTAAGTGTATAACTAATTGTGTAACCATGGTAACACGTGAAATATGTGAGATCATGCAAGTGACGTCATTTTAGTCTCTAATAGAAAATCTTGAGAAGGGAAGATGAAAGAAAAATGAAAAGTAATTGACTTGTCATAGAACGGCAGGCTTATATGACGTCATGAACATTAAGGTGCTTGGGAAGGTAATAATTCATTGTCAAGCCTCAGAAAATTAGTTGGGAAGCTTAAAATGTAAGATGTCTCATGAAAGTGCATTTATTTTTTTAAATATATTATATACTACTAGAAGGATGTAAAATAAAAGTTCATAAAAAAGGTAAAATTTGTTTAATTTAAATGTTTATAAATAGAGGGCTTTTGACACGACGAAGGGAGTTATGTTTATAAGGTAAAGCATGAGAGATTGAATTTATTTATATTTTTAAGAGTGGAAACAGTAAATACAGAGAAAATGGAACTGCGGTCAGAAAGAGAGAACCGATATCAAACGATATCGTAATTACGTAATAAGTGTAATTACAAATTTATGTATATGGAAAATCTGAAGCATCTAATACCATCTGATAAAAATATAAAATAGTGAAAAATTATGAAAAATACACCTTTTTTTACTTGACAATTTAAAGGTATTCAAGCAACCTGTTCAGCAGCTTGTGTCATTGACTTTACTTTATTGCTTATCTAGTTCGCTTCGTTTTGGGGATGAAAAAGTTACCTAACCCCACGGCAAGAGGATTTTTCAAGACCTACTGAGATGAACCGGAACTTTCAGCCAAGTAAATCGAATTTTTTAAAATTTCTGATTCGTCGAGTTTTTTCGATTAGGTTTTTGAACAATTCTGATCAGTGCATTAAGCTATACATTATTGAAGAGTTGTAATATCAGAGACAATTTATTATATAAGCATTATTATATAAAAATCAATAACATTATAGGCCTGCGTGTTACTACTATATATTTAGTTTTTCATTACAACCGTAAAAGCTTTGAGAGAATGAGACGAGAGAGAGATATCAAGGGCAGTTGCACATAAAATTGTAATTTGTATTGAACGTGAAAGCATTAAATGTTTCATAATTTTGTAATATATCATTTACATGCTATCAAGATGTAAATTATAATATTATATAATACTTTCTCTCTAATCTAAAACAGACAAAATCTTTAAATATACAATATCGATAATTTCAATGCATAATAAAATATCACATTATTTTTCTATGATATAATAACACTATAAAATATTGATGAAATACTTTACTGCATGCAAGGCTGAAAACTAAGTCAACATTTCATAAATACTTCGATGGTAAATGCTATAAATGTTTTCTGAGCTCATAATTATTACACGGCATGGATATAGTTTTCAAAATAACGTCTATAAACAATTTTTTATACAGTCGTTTATCAAATCATTTTATCGAGGAAAAAAATACCTTTACTAAAAGTAATAACGTGTAAAAAAACAAAGCATATATAGCATTGTATGCACAGTATATCGACTGGTCATATGATGAATGATGATGTAAATATTAAGCACACAGCAGAGAGTGTATACAAATGCTGCTGTACATAAAAGGTATACTTAATAAGTCATATATAGCTACAGGATACATACAGTATATACCACTCTCCACACAAACACGGAGCATTATTGGTGTTCGTCATTTATTAAAGGCAGTACACGTTATATTGAAATGAGTTCAAAAATCAGTAAGCAGTAAACAGTACAGCAACCAAAAATGTTGTGAAATTATCAGGTTATCAAGATTTATTATAATTTTTTACTTTTAAAATTAGTATCTTAATGACTTTTGTAAGTTTTATTTATCCACCTGAGTACATTCAGTCACTGCGAATAAGCTTTATAGATGACAGCTGTTGATTTTGAGTTAGGATAAAACTTGCTCATGACAGACCTAACTTTGTATTAAAATCACCTTAAATTAATTTAATTAATCGTAATTTAGGCAGAAATCTTTAAATCTTTACACAATAATATCACAAATACGATGTTTTTATTTTTTATTTATTTATTTATTTTTTAAGCGCGTGGAATATTAGAATATTCTACTTCACTTAAGGGCATGGAAAAGTAGTAACCTATATTTTGTTCAACGATGTGAATATATATTATATACTGTATATAAAATATATATTTTATCATGCATATATCCGGGTTAAAGTATATTATATAGTATAGCCGCTTCTGCCAGCGATACTGGTGTTGACGAGCTAACACAAGTTTGCACGTGGCAACAATGGAAAACCACCTTCAAAATATTTAACAATGAAGTTATACAGAGAAAGAAAATATAAAGCTCATCCTTCTGATTTCTTCCTTCCCATTCAAATTATCTATAAATAGATTTTATATAGTTATTGAAAATATCAACTTTCTCAAGTTACTCCACCTCTAGGAACTTCTTTCTTCTCTTAATTATCAATTTTATATATTTGAATGCTTTACAGGAAGTGAAATATATTCATTTCTACGTATTTTCAACTCTATATAAAATAATAAAATAAGAAGTCACAAAAATACATCATCTTAAAAATTGATAAAAAATTAAATACACAAGTTCTCAGAGAATAAAATCATTTTTATGTTTTAACATCCTACAATATATATTTTTTACAAGTCATTTTGAAATAAAGTTTGTATTGTTAAGTATTGTAAAGAGACTCTTTGCAAAAATCTCCCTATACCATATATTGAATAGAGGAGCAATTGTTATTTTCCTTTATATAATATATAATAATTAAAATATCACTGTTTTAACTTATCGTATAATTTTATTGACACCATAATAATATAAGATTCAATCCTTGTAACTCTCTCATATTAATAATTATACAAATAGAAAGAGTTATTACGCTATAGCTACGTATTTTCTTTCTCTCCTTTTTTTGTTTTGTTTTGTAAGAAAAAAGGTTTTATGCAAAAAAAATAATAATAAAGAATTTTCTATTTAAATTCTCTCTCACTTTTGTTTCTATTGTTCTTGACGTCTAAATTTAGAATGTAACGGTACGCCGCATGAAGTATGCATTTCCGTGCGCCCCCGAGCGCCTACCGTGCATTGTTTCTGCAACCCGCGCGGCGTGGCTGTTAGAACGGCGGCCTGCCTTTCAGGCTCTCTCCCATCATCATGCATGCCCAGCCGACCGCACCAAAGTTATGTTTGTGTGTGTGTATGTGCTTAGGTGTCTGAACAGCCGTCGTCTCTAGCACGACTTTCAAGAGCAATGTGGCAGTATACTTAACAAATTTCATCCAACCGTCGTGTAATATAACAAAACAAGAGAGGTGGGACAAGAAGAAGAGAGGGGAAAAAAAAAAAACTTAATGGGCGCGATTCACGAAGCAGATAGCCAGTTTTTAACCACGTTTAAACCATACCTGTTTTACGTGTTAAATCACCTGACTAAACGTGGTTAAGCTAAACGCGGATAAAAACCTGGATAAAGGCGGATTCAGATGGCGACAACGGCGATGCACGCGATTTTGACGTAAAAGCTGTGAAATCCTATGCGGCGGCGAATTCGCCGGTAAGCGGCGAATTCGCCGGTAATCGCGTTAATTACGATGCTCTTTTTCTTTTAATCGCCCAATATAGCCACCAATGGATATTACAGCAAGTGCGCATTATTCGCGTCGCGGCGCATGGTAAAAATCGCCATGTGAATCCACCTAAACTCTTTCGTGAATCGCTCCCATTGATCAGAGAAATTAAGTAAAATTTCAAATTAATATATTTTGTTTGTCTCTTTTTTTTTAAATTTAAATTATTCTTTAGTAGTTTCATATATATAGTTTGATAGTATTATGTAATATATTTCTTATTCTCTAGCATTATTTTATGATACATGCATAAAGAATTACATTAATCATTATATTAATGACATTAATATAATGCTTATACAAGTTTTTTCATTGTTTAATTGAATTTTATGTTGAATTCTTTGTAACGTGTATTATAATATACTTCTTCATTTTCAAAACTGTTTGGATTTGATATCTTCAAATTTTAAATATGAAATTATGAATAACCTTTCTTCGTCAAATTACTTTCGTATTGTATTAATTGTATTAAATAAATTGAATGATAGTGTTATTATCAAAGAATAACATTCTTTGTGTTTGATTGCGAGAGGAAAAGCATTAAAATGTCAGATTTTCGGGACAAAATATTACGATTTGGGAATTAGGACGCAGTTAAAGTCTCAGTCGACCATCAGGTCTTTCAAGTTCTGCAACACAGCTTCAATTTAAGCAACAAACTTGTAGCTGCCCTGTTGGCTAGCTTCAAGAAGTTTATACAATGGCCGTAAGAGGGTTCTGACCAGGTCTATAGTAAACTTATTATGGTGATAGGAGGGAAGGGGTGGTGGGCAACAATATTTGATGAAGAGGACAGTAACGCAAATTTAGATAAGTAATATACACTTTTGGTGCTTCTATACGCATGAAGTAGGTTAATTCTGCACTTATTATGCTTCTTGGAATTTCACACCATCAGCCTGGAGAGAATACTTTCTTATGTCTTTACTTGTGATGCATCACCACTTCCACGTAAAACCCATTAAAATGGACTCCCAAGAGAGTTAGGCCTTCTTCGTCTTACAATTCACGTAAATTATTTATTTAAAATTATGGAATTAATTATAGAGAAACATTATCTTTTATAAAGTTAACAAAATATATCATAGCTATATATAATTATAATAAACGTACTACTATAACATATTTTTCTTCTTATAAAGAATAAAGAATCTCATGTGTTTCTTCATTAAGTGATAATGAAAAATGTTTACTGAAAGTTTATAAGATATTAGTTCTGAGATGTTTTAATATTAATTAACTATATTATATAATATATATGTAGTATATACTGTAGATCTTATAGTAAGAAACACAACAAGTTCTAATATAAAACAAGACAACACGTGAAAAAGGACATTTTGAGATTCGAAATTTATTAATAACTTGTGTACGTGTTTTTCGTAATCATAAAAGAGTTAATAGAATGAATATCGATGGTTTCATGACCTTCAGTCAAATTAACAATAAAGCACAATTCTGTATGACAGGGTGCATTTTAAAATACGATATATCTCTTTTTGCACAAGTACTCTTGATATAAATTCCTATCTAAATTATTTCTCTATCTAACAAGTCCATTAGAAATGTTATGTAAATATTGAATTTGCCTGTGCAGCTATGATACCAAGTTACATAATATACGAAAGAGAGGAGAAGAGGGACGGTAGGGTTGACACTTTGTTGACCATATTGCATGACAACAGATTATCTCTTCTCACCACCCCCGCTGCCTATAATATAATACAAGTTCTAGTTACAACAGGGAGTAGTAGTAGTAGTAGTATCATTATAAACGTGTTTGTATGGTCAAAAAGGGTTAAATAAATATTTGCACTAGTGTGAATACGACTATAAACGCTCTCAGTAAGGAAGAGAGTGCAAGTTTTATATAAAATGCTGTTTGAACTTGAGAGAAAAAAAAAATGCTACCCCCACACCACTGAAATAACCTTTGAATGGAATATTTTTTTATTATTAAATAAACCTTATTTTCCTTTGTCCTTATTGTTTTTTTTTTCTGCTCGTCTCTGACGTCAGGGGTCAAAGTTGAGCGACTGCTGCCTTTGATCCGGCCGTGACGTGAGCAGGGTGCAAATGCATTGCTCAGACCTGCTAGCTAGCCGCTATATGTATAAAGATAGTAGCCGAGTGCAGGGCTATAAATACAAGACAGCTGCCGGCCAATTGAGCGGCTATTCAGAAAGCGGGTGAAACAGTAACACGATTTGTCACGTCATAAAGAAGATAACGATACCAACGCTAAGTCACGATTTTTTTTTTCTGTAAAGAATCATGTTTCTTTTATAGCATTGACCGTTTATCTTCCCCCGTCTATTCATTTAATATAATAAAAGTATTACTGCCAGTTTATGACATAACTGAAAATATTATTGTGAACTAAAATGAGATACCATGTTAGCAGCTGGATTCTGTAGCAGACTAACATTCCTGTTTTTCTTGCAGACAAAATGTGTGTGTGTGTGTATCTTTCATAAAAATTAGTGGCTTGTAATTGCTAGATTAAACTTGATGTGATTCTAGTGTGATGAAAAATGATTTTTAGAGGAAAAAAACTTTAAATACTATCACATGGACAATATAGGACAACACGGACAACGAATTATTTTGCTGTAGCAGCCAAAAATTTATCTTCCGAGCAAATTATAACCAAAACTTTATACAACCCTACGTTTACAGTAAAAAAAGGACTATTTGGTCAATTCGAACAAGGAAAGTAGCTATACTTTTGCATTATATTATTTGGACATGATAAAAAAGGGACCCGGCTGACAAAATTGGCAATATAAGTAATCGAATTTTAGTGTAATATTTCTGCATGCAAGTTTCACGAAAGGTAATTTTTTTCGCTTACTTTAAGTATATTTCTTTGTGTTTATTTATAACTAACATTTCTCAGTTCATGATACAAATCCCAAGAAAAATAAAGGTTAAAAAGTTTTTTTATTCTATTCTATAAATTCTTCCAAAATAAGAATTTTCTGACAGATTAGTAAATATTTCATGACTCGTTCTTCTGTACTGATTCATCAACAATTCATATCTTTCGGTTTAACAGACTCTAAATATATAAAACTAAATGCCACACAGTTGAACAAGAATAAGAGATTTCTCTCGGAAATACATTATTTTAAACATCACAGTTATTTTTGCAATTATTAAGTCTCTGATAAGTTTTTAGATTTGATTAAAAAAAATCTCGTGATATTGTAAGGTTTTATTTTGCAAATGGTTGCTTTCTTTTAAATCATAAAAATATAATTATATACATTTAAGAGTTTTTTGTAGACTGTTAAAGTGCTACTGTCTACCAACGACTATATACTGGAGGACGGCCTAGGACAATTTAATGAAGAACCTCGATACTCGACATTTCTCGCCAACCTTCGCCACGTGCTCGGGCGGTTTCTTTGAAGACGTCAAAAATTTGACAGCTTGACAGATTTGACAGATGGCTAATAAAGCGGCATCTTTGACCGCGGTATCTTTGTAGCTGACTCTAGGCCAATCAAATGCGCTAGAAAAGTCAACGTCGTGACGTCACTGGGTTAAGGAAATGTCAGCCGGTTGGCGGCAAAAAAGTTAGGTCGTCCTCTTAGTAAATAGTTCTTGACTGTCTACAAGAACAATGTTAAAACTTAATACTTCTCTTAGATATATCACTTATTAAGAATATTATACAAAATATTATTGATTGAATAACTAAAACTCTTACAGATTTCAGCATATAAAAAAAAATATTATAATGCTGTAATAAAGTCAAATATTAACATAGCAGCTATGTCAACGTTCATTATAAAATTGTGTATATAAGATTTTTTCCATCGTTCTTTTAAAACCATGTCTAAAAATAATTTCTCTTTATATATTTTCCTCTCTTGAATATCTAAAATTAGAATTCTATTGATAAGATAAAAAAAAATATAATGAGTGAGCTTTATTTAATAATCGCAAGGTTTTGTTCCTCTGAACATCCTTGTGTCTGCATGGCTTGTCTCTATGAGTGTTTACGTCACCCCCTTCTTTACGGGGTCACGCATTAATAACATCATCATCATGTACTCCCACTTTACAACTCTATATTCAGGTAAAAGCATTATAAAATAAGTTGGCTCTAAATTTAGATATACTCTTGTACAACTCGAAAAGCATGGTAACAATATTGAAGCTAAAATTAGAAACTCAAGGCTTTTGAGTGGCTCGTGCCTGGTGTGTGTACTTAGCCTGTGTAAAAAAAAAAAAAAAAAAAAAAAAAGAGGACAACTTGGTAGAAACGAAGGAGAGGGAGGAGAAAAGCGTCGTCGTTTTCATTCACAAATCCCTTCTCCTCCTTCTGTGAGGACCACGTTGACAGCCAGCTCAATGGATGTCACGTGGCGTCACTGATTATACGCTTCTCCGCTCTTCTCGTACAAAATCGAAAAAAGACTTTGTGACGTCATAGTATGATAACATCAGTATAGAGTGAAAAATTGCTACACTCAAACGTTCGATGAGAGAGAAAAAATTATTATCGATTAAAGAATTATTGTCAACATTATTATTCTAAAGAATGATGACGGTAATATTCGTGATAATAGTTCATTGACTGTTTTTGACAACTTAAAGGCTCTAGTTAAGTTGAACTCGTTGCATGAAAGTTGAAAAAATAGCGTATATTGAGAGAGAATTTAATTCTTTAAAATATCTGGCATTAATACATCTTATTTATATTGTGCCAACGTAGCATTAATTATACTTATAGTTGGGTGTACAGCAATGTAAGGGGAAAAAAAACTAACCCGTTTATCACATCCAATAAACTGCACAAAATTTGTTTATTTTTATTGTTGCAGTAACCAAAAGCAACAAAGTTAAGCTACAAATGTAAATTTGATGTAAATATGTATACTGCATGGTTGACTTAATTTTTAATGTTTATTTTTATTTTATTTTTTTATTATATTTCCCTCATGAGTACATAAATAACAAGTCAGAGGCAGGAAACTCACAAACAGTCCAATAAGAACAATTCACATCCTGAAGGTTGTGTAGTGAATCCCTGTAAACATGCAAAAATAAGTAAAGAAACAAGTTAGAGAAATAACATATAATAGTTAACAAACCAGAGAAAATGTTTGCTTTAGATAATGCAAATTTAATAAACTTATATGTAAATTAAGGTCAATGATATTCAATATACAACACCATGACTTAATATATATACCCGTCGATACAGAATAGAGTGAAAAAATTGATTTTTTTTTTTTTGTTTTTTTTCGTAACTTAGTCGAGAACTTGGTAAGAAAACCGAGTGTTTAGACAGAGAAAAGAGAGAGAAAGATGTAGCAGAGAGACCTCCTTCTCTTGCTAATTCGAGTCTCCTAACACATACATATTGCACTAGCTTATACACGTTTTTGCATTACAAATGAGGGCGACGTAGAACACCAGCAGCAGTACTACGATGGTAGAAGCGCCCTGGTGAAACAGAATAACAGAGTGACGCCCGACTCTGCTCACTCACTCTCTCTACCCCCCCCCCCCCAGTTCTCTCTCTCTCTCTCTCTCTCTCTCTCTCTCTCTCTCTCTCTCTCTCTCTCTCTCTCTCTCTCTCTCTCTCTTCTCTCTCTCTCCCTACTCGGCCCTTCTCCCCTTCTCGTGCTGTGACGACGGCAAAAACTGCCATAAGGTACACGACATTATAAAAAATAAAGCAAAAGCAAAATAAACAAAGCAACATAGTATAGTAGCTTGTTGTTTTTATATTTACGTACTGTGCCATGAAATATCCCTATATAGTTTCGATTTTTGTATAGAGGCAACATGTAGGTACAATTCCACGCAAAGGCTTTTTATTTATTTTTTTAGTCACGCGAGTGTTATATAATGAGGTGATTTAAATAAAGCTATAAAAATGATTACAAATTCATGCGTTAAAAAAAAATAAAACAAAAAGCACCTACAAAATAGATGGATATAGTTAGAGTTGAAATTATTTAACATGTTTTTTTTTTCTCGTCTGTAATCCTTATATAACGAGACATATCATATTTTATCATACATGACATACTGCGTATATTATATTTATAAGACTTGCTACATACATAATAAGACATGTAATTTTAACGATTAATCTCTGGTACTGCTAAAGACAAAAATTAACCATAATGTATAATAATATTTAATCAGAAAAAGGATTAGAATGAAATACAGTTACAACATATGATCGCGGGTGGTGTAAAAATCAATTAATTGTATATTATAGTTAAAAAAAAAATCAAAGGAGCGTTTTATCTCACAACAACAGCTCAATTTTCATTTTTGGTTTCTATCCGTGGCTTTATATTAAACCTGTATACATTTTTTTCTGCTTCAAAAATTCAAAATTTGTATACGTCTCACTTATTGAAGATAATATAAGATTGATTATTTAAGTCCCCTGAAAGTCCTTTAATATCAAAAGAAACCCGTTTCAGATTAAGCTGAAATTTTTAATTAAGTACAATCAACTGTCAAAAACATATATATAACGATTCCCACTTCCCACTGCATGGTATAGGATATATATATATATATATATATATATATATATATATATATATATATATATATATATATATTATAGTTTTCTATCCATATTTTCACAGTCGCTTTATACGATATATTTACAAAAAACATAATACAATATATTATCTGTGATATTAAAATTCACGTAAAACTATCAGAAACTTTGAACTTCCATGAGTAGTATGTTTTATTTGTGAGACTGCTTACAAAATTCTTTAATTTACTGGAAAAATTCAAAAATGGAAATTTTTAGAAAGTCTCGGATTGTAGTTACTATGAGATTGAAGGCACATATAAGACACACAGTATATTAAATTGGAAGTTTATATTCCTTGTCAAAAATCTTTCTACTCGTACCTTTTACATCTACTGCTAGAAAACACGGTACTTGTAATATTTTATAATATTTTTCTCTCAAGCTAAAATTTTCTGTGTTTTTTAGCATATTATTTTTTCAAACATTTGCAAATAAATTAAGTTTTACATCAATACAGTTTTAAACATAATAAAAAAATTTAAAATATTTGCAATGGATATAACGTGAAGAAATATACAGTACAACAAATATTTTTAAAATTACAAAATGAAATAATTATTTATTATTGTGTAGATAGATCAAATTCAATTCCCCTATTAAGCTGTTAACAAAATTATGTGTATATAATTATATATATATATATATATATTTATACATATATATGGTTCAAATATTCAATAACTATATTAGAGTGCAATGAAAAGAGAATGAAGGGTAACCATAGACGTAGAGCTCACGTGACCATTTTATGTTAAACTTACTTTATGATTTTCTTTATGAAGTTAAAAATGAACTGCAATATAGTAACGAAATTTTGTTCTATATGAGTGCTGAATCCATAAAAATCATGCCAGCAAAAAAGGACGTGTTTGCCTCTATAGTATTTTTTTTTTTTTTTTTCCCATGTGCTTTAGTGTCTAGATGAGATGTCAATATTCGATGTAAATAATAGAGCGAATGTGTTTGTTTTAGCATCAAGCACGTGATCAGTCTATCGACCGAGTGTGCACCACGTGGCATTATGACGTCACTTGGTGCTAGTTTTTGACAATAATCATCTCTACGGATACGATTCATGAACTAGTATTATATAACGTTCATTTTATAATATTATATTGCTAAAAATAACATCGTTCTTTTATAAAAAGAAAGATGGATAATATTTATTTATTTTTCACTACAGCATTTTATAATGCTGCATTATAATGTGAAAAGTCAAACATAAAAATAAAACAAAAATATGATTGAACAATATTGTACATAATTATAATAATAAATAAATGCTATTAAAAAGAATGAATTTTATTCTAACTCTATTTTTTTCCTTCCAGAATTACAAAAATAGTAATTATAAATAAATTATTCCATTATATAAAAAAATGAAATATTTTTATAATATAAATTAATATATTTTATTATTATACATAATATGTATATAGAATGGTTTACAGCGTTATATATAGGATAGAGCTAGTAATTTAATATGCAAACCAAAATAGTATTCTTTTTTAATATTCTAGTATCTGTCGGATTACATGGCGATATACATTCAGCTGTAATGACGTCATGGTGTCAGTACAGTTCAACATGAAGTACACTTACGAACAGAAATAATTCCCCCCACAAATCGAAAACAGGACTTCGACAAACTGCAATGAAATATAACATAAATCATTCTTGATTAATTAACAGCGTTGTTTATTAAAGTCCGATCACCTCAAAATGAATGTCAACATTTATTTATTCGCTGCAGTCTATAGGGCAGCGCCACGAGATTGTTGGGTTGCCTACTTACATGATAACGCTCAGCTGTTTACCTCCCCTCCCTTCCCCTATCGTTGTTATACCATATGCTTAAAACCATTGAAAAAAAAAAATAGGAAAATTGACATTGTTGCCAGGTATAATTATTATTTAAGAACACGAAAATGTAGTTTGTGTATTCTTTAGAAACTAGCAGATGATATGGATTTGATATAAATATAATAATTGCCGTATATAATTTATAATTATTTTTTTTTCTTTTACATTTTCTTTCCTTACACGCTGCTGATGCAACACAACAATAATGCGCGGCAGGCTCCTGTAAAGTACGCAATATGCGTTGCTGTGACTACACGTGAGCCTGGCCTATTAATATAATAGTGTTCATAATGGAAACTTGGCAAAGTAATAAACTGTACTTTTTCTTTTTTAAACGATTAATATGAAACAGTCATTTACATGTATGGAATACGTATGAATACAGTAAAATAACAAATGAATGTAATCATTCATTGTCAAAGTGTTTATAAAGTCTATAAAAGCTTGATACAACAGTAAAATCATACGATAATTATATATGTAATGAAAGTATCACATTTTAAGAAATGCATGAACTTGCGGGTATAGTACGCCTGCAATCTTTAGAGGTACCGCAACCCGCAAGTGTTATGTGCACAAACATTTGCCTACCTTCCTAGGCGTTTTAATTTTGAATATTGTTAGACTGAACACGGTTGAAGTACGTACGTACAGTACTTACTTTTAACCATATTAGACAACGATTTATTAACGTCGGTTACAAAGTACCAAGTTTAAAAGAAACCCTGTTGATATATTTTCACTGCAGTTCAGCACTAATTATTTGTACATCAATGGGCAGTTAAAGAAACAAGTTTAAAAACTCAATTTTGTATCCAAATTGTATCAATTGTGTAAAAGTTTATTGTTACTATGTGATATTCAAACATGTTATAGACACATCAAATCAGCTTATTGCTAAATTCAGTGAGTTACATTATACAATAATTATAAATGCGCTGTTCAAATTTATAATAAACAACCTTATAAATTTGAAATAGATGACATAATTAAAGGGCATAATTCAAACAATTTCCTATTATTTTGATTAACTATAAAATAACGTTATAATGATAAATTTCGAATTAATAAAACTTTATGTACATGCACTATGGGCAAGTACAATAATGCAGCTTAGTGTAGCATGAACCTTTGTGTAACATTCCTCGCATGGGGAATTTCCATTACAAAGGACTTAACCATTATTATTATTATTATTATGATGATAATTATTAACTCCCGAGGCACTGTCTCCCTTCTCCCTCATTATCTTGCTGCATGTCTACATATGCCTCTACAGTATGATAAAATACGGATAACAAGATTTTGTAGCGCAGGAGGCACACGTACAAATAAAATTTAGAGCTATGGAAATACAAATGAAATTTATAGCAATGTTAAATTTCTTGGGATATTTTTTTTAACAAGAGATAGAAGCATCGAATTTTGTAATATATCATGTATTATATTGCCATATTACCATATTCATATCTAAAAAAAATAATACAAGAAAAAAGTTTTAAAATGCAATAATGTATATTTACTCAGACATTTTATTCCATAGTGAAATATTCTAAGGATTTATTGTATTTAGGGCAAAACTTAGTCTTATCTGCTTCTTATATATATATATATATATATATATATATATATATATATATATATATATATATATATATATATATATATATATATATACACATATATAAAACTATTTGCATATATTGCATTTTAAGTTAGATTATAGTCATTATAGCTACAAAAAAAGAAGAAAAATATTAATGAAAAGTTGACCCACGATGCAACCTGCATGCATGTAAGCTTTAAAGTCCCGTCTATTTTTTTTTTTTTTTAGTTATATGGTTTCAATTCTTAGTTAGACAAAGATTTACAAAAATCAGTTTAATTGGACATATCTATACAAAAGATAAAGACGATCGTTTCTCAGTCACTATTTTCTTTCGGATAAACAGCGGACAGAAATTGCTAACAGTGTATCGTTAGAAATTATGAAAGCAATAAATTTAAGAAATAGAGAGGAAATTTTAACTTTCATATATCAACTTCTATTGTAAATTTATGAATACAGGTTCAACATTAAGTATGATATAAATACAGTTCGTCAAATATCGGAAGAAGCCAGAAGTGTAATTCCATTTCCATTTTCAATTCAATCTGACATTCTACAGATATTTGTTTTCCAAAATCTCTGCTTTACTTTAAGGAATTTATTAAATTTTATAAAAGACTCCTTTCACTTTAATGTACTTCCTGGAGTTAACTTTAAATTTGTTAAACTGTACATATATCTCAAATTTAATACGCTATGTACTTTAAACCAATAGCAAACAGCTTGAAGATGTATTGATTTCTAGAAGTACCATCAATCAAGCCGAGAAGGTTAGGAGATCAGCTGGTAGAGGACGCAAACGTGTTCTCCCACGGTTGCCACAAATTGCAACACATCAACACGAGCGATCATAACGTCAAGAGTAGACTTAAACTGTAGTTGCTATGGTGCGGTTTTATAGAACTTATTATATTGAAATATTAATTCTACATATTATAGTAGCTGCAAGTAGGCTATGATAAAATATCTTGAATTTGTTCTACATTCTTTCTATAAATAAATTGTCTATTTGGAAATTTATACTATTATTTCCCTAATACATGCAGGCAGTATCGGGCCTTACACAATCCAGCCTTTCACAAATATGAACTTTAATCATCACCTTTCGATTTACCACTTCCCTATTCTGAGCACGTTCTATTGTAATTATCCCATGTATCAATTACATGCATTTATAATGAAAAAAATTGCAAACCCACAAGGCGTAAATGCTTGAACTTGTACACGTGAAGATTTTAAAACTGCAAACGGAAATTTTAAAGTAAGACGATTTTTTTTATTATCAACTATCTCTTATATCTAACTTGTCTACTCAAAAGTAGAACCTAAATGGACAATGATTGAGGGCGGACAGGAAAGGTCAGAGCCCATACACCCTAATAATGTGCCCGATAACCTTTTAAGGATGAAAAGAGTGTTAAGAAAATTGGATTAGAGGTTACTAGGAAAGGAAAAGGCTGTGACCTTGTGATAGGTACTGCTCAGGGATTTACCTGGAAGTGAGGATGGGAAACCACAGGAAACATGGGACAATAAAATCATGAATGCATAAAAAGTTTATGAAAGATATGTTAATGCGAGAAATGAGTAAATTTCCGTTTTCGGACCATCCCCCGAATTTATAAATATTAAATTAATACAGACAGCCGCAGGGCAATTGCACAGGCAACACCGCACTGAGTATGGCTGGGCGGGAGAAGGGGGGAGTGAGTTCCATGGAAAAATGGCAGCAGTGTTGCCTTTCGTGATTGCTGACGTCAGCAATCCACAATTTAGTTACTCGCTGGGAGTTTACCCTGAGGCTCTCGCCACCGTGTGGTATGTATTCATACTCAGTTAGTGGGTAACTTTTAAATAAAAAATACTTATTTTTATGGTCCCCTGTCCCTTTAAGGCAGGCGGTGAACTTTTGCACCTCCAAAATAGTGTTTACTTTCTTCGCGCCGTGACCTCTGTGAACCTAGCTCAGGAGACGATCCAGATTAGAAGTCCGACACATAACTGTGACACACTTCACAGTGTTCGATCTGCATTAGAAAGGTGATATATATTGACATAAACTGCTCAGAATACATGAGACTGTGAATCAGTCTTTATAGACAAGAGTTGTATGCCATGGGCCATGGGTGGCTCAACATTTGTGAATGTGAATGACGGGCTATCCTTTTTTGAAAAAAATTGAGCAGAGCTGTTACGCTCACGCATTTAAATAGATTTTTTAAAAATTTTGCTCAGTAAACATTTATATAATTATTATATTCAAATTTCAAATACCTTTAAAGATTTGTTGAAGTCTTTAAATTTTAAAAGCTATATATTTTTTTCGAGCCCTATTAATGTACTTATTTTTAGTGTCTTTGAGGCATTATATTTTTTAAGAACTTTTACTTGTAGGTACTTTTAGGGCATTAGCTAAGAGAATATGCCTTCCTTCTCAGGCTTGACTGTTAAATTTTTACGGTAATTGGAGTTAAAACAAGACAAAATCCAGAGTCACGTTTCATTTCATACTATATTGAAGCTACAATTTTTTAAGGTTAAAAACAAAGTGTTTACCAAATTATTTCATATTTTATAGTATAAAATATATATATATACTTTAGACATCTATTTAATAATTTAAGTAATATAATAAATGTTTTAGGGACATATTTTCTTGACAGCATAGCAAATAGCACAGTAAATTGTTATTTTTTATATAAACTGAAGGAACCAAAAACATTTTACCAATTTGATATCGAGAACGTTTTCATTCATTAATAAATTGGATAATTAAAAAAAGTCATTAAAAATTCAATGGCTTCTTCATATTAGACTTCTTTGCTTTTAGAAGAAATTATTTATAAAAGGACTACTTTACCTACAAAAAGAAATTCTTTTCGTTTTTAAATGTTCAATGCTTTATTTGCTTAAGCAAGAAAAAAATATTTTTTTTTCAAGATTTTTTTTTAAATTCTTTTGTTGGTGGCTTGAAGCTGTTCTTATAAAATGCAAAATAAGTTAAAAGTCTTGCATGCTTGTATGAACTTTAACAAACTTATAAACGACTTACTGTATTCAAAGTACTGAAAAAGATGAAAGCAAATATTACAATCATAAATATATGTACTTATAAATTTTTAGTGGTACTTAACTACTCATAGCTCACAGATATATATATATATATATAATATATATATATATATATATATATATATATATATATATATATATATATATATATATATATATATATATATATATGTATATATATATATATAATTTTTCTTTAAGTATCATTACTAAGAATCTAGTAGTTTTTGCATATTAATTTACTTATTGACATCAGATAGAACTACATAATGTGGTTTTACTAATATTACTTAAGAAGTTACTGCATACAGGAGGAGATATTATCCATTGGATAAACGAGAAGAAAACCAACAACGTCCATGCAGTTCAACATTACTTTGATGACGACGACGCAACTTTAGCTAACATGACGAAAAAGGAAGTTTCTTCTACTTTCTTGTTACTGCAGCAGCCTGTTTTATTTAAATATACTCGACTAGCAGCAGCAAACTTCTCCTACTTGTTCCTCCACTTCATCAATATTAAGTGAGAAGGAGAGATGACGGCATACAAGCCAACAGAGACTCAGAGAAATAGTAATATATCCAGTTTATTAAATACACGACGAGCTACTCATGTCTCGTCAATCCATGAGATGTACAGTACTTTCTTTTTATATATAAAATAATTACTTTAAAAATATAATATTCAAGTTATATGAAAAATTATACATATATTATATACGTCATTCCAATGTACGTAATATCATGTATAAAGAGTTTGAAATACTTAACTATATATAATTTAAATATTATATGTAAAAAAAATAAATATGATCCTGCTTTTTACAGATTTTCTGGGTATAGATAACAAATTTACAACAAATTCTAGAAATAATTAATTATTAAATATGACGTTGTAGGCGTCACTGAACAAAAAAAATAAATAAGAAATAATTGAACTTCCATTAAATAGTACGTACACTCTTAATAGGTTTTCAACACCTGATTTAAGAAAAAGAAATAAGAACAAATAATATAGTGTACTGCATGCAGTATTTATGTTTTTGTTGTTGTTCTTGCAATAAAAACATTAGCAGGTAGTTTATTATTTACGAGGCCATTCAATGATAACAAAAAAACGAATAAACTTAAGTTATGTAAAGGTATAATGCATTAAAACTATACAGTATAAGACATTACAGACCTGCACACCATTATGTCTCAGTTTTCATCGCGAACTGAGAGGACTCGTAATGCATAATATTTTATCAGTTATGTCCTATATATGATCAGTAAAAAAAATTAAAAAGAGGAAAAAAGGTACAGTTTTCGTCGTAGAAAATTTCCTTCGTCAAGAGCTGACAATTAACAATGTTCGAACAATATATTCACGATATTGCCAAAGAAATTGAACGGGGTGAAGAGCGTACAAGTTATAGGCTTCCTTAATTTCTCTCTCCCTGGCTGTATCCTCCTCGTTTGGCAAGTAAACAAGCTTACTTTGCTAAGACCTCATCGCCGACTCGACATCACGTCAATCACGAGATTTGGAGGCGGCAACAGCAGTCCGATAATCCGATAAAAGGAAAGATGCTGATGCCTTAAATTTATACATATACTATATCTCATATATATAATATATATATATATATATATATATATATATATATATATATATATATATATATATATATATATATATATATATATATATATATATATATACAGTATACACAGAAGGAAGTTCACTCGCAAGCAAACTGCGCATTTCATCTTTAAATTATTATTTTACTTTCAATTTTTTTACGTTTTTTTTTTTATGGAAGCTATAGATTTTGCAGGGAAAAAAAATCAATCAATTTTAATTGCGTAAAATAAACTTTAAAAAGGTATAACAATAAACTAATGTGAACAACAGAGAATATTTACAATAATTTTACTAATATACACTATAATGTTACAAGTCATTAATTTAATTTTTACACTCACATTTAATGTTATTATTAAATAGTTTTAGGCCCTTGTTTATCATCAACCTTTTACATTTACGTAAAATTTAATTTGCCGCTACAATGAAACAAAACGATTCTGTGCAGTAAGGCTATTGCGCAGTATTTTACGCCTCGCAGTGGGGCCAATTAAGGATTGGCTGGGAACCCCCTCCTCCGAGCCGCCAGTGTGGGCAGCAAGCGACAAGGAAAATGTGTCGTTATAATACCTCAGTAGACACGAATAATATAATGTTCCCTTGAATAAATTTTACTTTCAGAATACCCAGAAAAAAATAACATTAAAAGGAACACCACATTTTGTTTTTATGATTTTGAAATAAGCATTACGGAGAAAACGTAAAATGATGTTTTAAAATATTTAATAAGTTATAAATATTTTATGTTTAAGTACAAATTGTAATGTTGACCTAATGGAGTTCATCTAGACTGGGGAAATGAGGAACTAAAGAGAAAGGGATTGAAAAAAAAAATGTTTAATTAATTTTGTTCATGTATACAAAGGGAAGCGTTGATAAGGTTGTATTTTTAATGCTCTCGGAACAGCTTGAATTTTACCCAGCTACCTTAAAAAAACAGATGGTAAAAAAGTAGCAATTTTGTAATTTTGGGAGTGGCAACAAAAGCATCCGGTCCCCCACATGCATGTATTTTTTTAAGACAAGATATAAAGATTGTGCACTCCATTGAAAAAAGTGTCTGATCTCCTGAAAGCTAAAATTATGCAGGTCTGAAGGAGGAGTTGACCGCCCAGTGTATGGCGCCCACTGAAGAGATTATGCAGCTCAATTTCTACCCATCACGGTATAACATACTTGAATTAATTTAAAATACATCGTTTATTTTATTTATTTTTCCGATTTTAATGTAGAAATTAAATTTCTTTATTTAGTTTGAATTAATAGTTTCACTGTTTCATCTGAAAAAGTAACGTTTTGTGTGGTTGAGACACAACTTTTTATGATTATTATTATTGATTTTATTTCAATATCATTTAATAAAAATGATTACATCTTCAATTTTTTTTTTTTTTTTATAAATAACTTTTATTTGCATAAAGTATACATTTTGTTCACGTCAAAGTTAGTAAGTATTCATGAGATCTACAATATTTATTTTACAATTTCAAGCAATTGAACGTTTGCTGTTGACCACATGCGGTGCTGGCACATAAAGAGACTATAATCTACAAAGACTTATTCTTGTCTATAGCTCTATAAGTTCACCAAACCGTACTGACAGTCTACATACTATACACAAAACGACGTATGCATGTAGGTAGACCGCAATGGTGATGCGAGGAGCTGCAGAACGGTACAGTGCAGGTGTCTGTGCTGCCGGGCCATGCATAAGTGATAAGGTTGCTGGTCACAGCAAGGGACTGCTTGCTTGGTTAACCACAAGCGGTGATAGCAGCAACGGCAGCCAAGTGACCCGACTTGAGCTCGGTTTACATGTCTTTGTAAATCAAAGAAAAGGACGTCGCACATCTATTAAAAGTAAATCCATATTTCTTTACAAAGTTTTCAACAAAGAGAGATTAGATTATTATCATTACCTCAATGACATTAATAAACATTTAAATAATATCCATGTGCTTTGTATTAATGAAAATCACGACTACTGATTGGTCACTATTTATTATATGACCCTGTAGTGACCAATCAGAAAGCATGATTTACTTTTTCCCACTAATGTATTAATTTTTTGTGTACGGTTGACCATGTACAGTTTCCATGCAACTGCGCGTTGAGTGTTCACGTAAATCCTCCTTAAGCCGAGACAAGTCAAAGAGCCCGGGGCAGCTCGTGAGGATTTTCAGACTGTCACGGTCCACTCCGACTTTACTTGGTCCCTGGAGACGCTGAGGCCATTAGGTAATCTCGGCAAAATAGTATAGGAGTGAGGACAGAATACTCTGCTTAAAATTAGATTAAGCAATGGTGCAATACCTAATATATAGGACTTAATTCAGTACTTCCTAATTGAAATATATTTTTTATAAAAGAAACTTTATCAAAAATGTTATTTTTTATTAATTTTTATAAATAATTTCTAATTTTATTTAAATGTGAATTTCTCAAAATAAAACAATACATAAAAATGAATAAGTTTCAAACGGTTCAGCTTTATTATATCAAAGTAGATATAAAGATGTATCATGTATATATAATAATAATAATAATAATAAAGGACTTTATTTATAAGAAAAAAGGCTTTATCAGGAGTCAGGACTATAGGCAGTCCTATCAACTAAACCCAATGATCCAAATAAAATATAAAATATGTATGTGTATATATATATATATATATATATATATATATATATATATATATTATATACAGTGAAGCCTTTTTTCCCTTTTTTTTTACTCAAGAATATATATATTTTTTTTAATACTGCACGCAATATTGTCCCTCCTTGTCTCATCATCTCGGCGTTGCATTGCCCCTGCTGGTTATGTATCCCGCTCCATTTAGATGCTAAACATGTTGCCTAACCCTAACCACAAGATAACAATTCTACCCTTTTATTTTTTATTTTTTTCTCTAACTACAGCCTTTTGAATTGAATATTACACTTTATTATTCACCTACAAGTTAGTACTAACATTCAATGGAATTCTGCAGGTTTTATTACGACCACAACAAATTAATCACATATATTATTTTGTATTAATTGTAGATTTGGCAGCACCGTAATCGTGGGCAATCTTCGTACCAATGAATTTGACCCCTCCTCGTCATGTGACGACACATGTCAGGACTCGTAACTTTAATACGACGTACGTTACTTAGAACCCAAGTCAAGCAAAACTGTTGCGTAATACTAAACAAGTTCACAACATTTTCTTACATGCTTGTCAAAATACATGAACGTAATTTTATATAATATATTATGTACATTATAATATAAACCTTGTATAATATATAATATAAAGGGGAGAAAGTTTTAAACAAATCCTTTTTTGGTATTATATTATAAAACATTAACATTATAATATAAATAAATCAACATCAGTATATTATATTATATATTATGTACATGTGTTAAAATTTGTATGAAAAATATTACCATCTACAGTATCCACACCACTTTTCCACCTTCCCCCCCACTCACACTTTCGCCTTTTTTTTTTTTTTTTTACTTATTTATGCTCTATTACTAATTTATTAGTGGTTAGTTTCAGTACACTCACACCCACCCACCCACAAACTCCCTCTCCTCTTAATTCTCTAATGTTACTTGAAGCGTAAAACACATAACGTGACAAGAAGTAAGAGAAAAAGAGAGAGAGAGAGGAAGGGGTTGACCTGAATGCAATGATGGGAAGCCTTTTAGTTAATGGTCATTAAGCTTTCAGTCTTCGCTTATATCAACGGCTTACGTTCGCTCGGTGACTTAGTATAGAGGGCGCTAGTTCCCTAAGGATAAACAGCTTGTTCAGGTGGAATGAAGCTCCTGTACAGTAGAAGGCCTCAAAAGACGCCGGTGCATCCGCTACTCAGAACCCTCAAGTGGCGCCGCGAGCGGAGGAGACACCCGTGCCTTTCCCACCAGGGAAATCACCAAACCACCGCAGTGCTGTCAAATCTGTTTCGAGAAACTTTGAAAAGCAATTTCTGGTGACTTTTTTTTTTCTAAAAAACTTTAAGTGTGTGCATAGTTGCTTGAAATGTTATACAGAAGAGAAAAAGAAGAAAAAAATTGAGAGAAAATAGAAAAAAAAAAAGTTTATTCATCATAGATATTTGAACTTGTTGAAAGTAAATAATAATATTCAAAGAATTCTGTACAATAAAAAACATATAATAAGAAATTTTTTATTTTTATTTTGATTATTTTTTTATGAAGAAGTAAATGTGACTATTTGACGTTAAATTGCAATTTGGCTCCAAGGTTTATCAATGTCCCGTGTGATTGCTTGAAGGCTGGAATGTGATGACGTCATTCTCCTCGCCGGCCCGCAGCAAGAATGCTGGCAAAATGGGATTAACTCCTCCGGCGCCGCTCACCTCCCGAGATACTAGGGGGGCTCGTCAAGAACGTGATCTGTCGCTGGGAGCTTACGATCATCAAAACACTCAAATTAATTTTTTACTACCTCCACAACTGGCCGGAAGTGATAACTTTCAGGCCTTCTGAACATTATTTCAGCTTTTGAACTTTGCAAAGGGAGTTGTTATAGTATGAATACTGTATGTAAAATTTCAATACTTAAATACAAATAGGAAGGCCAGAATCTTGTCACTTCCAGCTACTTCTGAAGGGAATATAATCAGTTTTTTACTGTATTGTACGGGACTATTATGTACCGCTAGAAATTCCATAAAGATACGAAGCGAACAATTAAATTGTCGATATTTTTTTATAATGGTATTACAGAGATAGAAAATAAAATCATCATTAAAAGGAATCTATGTTTTGTATTTTATTATTATTATTATATTTTTTAAGTAAATGCCATGGTATTTACAATTTTTGTATATTTTTTTACAATAGACTCTTGATAGGTTTTTAATTGGAATTAAACACAGGCAACCTCTTAAGTAGATTGTATAATTTATATAGTTTTATCTGTTTGTAGAATCCATTTGTAGTGTACACTCGTCACCTTTGAAAATTTTCCACTTGTAGTCTTATTAATCACCATGCCCTGTGTTATTCTTACGGAGCATGGTGATTAACAAGGCCGCAAAAGGAACCTTTCCAAGGCGACGACTGTACTACTTCACATAAAAATGGGCACTAAAATTTACATTAATGCTATACATGGTATAACACACTGTATAATTATCTCATTATTATAAAATATATTCAAATTATACAATAATTTCAAAACATTCATAACATCTCCGTGGTATTCACTTTAAAACTATAGTGAGTATAGTTTGTTATTATTTTATATAGAAAACTATATAGCTTTAGAGACTAACCAAGAATTTTCTAAAAATAAGAAGAGAGAGCCTCAAGGGGTCTAACTTTTCCGACCAAGGGCTACCCACACGCCGGCCACTCTGTAATCATGGTGATGGATACACCACCCCTGCAAGCCGAGTAGGTACGTCACAAGCTAGGGTGTCCCTACGTCGTCTCATCATAACAAAAATAAAATTGGAAGCATGTTTGCATGAAATAAAATAAAAATAATATTAAAAAAGGTATCGTTATATTTTCATCTTGTGAGGGGGGGGGGAAGTAAATATGGAAGTTTGCTTTTTAGGAAACTGATACAAGCTCGTCTATATGGCGAAATTGAGATATTAGAATGTGAAAATTTTAGTAGCCTAATCGAAAGAAGGGGTAAAAATATGCTACTGTGAATTTTTTCAGATTTTTTTTGAGACCGGGAACTATTTTTAAAAAATAGACTTTCAATAATTTTTTTAAAAATAGTTCCCGGTCTCAGAAAAATCTGAAAAAATTTACAGTACCATATTTTTACCCCTTCTTTCGATTAGGCCACTAAAATTTTTACATTCTAATATCTAATTGTCCACTTCTCTTTATCAGTAGAATTATTATCGGTGTTTGAAATGTCACAACAATTTAATACACAGTAAATGCATGCAGCTTTAAAACTATAATGCTGCATCACATGTAATTGATTATATATATTATGTTATATATATACATTTGAACTAAAAAAATAGTGGTTCAAAAGTTTTGAAAAATCTCTATAAAAAGCTATCATATTTTATAAGATTGGTTACTGTTGAATTAAAATTATAGGGTACAAATCCTGGAGACATGATCCTGGAGACAGTTAGGGTTGAAATTAACATAAGTCTCTATGGGAACAGATGATTTGTAGTCATAATTTATTTCTTAAACTTTTCAGTAACAAGCACTGAAAATTCATGTGTTGGCATTTTTTTGGCGTTTCCTTTTTTTTTTAAACAATTTTCAATTTTCAGATTGACACAAGAGAGACACTGACTCGTAATTTTAATACGAGTATAAAACTGCTGCATGCGCATATGAAAGAGACAGATCCCAAGGAACTTGATGATTAAGTGTTTCAGTACGTTCCTCCATATGGGAGACAGATTAGAGATTACAGTGATATTTTGTTTAATGGTTTTTATTTTTATAGGGTTTTTTCGCCATAAACATGGCGATAATATACTGACACTTTTGTAATACAAAGCCAACAATGATATAATTAGTAGATATTTTACTAACTCACTTTGGTATACAATCATCTTCAGATTATATAAAACTCATTTTTGAAACGGAATTTATTGTTTTAAGACTGTCTTATAATGCTGGAAAATAACAGTGTAATATGATATCCCTATATATATAAATAATAAAAACTTGGTAATATTTTAATGGAATATTTTATAACTAATTATAAAATCATACATATTTAAACTTGTTAACATTACATCGATATTTTATATCGTGGTTATGCAGACGACCGCTAGCGCGCATGGTGAGGCATCAGAGCGGAGATTTTGCCTAATTAATGTTTACCCGTCTGTATGAGTAACTTGTCCACCTTAATCTGACGGACAAAAGGCTGACGCGAGATAGCCTCGAAGGCTAATGTGTGAGTATGACCGGCCTGCATGTTACAATGTTTACATTATACAATTTTATATCACCTAAATATATTATAGATTATACCATAGTGCCTATTCCATTAGTAAGTGTAATCATAAAAATAAAATAATATAATTATATACTCTATAAAATTAACATAAAAAGTATTATTACATAATATAAAAATATCAGACTGTAAAAATAAAACGAAATAAAATACGAAAGGTCACTGGTAATAATATTATATTATGGATGAATTTCGATTAGCTCGTCAATTTACATTGAAGTTAAATACCAACAGCTAATAGTCATGTTTAAGAGAGATTGACAGATTCTTGTTGCTGTTGCCAATTTTTCCATGCGCATGTAGTAAGCGAACGAGAGTATAATATATATGTTGCTTGGTTGACGTATAAACTTTGAATTAATGTTGTTATTATTATATCATAATTATCTTTCACACAGAGGATAAAAGGGATAGATATACAGCTTTATAATTTAGTACGATATTATAAAGATATATAAATTTTGTATTACTTATTAAATAATTAAGTATACTTTGTAAAACTTTGTTTTGTTTTCTAGAGAACAAAATATGTTGGGAGGGTATTTATTGCAAACTGTCATACGATGTTCTTTGACATTTCAAACTTGTACTATGCGTACCAGTTTAGCATTTTGTTGAATCATTTATAATTTATTTAACATGTTAATTCATATAATATATAAAATTTGCATCAAACGTCTCGTGGTAACGATGGTGTAACAAACAAAAAATCTATTGTGTAGTTCACTTTATTTCAACTACAGTAAAGATATTTTTTTAAATTTTATAGAATAATAATAAAATTGATCAATGTCAATTTTAAAGCAGGGAAACTTTTAATTTGTAGTTTATTTGATATTATCAACATTTACTACAAAATTAATTATGTCGGTTTCAAAATAAAAGGACCCGGTTATCAGTTTAAAAGTTTACTACATCAATAAAGATACAGGGTTTCATCAAGGTTATTTAATCTTAACTTAAATTAAATTCATTCATTGAAAAAAAGAATATATTATTATATGGAATACTATGAACTAAAAATAAAAGAAATAGATTGAATAGTATAAGTAAATTGAATCATCTCCTCTGTTCAATTCTATAAAATCAATGTGAGAAGAAAAAGATTTTTTTTATTATTTGATGCAATATATTCTATATAAAAAAGATTTTAATTTTATTCGTTAAGCAATTGATTAAACGAGTTCATTGTGTTGGTTCGTACAGCGTTAAATTAAGCCGTAATGGAGTACAAAAGCGCGCTGGCACGTGAGCTGAGAAATCCTGCAGTGCCTGCTACCTCTCTGCACTTGCCGGGATTCGTGGTAGCTCCATCTCGTTTGTGGCCCATTGGGAAGCCGCACTGGGGAATTAGCAACCGAGAACTCATCCGAGGGGCACGCTGTACTTGGCTTAACTGATGACCAAAACGAAGTGTTGGAATAGTTAACGTTTCATTACTCTTCAACATATTTGTTACAGTAGATGAAGATATTCTTTTCAAAAGTAGTGCCCTCTCCCTCTCCTCTCTTGATGTATGAGGCAAAATACATAAAATGGGTGAGTCCACTCCTTTACCAGCACCCTTTAAAACCATGCTCCAAGCCATCTATTTTTTTCCCCCATAGATGCAAATTGCTGTAAATGAACTATAAATTAAATAAAATTAAAGATAAAACGAATGTAAATCGTCATTTAAAAAAAATCATGCGGTCAGCTAAATGTAAGCTAAATTTATTTTCGCTAAAAATTATATATAGTAACTATGTCATTTCGTTATTATTAATAATTAATTATTAATCTCATCACAATTCTCTTTAAACTTATTTTAATAGCATATAACGCTGCAACAGCCACCTTGGTAATTCATAGAACAAATTATAAAATCAAGACTTCAGCACACATTTTTTTTTTTTTTTTTTTAATACGAGTCAAAATTAAACACAATCAATAACCAACTGATTATCAGACGTACACTTAGAGACAATCTGCTTTGCATGATTTGCTAGCTTTACGAAGCGTAGTTTGTAAATTTACAATATGGGAGGAGGTAAGAAGGACAGACATACATACACTGTCATGCAAATGATGTATATTTTAAATAAATTATATTTGATTATATTATTTATTATAAAATATATGTATATTATGTCTATAATATATTATATACTCATGATAACGCTTATACTTAAGCAAGCAACGCTCCGAATGTCCATAAGTGTCCATGAAATTACCCTTCAATTTCTATTGTTTATTTTTTTTATTTTGACTCGTACATATTGGTAAATTTGCTTTTCTATGTACACGGTACTTACGTTCCTTCGGCCATAGCGGTGCTCTCAGCTGCTACCTGTGTGTTGTAAGAAAGGTGCAAGGCTCCCAAGGGCTCTGGCGACAAACTCGCGGGTGCTTCAGTTTTTCAACCGGATTACGTACAGTCATCCCATTAGTCAATTTGCGACCCCCGCCACTACCACTATACGACTCAAATCTAATTTGGCTCCCTTGACAAGCATGCAGCACGTATAGGTCTGGGCTCGAACTTGTAGACACGTGACCACGTAAAAATAAGCCGGCTGGACTGACAAGTTCACTTTTCATGAATAATAATATAGACGTGGTAAATAGATAAACCCTCCGAAGTAGCATGTTGATGTTATGAAATAAATTTTTATTAAAGAAAAGTATATCACATATATGCAACCTGTACTGTTTCAATGCTAAACAAGTTGCCTAACTTTACGGCGTTAATGTCTAAAACAATTTTTAAATGTAAAATAAAATAACTATTTTAAAATTAAAGTGTATTATTAGTTATGACGGCCCGGTCATAATAAATAAGCCAGTCTTTATCAGCGTCGTTAATGAAATACACCTACCTCAAGATAAAATAATTTCACTCCAAAAATCATATTTAGGGATTAAAATTTTAATACTTGAAAAATTAGTGTGCAAAATTAAAGTCTAAAATCAAGCAATTAAAAATTAAAATTTCAAACCTTTGTGAATGCCACCTATTATTACATATTTTGGTTGCAGTCTATATAACATACATGAGACCACCTGCTTCAAAACCGGATAGTTGATATTTGCGATAAAGAGTAACTTTGTTCAGATAACAATAAGCTCTTATCGGAAAGAGTAAATGTCCGTTTTGAAGGTGTTGATGTAACACAACTCTTGTTAGACTAAGAATGTAATCTACGGGATAGCATAAATGTTATACCAGACTTGCTAGAGCTGCAGCTTCAAGAGACAAAGTTTCAAGATGAATGTACCATTTCAAGATGTATAATTTCAAGACGTCATAATTACGTACAATATTACTTGATACCTTGCAATATTATTTAAGTAACATGGGAAGAGATACCAAGTGAGTATATCTGAATATATTGTAGGGCATTGCAAGTAACAAGGCTGTAAACGGAAATTTTCCAAGGCGACGAATGTAGAGTCAACTTGTAAGATATATAATATAGGCTTTTAGCTGAGAGTGAATTCCTAGAATACATGTTTCAGGGCATTCCTAATATCAGCATCTTAAGAAATTTAGTCATGCATGGGTACACAAGGATATAATGTTGATATATGTACTTGTGTAGTAATATATATAAAAATATTTGTCATCATTTAATCACATATTTTACATATTTTTGTGTACTTTTAAATCACAATGTTCTGCACAAGGTACGCACATCGCCTTGAAAAAAATTTCCTTTTGCAGTCTTGTTAATCACCATGCATGCCCCGTAAGAAAAACACAGGGCATGATTACATATTAAAAATGCTGAAAATAGGAAATTTTCAAGACGACGACTGTACAATATACTCAGTATACATTAGGAATTGGAAAATACATAAAAAAATAAAATTTATCGTAAAAAAAAAGTATTCAGTCCTAAGTGCACTCTATTCTCATTATCAACAAGTTGAGATATGATACTACTTAACTGTGGTACTTCTTTATAAAAAGAAACACCAACTCAAAGTAGCTGTAATGAAGCATATCATTGCAATATTCCAACTTTATGAAAGAAGAAAAAATAAATAGGAATGTTGAATAGCATACAGAAAATGCTTCTAAAAAATGCATGAAAAATATTTTACGTTTTGGTTCGTTAGGTAGTTATCATTGTGTGTATACAGTAAAAAAAAATAGGAACATTTCGTATTCTAGAGCCATGAGAATATAAGCTTTGACTACGTTCAATTTAATCCTGGATACACAAAAATCTAAACATTGTTTCTGTCTGGTCCAAATAGTGATGAGAATATTAATTATGAGGGAAAATATTTGTCTGGCTGTAAGTGTCTACACCGCAGGACAACACAATTTAACATAATATTTTATATTAGCTACCTCGAGGATATTTACTTTTTATGTATATATACAATGTATTACAAAAAATGAAAAAAATATATATTTTTGTTTAACTTTTATATTTAAAAAATAATTACATATTATTTACCCGAAATACACGAGCATAAAAATTTAAAAGGTAAAATAAATGAGCTTATGAAATATTTAAATATAAAAATGCGATTTATGTTAAAGTCAAAAGTTAAATACAAGATTTGACTGCACGGTATTTCAAGGAAAAGTAATCAGCAGTCAAAAAAATCAATCAAAGTTTGCGTGTTTTAGATGATCAAACAAAATGAAAAATTCAGTCATCATCAGGGGGGGTAGCAGCTGCCGATCACCCGGCACATGATATAACTTAGGTTAAATACAGGTACAAAATTCACAGGTGAGTGGCTAAATTTTCGGACACTGCTTGAGGGAAATACTTTGTAAGTCAAAATATTCCATGAAGTATATAACTAAAATTTAAATTAAGAAAATACTAAAAAAGGTACTCTAAAAATATAAATTGTATAAGTAAAGTTTGATCCTGCTCTCAGTATTACTGGAAGTTTCTTTATATCAGAAATTGTAAATATATGAATTGATTTCAATAACTTTTACTTTTTTTATACTTTGAAGTACAGTTTTAGTCAAAATGAGTGAAACAGCGTGCACCAATCACTCAGCCTTCTCTTTATGGCAAAATCTGAATGACTTGTGAGAATAATTTTTTTTATGTATTCTGCATTTACAGTAAAAAGTGGAAATAAAAATAAAAAGTAAATCAAAAGAAGAAAAAAGAAAAAGAGCGCTTATGTTTGACAGTTCAACATACTGTATAATATTTTATCAACAAGGAAGAAGAGTAAAAATTTTCTGCATAAATTCAACGCAGAGACAATATGTTTGTGTATTATGGCACATTTATAACATATAGGTAGGAAAACGGTAGTTTGTACGCCAATGTGGGAGTATTTGCGTGGGCCATAAAAAAAACTGAAATACCACTATTTTCTCATTGGAGATAAAAGAACTCTAGTTTTACTGTCTACACGGAAAAAAATTGATGAAAAATCAGTTTGGTTATTGCATCACAAAAATTAAGTTTTAAAATAGACGTAGCTAAATGTTTACGTGAAATTGGACGACGTGTTTTCAATGTTTTCATGTAAGAGTCAGACCTTCTGCATATATACCGTAGCAAAAACAATTTATATATTGCATCCAATCAAAACATTTTTCTACGCCATAATTCAGAAATTTGTTTTTTCCCCTGTATAAGCTTTCCATAAAAGACGAAAGTGGTCACTGAAATAAAGATTGAGTTTAAAATAACAAATTTTATATAAAATTTGAAACAAAAATAATGAACCCTTACAGAAATTGAAGCATCAGTAGAGCTATAGCCCTATAGTAAGAACTTCGAATTTACATTTTCATTTTCCATAGACCGTGCATTTTGGGCTATTCGTTTGGCGTATGTGCATATGTAATAAAGTTTGTCCAAAATTGAGCTGGGCCCAACACGGCAACGCAGAGCGAAAACTCACAGGTAACTCAAATATTCGCGCTCGGCGATGCGAGCAAGGGAGCCTGGGGAGTTCAAATATAACACGCTTGACAAGAAACACGCATTTGTTCAACTTCATAAATAAAATATTTGAAATAGCTATACCAATGTAGCACAAATTACTGTATATAATGCAGATTTGATAGAGTCAATAATCATCAATAATGTCTTGACATCTTTAATACATGAATTTAGTATTATTTTTATAGAACACAACAGCCAAATAATGTTTTGGATAAGTGGTTTGATTTTCTTTTCTGTTTATATTTAATACGTGCCATGTATTTAAGACTAGGAAAAAGATTAAAAAATTCAAGTATTTTGAAAAAATGAGTGTTACAAAGAAATAAAAACATTTTTCTAAATATTAATAACAACATTAAAGATAGCTACATTAACATTATATTCATGACAATTTAATGTAATTTAAGTACATTTTTAATTTACTTAGCATATTATATAATATAATCTGTTCATGAAGTTAAATTATTTATAGCTTTTTATTTAATTTACCTTAAAGCAGGAAAATATCTAGGTATTTATTACTATGTTATACTTCTAAAAATTATCTTATATTGAAATATGTATACTGTATATTATATTATTAATACAAATATTTTTACTATCAGTGCACCCTTGATTGAAATTTTAAAATAAATTGCTTCGCACAAAGCGGAGTGGCATATAAACACGAACACTTTGTGGCATTAACTATTACTCTGTTCGAGTGTTCTCAACGACAACAAATACCTTCTTGGCTGTCATTCATTCTCGTGTTTCCTAAGAGGTAAAATTCCCTTATGAAATTCACAAGTATAGCCTGCATGAGGCTTTGAAATATAGCAATGAGTATAACTTTCAACTCTCCCACTAAAAGTTACGAGAGAAAGTATAATTATACAATCTATAACGGTGAAGTTATAACTTTTGTGCGTGACAGCCCTCGTATTAAATGTATATATATGGGGGAAAATTTCGAAATCGTATTCAGAAGTTTTAAATCATTCCATGCTTTACATTTTTTAATCAAGCTGCAAACAAAGGAGAACAAATGTATTTTGTAGGGAGGGATAATAATATCTCTGGTCAGATTTTGAATTTTCACCAGTTGCTTTGTTATAAATAAATATCTCTGCATATCTTAAAAGCAGCTGTTCATTAATTATCAAGATAGTATGAATTCATTCAAGGAAAAATGTTGAATGAAATCCAAGGTGAAATTTGTTATTGCATGTCGTAGAAAATATATTTTAGTCATGGAATATTAAAGAACGAATGTTGATGCACGAGTTAACATTTTTCTGGCTTAGCAAAAATGGTCAGTTGTTGACCCAAAGAAATATATTATAGTGCGAAACAAACACTCTGACCACTCCGAAAGAATTTATTTAGATATTAGTTATTACGAAATTAGAGGAAAATATTGAAATATGTGTCAAATTTATTTTGTCTCTACTAGGTGATCGTTCTCATACAGGATTATTAGTTTATTACAACTTTTTTTTACGATCGTGTGCTGCAGTGCAGTTTGGTTCTGCCAGGAGTTCCACCGTCATATTAGGTTTGTTAGTCAGCTCGTTCGAGGGGTACAAACTTTTTTGATTACCTAATGCACAAATTATTTTGCAGCAGCAACTTTTTTTTAAAAATAGTACCTTCATACAATTTATTTAAAAAACACAAAAATCTTGCAACACCAGTCTCTATTAAAAATATATATGTGTTAAAATGGAAATATGTAGTTGAATTATTGTACAATATCAATTCATGGAAATTGTATCCTAAAAAGAACCAGCAATTCATAATTTTTCTATACTACGAAATAGCAATGCCGTATCGGTAGATTTAAATATATATATTATATACAATTATTACATACTAAAAAAAAAACTCATTAAAAATTCTTTGTGTATAAAGTTACATCGTTTCTTTATGTTATACATGCCGTAATTTGTGCGAGTATATGGTCGACACTTGCATGCGGTTATGTTCACTGCGTCGTTCCCTAGTCAGTTACTTAATTTCCATTGCGAGCTTTATATACAGAAGCATTCTCTCTGCCCTCCATCTCTCTCTCTCTCTCTCTCTCTCTCTCTCTCTCTCTCTCTCTCTCTCTCTATCTCTCTTACCCTTCTCCCTTTCTCTCTCTCCATCTACTTGCTCAATAATTAAAGCGAGACTTCAAATATTGAGAGGGGCTTGCACATAGCTCATGCTTATTAAGTCCCAGTTGTGATAGCAGCGCCACAACAGTAAGCTCACCTGGTGTTAAATTTTATAACCTTTATACATTTCAGGTTTAATATTACATTTTTTTATAAAAAAAAACGTTTACAAATATGACATATTGTATAGAAACGTCACTTGTTATGTTCCAACTGTATTTAAATAAAACCTAAATGATAAATATAAACATAAAACTGCATAATATATATTATATACAATGATAATAAGTCATTAAAAGTTAATACCTGTAAATAATATACTATCAAATAACAAATATAGTATACTGTATATTATGTAGAACAAAATAATTTAATATTACACGGAGAGTTAAAAATAATCAATAAAAATGTACTCATGTTTACTGTGAATTGAATTTAAGAATATAACAATGTATAATTTGTACGAAACTACGGATATCAACAACAAGCTAATTATCGTCATGCACGACTGTTTTTTGTTTTGTTTTTAAATTGTTGAAATTAAAGAATGAGGCGTCAATAGATGGCCCTTTTAAGAATAAAAGGATGAGGACTAAAAAGGCAAACCAGACATGAATTTTTAATAACTTTTTAGCAATATTTCCAGAACTCTAAAAAATCTAAAAAAATAAAAATAAAAATGATACGAAGGATAACATAATTTGGTGCCCTCTATTCATTTATACAATAAAAAATTTCATACATTGTAGGTTGGCCATTCGTATATCACTTGAGATGTGTCATAGTTTGTTATTTTACATTCGGTCGCCGGCTTGATCGCCTGCATGAAGAAAGATAGGCAACCAGTTAGACCGGAAAGCTCACCCGGTTGCATAAAACAAAACAAGCAGGTGCACACACTTCGCAGATTTGTGAAACTGATAAAAAAAAATAATATCTTACTGCTACCTTGTTTATAAACATGAGCCTAGTTTTATAACTTAATTCTCAATTTGCTTTGTTCTTAAACTTTTTACACAGCCATACTTTTGAAAATATGTTCTGAAATTTATTTATTAATTTATTTTACTTATTTTTTCAATGATGCATGAGGTATTAAAGGAATGTTAGGTCTGTTCGTAAATTCATAATCGCTTCATGTATCAATAACCAGATGAACCATCTGTGCAGGTGGCATAAAGAGGTGTATTTACGAATAGGCTACGATTTCAACATTTAACTCATCATGTTTCAAATTATTTTTAGTTCCTGCCATTCATATTTATGAACTTAATATATGGTATTATATTTTGTTGGAAAGAAAATAAATTTTCAAATACTGTAAAATTTCATTTAATTTCATTTTGTTGTGCTATTTGATACAAAATTTAAAAAATCTACAAGTACGAACTAAAATGCTGAACATGTTTTATTTATTAATAAATAAAGCTTGTTGAAATGAAGTAAGCAAATTTTATTGTATTTCAAAATACTTGTAAATCAAATTTGAGCTAAGATATTTTGTCCTTTACACACATTAAGATCAAACGTTTTGTAACATTATACTGTATTTACATTGAACAATGGCAAAAGTTTTTATTCCATGAAAGGAACTTCACATTTATACAGTATTTAGACAGTTCAACTTAAATTTTGATTTAACTTATCAGGATAAAGAATTCATCACATTGCGTGATTTTTTATACATATAATCATTTATACTACAAATCAGGGTCAATAAAATATAAAATATTCAATATAAATTATATCGTCAACTCAGAATTTATCCTATATAAGCACACCTAGGTGTTTATACAAATTTAAGCTCTATGTGATGCATGGCATCTTTAATCGAAATGAAAACTTGTGTTGATTAGGAGGTGAGGATCATTCTAAATATTTTTTTATTATGAAACTAGCAACGCTTTATATTAAAATAGGAAAAATAAACACAGTAAATCTGGAGCCCTTTAATATTTATAAGCATTACAGTTATACGGAGCATTGTAAAAAAAAAATCAACCAATAAATTTTTATAAATCCTTCAATATAACAGAGCTTTATTAAAGCTGTACAAAATTCATTATGCAAATTCATTTACTTGCATCATATTTTATAAATATTGATAAATCATCATGTTGCATGGCAAACGTATTATATTAATGATGATGATGGTAGAGGCACGTTACGATATCAACTAATTGTACTTTTGTGTCACTGATAAGCCAACAGAACTGCTGCTACTACTTGCTTTATTTAATATATATAATATATTGTATCATGACAAATAACCCCAGTAAATATAATGTTACTGTGTGTATAAGGTCGTAAGAGCAAATCCTATATACTTTTAATTCTGATTAATGGATTGTCAACGGTGTATAGAATAATGTTCCTTTGTCTCATGAATCTGTAACATCCATATATATATGATATAACGGACTTGTTGTTATTATATTATGTATTTTTACTACCATGACTCTACAATTTGAAAAGAAAAAAAAAAGCATTGTATGCCACTAATGATAGAAATTCAGTATAGTATAGCTGGGGGAGTAAGTGAGCACTAGTGAAAGAAAGAGAGAGAGAGGTCACGGGAGAGAGACTAGGGCCAGCCAGGTAGAGAGAGAGGGGAGCAAGAAAGGGAGGGAGAAATATTGATTGTGCCGCCACATACGTCATCAAGTCTACATCTCCTTTCCTCAGTTTCTCTCCCTCTCTCTGGTTGTACTCTCGTTGTTCATCCTGGGTCGTGTATACCTCCTGCAGTCATAACTGGCCCATCAGCAGGCCCTGCTAACCGGCCCACGACCCCACTACAGCTCTGACCTACATTTATTCACAAGCTTCTTTACACTCAGGCTAAATTGCATCAAACGTCTCATCCTATTGAAAAATCTTTTATAGAGAAAGAGAGAAACAGAATTGCACTTACTCATAAAGTTATATAGTGAAAAACTCTTTTGAGAAAAAAAAAATATATATATATATAATGAAATAAGTGGTAACCCAGATTTTTATATTTTAATTTTATATGCATTTTTTGTTTAACTTTTTAATTAATATAATGCAAGTTTTCATACATAAATATAAACAATTCAATTATTAATTAAATTCAAATTTAAAAAACTTTGTATTCGTCATTTCATTTCTCTATTACATGAATAGTTATTTGTGCTCTGCACTGCATGTGAGAGTATATTTTATATTTTAGAACACTATATAGAACAATTACTACAGAAATTACTTTGGAAAATTTTTATACAACAAAACAGGCAGCACATTGCATCAATGGCCAACAATAGACGAGTCCTACAAATGTGAACAATGAGTTTTGTATCGCAAAGCATTAAGTTATAATCTTTCCTGCATAGCCGAGAGTAGTTTTTTTCCCCCTCAAGTATATGTTACTCGTTGACATTTTCCATGTACAGTTTTGCTTCTCGAGAAATTACTAAAGATTTTAAATGAGTAGAATATAACAAGTTTTAAGGTTTTACTTTTTCGTAGCTCAAGATTTATTAGATTTATTTATTTATTATATTTATTTATTTATTTATTACAGCTGTACCAAATAATATAATGTTTGCAATTATACAATTGACATTATAATGATGTGAATTATAAATAATGTTGATTGTAATATATGCTTTGTAATACATGACTTTGACATGTATTATATATATTATCTGATAAAATAATTATCTTAATGTTAATAAAAATTTAAGGGCGTACTATATTTATATACTAATATACAAATTTATAACGTTTGTATTTTTTTTTTTAATTTTATATACAAATACTTCATAATTAACGGTATAATTACAATACATGTTAAATTATATTCATGCAGTATCGGTTTTAAGTACAATTTTTCTTGCAGCAAAATTACAGCAAGTAAGTGAAATACTATACCCTACAATATTCAAATTCTTCTTATATTATGAGACTCAACTTAAATTCGAAGTCATAGCAAGCATCATTATTCACGTTCTACAGCAGAGTTAAGTTTCAAATTAAATGAGATGGCCTTGGACTGCTCCATAAATCAGCATCCGTGACGTCATTGGTGCCTAGAGTGAAGACTTGTACCTGTGTCTGAGTTTGGGATGATCAGGAGGTAAGGGAAACAGTTGGTACCGAAGCGTTAATCATCAGCCTCCAGGAGTATAGGAGTTCATGGTCTACATGGCAGTATAAACAGAGCAATTGCTTTCAGATCACGTCTTTATCATGCTACCTGCTCAGAATGAAGCTGAACACATAACAATTATTGTGACAGTAAAAAGAAAAGAAAACGTATCCGTTCACACAATTGTGTAAGAGAGAAAAAAATTAATGAATCAACTTCGTTTATACATACATTATATTTTTATAATACACTGGACTAGCTACCTATCTATTGAGCTGCTATATATGTATGCATACGTGACGAAAATATAATTAAATGTTTGGTGACGCTGTATTTCTGTTGAAAATATACAGTATTGTTTATGTCATGGATCGAATAATTAATACAAAAATATTATGATAAAATTATTATGAAACACGCAATTATATTTTTATATAATTATTATGCTTTCAACTTTTCTATTAAAACATACATTCATTTTACTATAATTTATCATGCTGCATGATGGATTTTCCTTTTATAATATAATCTTTTCCGACTGTTTGAAATTTTTGTGTAAAATAAAATTGCATTTTAATTTCAAGAGACGATATCATTATATAAGAGACTACTTATAAACGTTACTACATACGGTGTAAACCAGTTGGAAAATGACTTAGTTTATAGTTGAGTAATTTTGGTTTTGTCGATGCGTACAGATTGTATGATAACGAGGCTACGTTGTCTAATGTGCCACTTGGCTTGTTCACAAGAATAGCCCATTTAACGCTATTGTTGCTCATTATTACTCAATGACCAACTTCGTCATCCCCTCATCAGATGGCAGGAATGTACTGACAACGATGCTGCTGCCATCTCACGGGCTGACACTTAATTGACATATACAGTCATCACCTTTGAAAAGTTCCCCCAGCATTGTTAATTGTCATTGTGATGACAATTAACATTGTTAATTGTCATGTCATGACAGAGCATGGTGGTTTAACAAGGCTGCAAACGGAACTTTTCAGAGGCGAGGAGTGTACAAAAAATTTTAATCAGCGAAACGAGAGAAATGTATGAAGAGTTTCAGGTCTTATTGCAAGACTAGAAACAAAAATCCCAATGCTTTCGACCCATGCAATGATGTGTGCCATGAATGTTATTGGCTAAACGTGTAACCATCATCAAAAGAAATACGCACTGATTGACTGATTTTTTCAACCAAGAGTACGTTTGTTGGTACTGCAGTGTGGATGAGGATGTGGATAACTTCAGTCCGGTGTTTTTTATATCATTATATTTTTGTCATTGAAAAAATAACGTAATATTTCGTTTTTGCATGATCAGAATATATTTGTGTGTATACTCTATATATATATATGAAAAATATACATCAGGTATGATCAGATATCACACCTTTTCTCCATTGTTTTGGGAGTTTAACAGTTTGAGAATGAAGAACAACTACGAATTTATCATTATATCATTTACTATTTAGTTTCGTTGTTTTTATTTAAAATAAATGCCACATCATAAGAAAACAACCGGACGACATTATAATAAAATGGCAGTTGCGATTTGTTGCAAAAATTAAATTTATAGCAATATTAGAATAAAATAACGTAGTCAAAATCCTGCTTTTCCTCTATTTATAAAAAAGTACAAATTTTTGAAGACTTTATTCACCAATAAAGTTAATTTTCTTTTCTTACATATAATATATTGATGTTCTTTTATGAAGACAAGCGCACTGCAGCGACTATATTTACCAACAGTAAATAATTGAGGAATTGAGGTATTGGTCTGGTAAAGTAAATAAATAAATAAATAATGCAATTAATTATAGGTCGGCGTCGACGACGTTTTAATATTAACATTCATTGTCAAATATTTCTGCAAGTTTGAAACGAATCCTAACAAAAAATATACGGCACCTATATTACTAAAATACCATAAGTAGCTATATAGCTTGTTTTTAAATCATTGATAAATCTTGCAGCAAAAACAATAATGCAATAATGATGAGCCCCTACTGCATTTAGGGGTGAAAAATGAAGTGTAATTTAAGTATGAATTCCTTTTTGTGCTTGATTATGTTTTCAGTGCAAGATTGCATGGTTCATCAAAACATTGTTCCTACCTGTAGGAGTCGTGTCTCATGCGCACGTGGTCGTTGCCAGGTAGCGCCAGCGTGTCCATGGCGGCGGTGGCGGCAACCACGAGCGGCTCCTCGCATGCGACTTCGTCCCCCGCGGGACTGTCCACCAGCACCACGGCCGCCACCTCGGAGGCGCCAGCTGAGTCCTCGCGCCGGACCTTGAGGGGGGGCACCAAGGCACTTCCGGCCATGCTGGACGGAGTCCTGCCAACCAAGTGATTAGGTAAAACACCATGCAGATAGTAGATAATTTGGGGGAATATTCATGGAATCTCGCTTTCCACCCAGTGCAGTGATGCACTTGTGTCAATTGTGTCATTGTGGTTTCCCAAGCTTTGGACATCACTTTGGTCCATTGATAAAAAGTAGGTGTCCATCCTGACTGAGGTTTTCCACGGTTCCCTCAGTTTCACCTCTGCGAATGCTGGGTCGCGTAACAGGCCGTGGTCACTATCCTTTCTCTTCCTTATCTCTATATAATACCCATTCAAATTCAAATTCAAATTTTTATTCAATCATTTTGGTTGTACATAGACGAACTTAGATCATGTCAAGTAAAAAAAAAACAAACAAACGAAAAAACACAATTAAACAGACAAAGCAAAGCACAACACTACAATCACAGTGCACACAAATAACATATAAATACATTTTAACTATATAATCTGAATTTTATACATCTATTACCATGATAAATAATTTAACATACATTTTTTATATTTATTTGAGTTAAAGAGAAATCTTATGTACAATAATATTAATTATATTAAAAATTCCTGATTATGTTTTCAGGCAATTTAGCACAAAAAAATGCTTTGACTGAATAAAATTCTTTTTCAATTCCAAGCTCCAAGCTCATGAGGTGTATCCTTATATATAAAAAAAAAATTAAAAAAAAATATCCCATGCAGTTGCAAATTTCTGCATTTTTGTATCAAACCCACAATGATAATTACACATTAAAATTGATATTAAAACTACCTGCTAGGAGTGCTAGGTTAAATTGATTATAGAATACAAAATTGCCTATGGCATTTCGAAGAGCAGGAAATCAGGTAAATTTCATCTATAATAAGATACAGAAATATTGTGTGTACCCTACGGATATGATACTGCTTTTTTACGTGTTAAAAAAATGCGAGTTACTGTCTCATATATTCCCCCCTCCCCCCCATTTTTTATTCCTGATATCAAAGTCGAGGGAAAACACGCTGTGAGGTCAGTCATTGATTATTCTTGTCTATTGTAGTAAAAAATAGACAACATAATAAGCTCGTTCCATCCTTAAAAACTCAATTATTCTGAAAATGGATCGGCGTATTAATTTGAAACTAAAAAACGTGTTGTAGTGCCTCAGAGGCCATAAAAGACATTGATCAGTGACTTTTGGTGCGAGTTTTTATGTATATATAAGACAAAAAACTGAGGGTCACACGTCCTTCGATAATCCTTTATATTATTAATTATGTTATATTATTGAACGGCTTTATGCCAGGACGTTCCACAATACAAGCTGTATCCACAGTATATAATCAAATTAAACTAGCATTGGAGAAGCCAAAGGGTCATTTATATATTGCTTTTGTAGACTTCAGAAAAGCTTTTGATTCGGTCAATAGGAATTTGCTCATTGAAAAGCTGAAGTCATTTAAAGTAATTCCTTCTGAAATTTTGAATATTTTAGCTGTTATTCTAAATATCAATTATGTATGTGTTCAAGATCGCTTATCATGTTCTAGTAATATTATTCAATCTAACGGAGTTTTGCAAGGAGACCCGAGCAGCTCTCTTCTTTTCAATCTTTTTACTGCAGATATAACTGAGATTACAAAAGATATAAACTGTGAAAATGAAAATGATCAAGTCGTACTAAATTTATATGCAGATGATCTTGCTATTATTTCAAAGAGCAAAGTCAAGCTACAAAAAGCGCTAAATAATCTATCCATCTGGGCCAAAACAAATGGTCTAGAAATTAACACAGAGAAAACCAAGGTTGTTAAGTTTAGAAGAGGCGGACCGTTATGCAAAAACGATGAAATTTATTGTGACGGTCAAAAGATTGAATTTCTAAATTCATTTAAATATCTTGGCATAATACTTCAAATGACAGGGCTTTCTTTTTCTAAACATATAACAGAAAGATGTAAGAACGCTATCACTGTTATGTACACTATCTCAGGGCTGTCTGGTCTATCCGTCAAAACAGGGCTCAAACTGTTCAATTTAAAAGTCGCCCCTGTGGCTACTTATGGTATTGAAATTGTATGGCCTCATTTATCTGTATCCGATTTTGATAAATTAGAATCAGTAAAAGCCATGTTTGTTAAAAGATTACTGTGTCTGTCAAAATTTACCGAAACTAGACTGGCCTATAAACTGATAGATTCCAATTATTTTATTACAGAAATCAAAGAAATGTTTAAACTTCCAACGACAGATCAATATTCCAATTTTATAGCTGTCAGGAATCAAAAAGCTCAGGATATTAATCCTGAGTTTTACAGCACTGATGCTATGACATGTAAATATTGGTGTCTGCCCCAATTGGATAGATCCAATGTTAGAAATGTTTTAACTCGCCAGGCTGTTCACGGCTTCCACTATCTAATTTGTAAATCTTCTGGCTATCATAAAGCTGAACAATCTTGTGTATGTAAATTATGTAATGAATATTGTAGCCAATATCATTTAAATATCTGTAAATCTAGAATTAAGTCTATTAGCGATTATGCCAGGGGAGATTTCATATAGTCTATAGATTTTGAATAGCAATGAAGCAATAAGTTTTTTTTATTCTATCTATTTTCTATGTCATATTTTGTCTTATATATATGTGATTATATATATGATATATTATTATTATGATGTAACAGGCTGTTAGTATCATCTGTTATTTTATTTTATATTGTTTTATTATCATTTTCTATTGTTCTATTATTCTGTAACTATTATATATGTTTTGTATGTATGTTTTATGTGTTCTATTGTAATGTTTTTCTATAATGTATGTTTCTAGTGCTGTTAATATGTACACTTTCTGTGTTTAATAAAAGACTAATAATAATTATTGAAACATTTCATAAGCTACGCCACGAATAGTTGAAGGAAGTAGAGATTTCTTCCTTATAAAAAAAAAATAGGAACTCGTCATAAATAAGATCCGAGCGTCTCTATTGTCTTTCGGGTCCTGTCATTGAATTTTCATAAATATAGCGGCATTTGTATACAAGAAACGAGTGGCGCCATCTAAAAACACTTACCGCATGCTTTTGTAGCGCCACGCTCACTTGGCGCTGTGTGGCGCTAGTTGTCAGGAGGCTAGCTCTGCCATCTACGGAGAAACAAAGAATTACTTGGTTAATTATATTAAATCGAACATAAATTACAAACATCATCAAACTAATGACATATAAACAATTCCAATTAGATGGATTAGACCAGTTGTGACAAACTGTCAAACATTAATCTGAAGGTCTTTGAACAGCAAAATATTGAATTTTTCATGAGATTTAATGCAGAGTTATTATCACTAAAATTTGTAATATGTTCAAATACGTACGATGAATAAAAATATATAAATAAAATACTATAATATATTATATTATGGCAAGCACATGTATGCAGGAAGACAATATAATTTTTAATTATAAAGCTTTTGTCCATGCAAATAGCATGGGAAATGAATATATTTTACAAAATCACCAACAAATAATTATATTTTTATATTATATCGATTTAAAACGCAATTCAACTTTGTATATATATATATATATATATATATATATATATATATATATATATATATATATATATATATATATATATATATATATATATATATATATATATATATATATATATATATATATACAAAGTTGAATTGCGTTTTAAATCGATACAAGATATAATATAAAAATATAATTATTTGTTGGTGATTTGTAAAAATATATATATATATATATATATATATATATATATATATATATATATATATATATATATATATATATATATATATATATATATATATATATATATATATATATATAAAAATTATCTTCGGGGGCTCTATTTTTATATTATTGAAAAAAAAAAAAAAATGAATGGAGGCAAACTTTTCACAATGGTCCGTCTCCAATACGAAAAGTCACGTTGTGCCCCGGCCTGTATAGACCCCGTCAGAGCAACTCGCCGAGTTAATAACGCTAATTCGCCAATGTTCAAGCGAGCGAGAGGGAATAAAAAGCAGCTGTTGCGGAGTCTAAAAACATGAAGAGACTCCTCTCTGCTTAAGCTGCTGGGCAGGAGCTCATAAGAGGACGTGCTAACGATAAAGCAGACCTATAAGAACTATAAGGGGTGGAAATTATTATGATGATGGAGTAAAAAATATCAGTGGTTAATATTAATTATAAATTATAATATCGGATTTGTTGGGGTGCAAAAATATACATTATTCGTTCTTTGTGTATTTTATATGTACACTAAAACCAGTGTGATTTGAGGAAAACTTATATTAATACGCATAAATTTTTAAATAAAAATATTAAAAATAAGACAAAAATCTTAAATTTCGTGAGTATTTTGAAATGGTATTCCAGGGTCTAGAAGTGGACAAAATACTGATAATTTTCAGGTGCTTTTTGTTAACGTACGTTGATTCAAGATTTGGAACAAAACGTACTCTTCAGAGCAATAGTATAATATAATTATTATAAACCATTAAACTTGGTGTATATTAAAAATAATTCTCAGATCCTTATATAATATCGATTTAGGCTGCAGCACAAATAGTAACTCTTCTTAGGTGTAAATTTATGTTCAATCTCCCCAACAAAAAATATACTTTAGCATGAAGTAATGCATCAAGTTATCAAGTAGTCTCCCTATATTATGTGATTGCCAAGGTGTCAAAATTATGACTCGTTTATGGGAAAAGTGGGAGATTTGTTTACGAGTTACTTATAATAATAATTTCTTTGGAATCAAGTAATATATAGACACATGCAGAGTAAAAAATGACAAATCCTACGGTAAGTGAATCCATATAATATAAATAATAGCGAGCATCTAACCTTGAGGTTAGGCAACTTGCAGAGCATCAAGACAGAGTTGACTTGCCTGATATATAGCGATTACCTTTGTTAATAATTAAATGTGTATCGTTTGATGCAAGTTGATATTGTAATATTATTTGCAAATTGATAGACGGATACTTAAAATCGACTTAAGTGTATACTTATGTGCTTGTGCTGGTAAATCATGCTTAAAATTGCATACTCTTATATATACAAAATAAATTACAAATGCATTAAGTGCTTTTTTTTCTGCTAATATAAATTGAGCTGATAAAAACTAAGCTATAAGTTTATTTTATTACGAACAGACTTTCAAATTTCATCAGTATAAAAATATAATTTCAATATGTAAAAAAGGTTCGATATTATTGCAAGTCCGAGTACAGAAATGGAAATCCTCATGATTGAGAGGGAGGACGAGATTTATCTCAATCCAGAGAGTATGCCCATAGCCACGTACACGTTTGTGAGTTACGGTCGCCATGGGCAATAAGCTCTTGTGTTGAGCCTTGTTTGATGTGAGCTGCATTAGAATTTTCTGCTGTTATTACGTCAGCAGCTAGTGCTCGATTCCGCTACTTTGAGTCGGTTCGTTAGCGTACACGACTACCTACTCTTTTGCTTGCTTGCTGTCATTGTTTCACTATGACGTCACGGTAAGGAGGGTGGTGTCCACCTCAAGCCGTACTGAAATAATAATAGGCCCTACGCTATGAAGCGACTCATCTCATGAATGATAGAATTTTCAATGTGCTGCATGTAAATCAAATCTTCTCCTTCAATTATGTAAAATAGCGAAAGAGCCTGTCATACTGAGGAGTGCTAAATTGATAACGATCCTAAAACTTTTTATATATAAACAATAGAATAGTGGAAATATGAGAAAATGGTTTTATATAATCTCAGTTTTCATCGATTGATGCATTATATTTTTGAGTTAAGGACAGTTTTTCTTTTTCATTTGTTTATTCAGAATAAAACAGACATACTTCAACAAAAATATAAAAGGACACCAAGAGCGAGTTTCGAACTCATAATCGGGAATTATTTTATTTATGAAAATGAATTAATTTTTTTCACGACATATGAAGTTTTGGTTATAGCTAACATATCTGTCTTAATTCCTATAATACAGTGAAATTGATTCACCTTATTCAAGCTGTCACATTAATACGTATAATCAAAACTTTTCACAGCCAATTTTTTGCAAACGTTAAAATTAACAACTCTAGGATACGGAAGCGATGTGTATATAATATGATGGATCAAAGAAGTTAATCCCCCGCCTAATCTCGTGTTGCAACATTTAGAGACCCGTCGTGCCTCCTCTTTGCTGCAGGAATTCCGCTAATCCCTCAAGGAGGCGCAGCCCACGCCCACTAATGATATCTCCAAGAGATAAGCGCTGAAAGCGCCCACAGTAGTTTTAAGATGCCGCCCACGCCGCTCCGAGACGTGATCTGTTTATCTCGCTCTCGGTAAGTAACATTAGCACGCCCCCTCACAGCTGATGTCACAAGTGCCATGCGTTCTCGACATGCAACCAACTAGGGAAATGTGTGGAATATTTTAATTATCATGACGCAGAACGATGTTTAATATTAGCAAAGAGGACTTTTTTTTTTCTTTAATTTTGCCTATATATATATATATACGCATTCAACAGTGCAATGCCCACTGTATCACAATGGGCATTGAACAGTGCCAATGGCCGAGACCAACGTACACTCTTTAAAAACTGAACAAAAGTTACTTAACTTGACGGCTTGATATTGCAATTTGGACAGTTTTATTTTTTTAAATATGTAAACGGTCACCCATCCAAGTAATAACCACGTTCGACGTAGCTTGACTTCGGTGATCTAACGAGAACCGGTCAAGGCACTACGGCACGTTCAACCTCTTTTCAGTGTATAATATGCACGGGAAAACTATACCATATAATATATATTATGCATGCTTGTTAACTTTACCTGTGGCTCGATTCAGGGAACAACATGGCACAAAGTTATATTATAAAATATAATATATGCCATGATATTCAGTGTTTTCACTGTCATCCAAATGTTAATATAACGTTTACTATAACTCGTGGGTAGAATGTCTTTCATGCCATGTGTTTCCATGCATGCAATCTCGCAAAAATCACTTCAAATCAAACAATACACATTAAATGTCTGTTTATCCTTATTAGTTGATCATGTCAAACAATAAAAATGTATATCTTTCATGCTCCATTCATCGTATTTCAACGTTATATAAATTTACTTGGCAGATTTCTCAGAAAACTATTCTTTCTAAAATCAAGCCAGTGGCGTAACCAGGATTTTTTGTTTTTTGACATATGAGTGGGGATTAGGTGGACCCATCCTTTTCCCATTCGACCCCTATCTCTCCCTCGTGTCTATGCCACTGTCTCCAACTCACACGAATGCAAACTCAGGCGCCACGTGAGGTACACAACTTGCAGAATATACATACGAATACGGAGGACAGCGGCGGCAATCCCAGAGGAGCGACAGCCAATCTCGCCTACGATCGATCCCACCAGATTGTACAATATCGTGACTGCCTTACATACACCACACACAACAAATTGCTGTGTATACAAGACGAACCAATTTATGGTAAATAATTCAGCTGCTTGTATACACGGAGATAAACGAATCATGCACGTTTTTTCCTGTTTTCCAGAAGTTTGCGTTGTAGCCAAATGAAGTGGTGTACATGTAAGGAATGGACATAATTACAATGATGGATAATTTTAAAAGATGCTTAGCTTATAATTGCTTATACTAGAATTGTCTCATATTTATGAAATTTGATTATCTAATATGGCATGCAGCTTATTTGCATATTTGAGATGTAATATATTTATATATATAGCAATAAAATTATATAAATAAATGTATATATATAATATACTTTAACGCACCTGCTCATAATAGACCACTTGCAAAACTATGTTAAAGCAAAAAGTAAACAAACTCACATACCTTAGTGTATTGTTGGTTGTTGATTATGTGTATATTTTTTCTAATACATTGGACCTTATGGGAAATTTACGATTTTCACATACATATTTCATTACGTGACACGCGTATGATTTTAAAAATAAATATATCACTAGAATCTGCCGTTTTTGGCCATTTATAATATTGAAATTTGCATCTGAAGAAGTTTTCTTCATTTCAAAATCTTAAATTTCAAATTATACTAATCAGCCAATTGCATTGAGAAAGCATATGACTTTAAGCAAGCTTAAGTTTGTTGATTTATTTTTTTAATTATTGCGATAATCAACAAACTTTGGAGCTTGCTTAAAAGCTATACTAACTATACTTTTATCGACGCCTATGACGTCACGAACTTATTACTTTAATAAACTTATGAAAATAATTCCTGGGTTTGAAATATTGTGGAAAATGTTATTTCGTCACTTGTGCGATGAAAAAAATCATGCAATTCCATTGTAGTTCATCCATTGTGCCATGGGGTTCAAACGACATTAGCAAAAATCAGTATATAACCTTTCATCTGTCCCCAGCTGTACATATAACTATAAAACACGATGAAATAGTGTATGCAATAAACATGCAGAGTCATACACCATGGCACTAGGGTCATACACTATAGCAATAAATATTATTAAACATATACTTTGGAGTTAATATTAAACTCGGTGATATAATAATATACCGAGTTCACGGTCACATTATTTCCTGCGATGTTAGAACGCTTAGTACCTTCATGTTAAAACATAGAGGTGGTGTTAATTGGAGCTCAGGGCGGTGGCTGTTTTCTGCATTACACACGGCAGCACGGACGGAAGTACATTCACGGACTATACGATCTGGATCTTATAGCACGCAGATACGAGGTTACACAAATTTGCAAAGAGAACCACGTGATGAATTTGCTGGAGCTATTTGGTCTGAAAAATCAAATGCAGTATTACCATGCAGGAGCGAACCTTTGTTTTCTCAGGAGAGAAGATGTGGGGTGCTATATCCAATAAATTTATTTCTCGTATCATAGGTATAAGGGGAAGGGGGGAGGGGGAATCTCCATTTGCCACAGAATGTGACCAAGATTGGCATATTTTGACATTGTAGTATAGCAAAAAAAAAACGACAATTAAATTCCAGTAGAAGCACAATAATTTTTTATACTACAAAAAATCGCACTGCAAGTACTTTGGAGCCAATAACAAAGTTCTCTCAAGTATCTCATTCGATGTGCATTTACCAGGTATTAAATCTACTCTGCTTTTCAAAAAAAGTTGAATCAGCTAGCAGCTGCCATTATGCTTTCCTTCTCTCGAGTATCAATCCACATTGCACATCTTAATTCAGGACCTAGCACTAATACACATGCAGACAACTGAATTTATTCTACTCTACGTTTTAAACTGCAGGCGAAATAGCAAATCATGGTTCAATTTTAAAAAATAAATAAGTGTACATACACATATGCATTATAATAATAATTTGTTGCACCTGGCATAAATATCTGTCTATCTGTCAAATTTATTTTGTTATAATTGGTAACAAAAAATGGTTAACAGAGATCTTATTTACGGTGCATGCATGCATGTGGGTATCATACAACTTCGGCATTATAACGTTTTTGAAGCCATTCTAGTCTTTCAAATACAATAACTTCTTAAATTTTGCGAAAATTAGCAGTTTTAAAAAAATTAAAATCAAACCTAGAAATTTAACAATAAATCGAAATTGTGATAAGCGTGGCATGGTTGATAACTTCATCTATAGAAGGGGTTTATATCCTACTGTCTGTGGATGTACACAGACGGAGACGGGAGGGTTGCCTTGCAAGCGGGTGTAGCCACCGCCCGCGTATTGACTCACGGGCTACACGCACACGTGCATGTAGTGCACGCACACGTTGTCGGCGTCAACTCTAATAGAAAGGCGAGGCTCCGCCGTCGCGTGATGAGCGACCATCACAGCCAAATTAACATTATTAATGCAGGCATTGCCAAGTCGTTGTGATAAGTAGGTAACATTAAAAATTGAAAAATTTACTTTCCACTTTCCATTAATCACAATTTTTTAAAATAAATACAATTTTTTTTTAAAATAGATTTAAATTACTTCAAACCATTAATAATGCCACTATAATAATGTGTTGAACATAAAAGTTGTCTATCCGAAAACCACGTATAGAATAATTCATGTATGAAGTATATAAAGGGTTATAGAAATGAAAGATTGCAGCGTTATATCCCATTAAAAAATTGACTACTTTATAGCATTAAACTGTTTGAGTGTACATGAAAATAAGGTCGATTTAGTACACAATGGGGGACATTCACAAAGCACTTTAACCCCCAATTTAGCCCCGATTTTTAACCCTGGTGCTAAACATGGTGCTAAGCTATGAGCTTAACATGGTTAGCCCCTGGTTTAGTACCATGTTTAGCACCAGGGTTAAAAATCAGGGCTAAAGTGGGGGTTAAAGTGCTTTGTGAATGTCCCCCAATAAATATAATGAGTTATAATTTCACTTGTAAGAGTATTAACTAAGCAGACATCTCAAAGTGTTAAAAATCTTTCATCTTGGTATTAAATTCATGAAAATCATTTATAGTACATCCATACTTTTACTATATGAATATGCAACTTGTGGTTGTGCTCTTTGCAGGCCACCCTATATAATATATTTTATATATATAGCAATTTTGTTCATCAACACACCTGCATGACTACCTCTTACTTATCATCATGTTTTGCTTTAAACGAAGTTGTGTAATTTTCTTATAAATATTTAAAATTCGCAATGTAATTACACCAAATTGACACAATGAATATTAAATTAGACACAGCAGAATGTGTTGATTGTAAGAGGTTAAAATTATAATTATTCAATTTTGGTATTAAATTTAACATAAATTAAATTTTAGATTTAATACCAATTTATAGTGACACTTTGTAATTTAAATTTCACCTTTACGACATTGCGATGACGGCTCCAAGGTGAACTTTTATAACCCGTAATAGAGAGTAACATGATTTATTCAGGCCTTAGCAACCAGTTTTACAGTGGAGCGCTCGTCAGGGGAGATAACAATGCCACCAGCCCCTAGGGGTTCTCCAAGGGTCGTGACATTCGCCCCAAGGAGTTCTCCATTGTGAAGATCAAACTTGACATGTCACCTTACGTGTTGATACACAAAGAAAGATGTATGTAATCGTCGTGAAGCTGATGAGATAAAAATAAATGTTCATCTAGCTATTTGTGATTCGCCTTTAAAAATGAAGCAACTAAAAACAGAGCGGGTTACATATAATAATGCGGCAGGGTTAATTTGTTTGATGAATGTAATCAACTCAGTTTTTGTGTTGAACATGTTGCCTAACCTCAGGGTGAGATGATTTCTTTCTTAGTTTTAGTGAAGTTTTGACTAAAAAATTTAGACCAGAAAAATTGCACTTTCTATAAGTAAGAGTTATATTTTTTTATGACAATCAGTGAAACGTGATCGTTATCGAAAATATCATACAGTCAAGCAAAAATATTATAAAAATGTGTCCTGTTCTGCAATATATTAGATTTTACCAATTTAGTTAATTTTTCTGACTAAATTGCCGAGGGATATCTACAATTAGAGCAATGAGTCTATAGCCTTCAGGTTATTTTGTTATTTTTTTTGTATCGCAATCGGTGATCCCCCATGCATCTCATGTAGCTGTTTTTTCTTCGTATTGATATTTAGTGAAAGTTTGATTCAGATGAAAGATTCCGAGAGAAGCAAGTGCAAGGTCTCTTTTTCTTTTAGTATAGCATTTCAATCAAACACCTTCACTGTAAGATTTCAATTAATAATAAATATAATAAAAGTAATGTATGCGTGGAGAAATAAAAGTAATAATATATATAATTTACTAAAAACGCATTTATATTTAACAAATAATGAGGAACATCTTTAAATATAGCATCCCCCACCCCCCACTTCTTCTGCAATTAATAACAATTAATAATCACTTTTTTGGGCTCGATTACCGGGCGCTAGATCATCCCTCTTCCCCCCCCCCCTCCTATCTCCTATCTTTCTGCTTTACTGAATCTGCATCTATTGAGATAATAATATATATATGAGAGATATGATTTTGTTGGTTGCCTTCACATCAAAGAAATTTGCTCTACATGCTGTAATGCATGCGTACAATTTTGGGACAGCTAGCGCATAGTATCGCTGATACCAATAATGTTTTTTTTTCCCCTTCTGTATAAGGCTATAATAACTATAAACTAAAATCTGATATATTATATGATTATAAACTATTATAGTTAAGTATAATCACAAGCTGTCTTCAAATCGTCTATGTGAATTGAAGTATAAAATGTAGCACAAAATCTCTATAATATGAAGGAAAAAAAGTTAATTTTAATCAAAATACAGAAGTTAATTTTCTTATCCATTATATAGACACAAAGCTAATTTCATAAAATAATATCATATAATACTAATATCAAATAATATAAAAACATCATCATGCGATGACAAGCGTTTTCTTTATAATAACAACACATCAAAACGAATTCATATTAAAAACGTATATCATTGCTTTATATTTATATAAACGGTATATACTCTATATTTTTTTAAGACACATCATTTCAAAATAAATCATGGCACAGCTGACCTATTTTAATAAAAAGTTAGAACCATAAATGCAATATTTAAATTATTTTCTTTTATGACATAGCTGCATGTGGATTAAAAACGCCTATTATGTGGTGTACAACATGCATTTTATCAGCATTCTAAGACAACAGTTCTCGTAAGGTTATATGAATATGGGAGTTTGCTGGGATTATATACTACAACGACAATGAAAATGAAATCATCATAAAAGCGTATTAGTTAAATAAAAAGGAAAATTCCTGCTGCTCAGAAAGCATCTGACAATGAGTATAACAAATAAAGAGAGAAGACGAATAAATAAACAGCAAGGTTCAGAGCTACTAATATAATAATCAAATAAAAAGCTAATTAAAAAATAATAATGCTGAATCAGCAATAAAAAAGGTGAATGAAACATCATTAAAAAACTCGCAAAAAATATTTAACTTCCAGCAGCACGTCTATGCGATTTCTTCAACACGTGCTCCCTGCTTCCTCAGTGTAGTCACGAGGGCGGTGTCTGCGTGCACGTGAGTGTGTGGGTGGGGTCGTGTCGAGCTCGGGAAACACGTGCACTGCCACAGTCGGACTGACGTGGCGTTTTATTGAAAGTATGTAATTTCGAGCAAGAAAAAGGGACAAATTACATCTTACATTCTACCTGGTTAGGCTGTTTCCGTTACCTGTTCATAAAAATTTCAAGCAATTCTAATTAGGAATATCTAAATGCAGCTGACTTACAGGAGGAATTGATAAAAATTATTACTTCATTTAAAAAAATGCATAACAAATATTTATTTTTTTTTTTTAAAGGACACATTCTAACTTACAATTAGCTGAACATAATATATCAAGAGGGGGTATTTACAAATATTTTCTGCACTGATTTACTCCATTTTTTAACGTGGTTCTAAAGAAAACGAATCTAATGATATAAATTTTAAAAATTCTAGAATATTCTGAAACTTAATTAAATTTTAACAAATTCAAGCGAAAGGTTTTCACACAACAGCTGCATTTCCGGTTTCCGTCCATGAGATTCAATTTTTACAAAACTGATAAGACAGATTCACTTTAAAATTTGTATGTCACCGATTGATATTAGCAAACTCAAAGTCTCCTGCAAACCTTCTTGCAAGTCTTCTTGAATTCCAAGAGGCCGATTCCGAAATCTTAATCAACTGTGACATTAATTTGTAAGAACTTCGTGAAACCCCATCACTTGGATGGAAGTACATGGCTGTTGATAAAAAGTTCCAAAATTTGAACTAATAGCAGGAGTTTTAATTTGGCACGAGTGTTAGCTGGTGACGTCACGGCTTCTACCCCCCCCCCTTTTTCTTCCCGAGTGACGTCCAGTCATGCTCCGCCGACGAGCCTCCACTTGTCAATCATTCCTGACACGGGACAAGCTCGTCGCTAGCATAACCACCACGAAACTTAATCTACAAATTATAAATGTCCATTTTCATTAATTAAAACTGTTATGTGCCAACTTTTCAAAATAATTTATATTTTATTTTAAAAACTTCTCACTCTATATATCGTATAGAATGTCATTTTTTTTTCTCTTTCTCTTTTTTTTTTTTTTTTTTATGAAAATTGTATTTAAAACGTAAATGATGAGTTTATTTATTAATAGTTTAAAAATGTTTAAATACCAGTACTTCCATGCACTTACTCTGCCTATATCATCCAAAATTACATTCTCCAGTAAATTGTGTTACGTGCATAACAAATAAAAAGGCCACAAACAGAAGAAATATAATATTATATATATTATATTGGAATAAAGTTCATGTTACCCAGAGGTGTACCTATGCATAATTATTATACTGTGCATAATATTGCATCTCATCGTGCATGTCTTACTCGGACCAAAACCTACGTGACCGCCTGCACCCTCTCTCCTCCTCCCATGCACCTACTACTCTATGACGTCACAAAGCTCCACTGTCCTACATCACTTGCAAGAGTGACTCAGTTGTACAGCCATACGCGCAATAACTACTCTTGTTTAACATGCAGGTATTTAAATTAATTTTCTGTGCTAACATATCTTCGCAATTCAAAATTGTTAGAGTTACAATATAGAAATTGCAAGACGACGACTGATGTGAAAGACAACAGCCTACCATTCTATATAGCTATCTGATATATAGTATATTATATAATATATAACTTAATAACACTATTGGTCACATGTTTCTGTACGCGTGACTCGGGCAAGTCAGCTGGACCATGTAAGGATTGCATTGAAAGTACTGTGTGCCAGGAGAACAAGATTCAAGCAGCAAACTCACTAAGGCTTGATAAATCGGTTTTACCTCTGACGCAATAACCTAGCTGATATCAACCCCTTGTAAATCTATATCTAAAATGATCATACCAACAAAAAGGCTTCTCATTCTCATATACTTTTATAAATTTATACATTAGTGCAATACTGCATTCAATGATTATATTTATATTATTTAATGTTGCAAAATTTACCAGTCAAACATGGGTTCAGAAAAAAATCAGAAGGTGCGTGCGAGAGAGTCTCATTCAAAGGAGAGTGCGTGCGTGTGTGTGTTGAGGGAGAAGGAGGGGGTACTACCTCCAATGTATTTTGAGATTTTCTATGTCGGGTCACCCTCCTCCCGTGGATTTACCCTTGACTTTCTTTGGGGCGCGATCCACAAAGAAGTTATCCGAAAGATATCCAATTTTCTCCTTTTCACTTGTGATTCTTTAGTGTTCATGTGATTAAATTAGAACAACTTTTAATGTAGTTAGTAAGAAAGCTGGATATCTTTTATAACTTCTTTTGTATTTATATATAGTTATAGAACATAAAAATTTACTTTTGTGTCACTAACAAAATAATACAGTAATGTTCTTTATTGTGACACAATTACAAATGTATGAAATATCTAAAAATTTGTAACAGTTTTAATTTCAATTGTTTATCCTGGCAAAACAAAGAAGCTAATTTGAACGACTGGCTCTTCAATTATCCACATATATCAACACTCGCGTCTCGACCAGCTGTTGTCATTGAAAAGTGACATGCAATTGTGTTCGTGACAGCTGCTAAATAAAAGAACAATTAAAATAGAAAAAAAAAACATCTCTTGATGAAAAATCAATACAAACCGTATGTAAATGTGGGTTCTAAATATTAAATGACTTGCTGTTGTAGTGACGTCACTTAATTAACTTGTCTCCCGCTAATTAGAGTTCACCTTGATGCTAATGCCTGCTAGCAGAGGTAAACTAGGTAAATGCATACCTAGGTTACAAAACTTTTGCAGATATAACTAATGCATGGTATACCATGTTATATATAATCATATAATATCTTATTATAGAAATATATATTGATTGTATATTATATACTGCAATGTATACTACACTAGTTTATATATTATAATAAATTAAAAGGAGAACAAAGTTTACAGTATTATATTATGTAGCATATACAATGCAGTTAGAGTACACTGAATAAATATTACCGGTATTATTTTTATTATATTTTTTTCCCCCTTTTTTCCTGATTTGAATTCTGTTTCTGTATGAAGGTGCATTTCCACGGAGCGATGTCGAGCGAGGCTTGACGGGGCAAGAAAAGCGCACTTGCTTCAATCTCGTATGGCGGCCATGTTGGCGATAAAATCGCTCCCCGCAAGGCGAGGAAATCCCGAGCCTCTGATTGGCTACGGCACGCGATTTGCTTTCCCCGCTCCATGGAGATGCACCCTTTAAACAGCAAAGTTGCATAGGGCCAAATACTCAATTTAGATTTTTTTTTTTTTTCCTGAACTTCTTATAATGTTTAGAACCAAATTAGTAAGCAAACCAACCCAGAAGACGGATCGTACACCACTATACCGACCATTCGAATGTAAGGTTTTTACGGTTCCCTCAGACTTCAGATCACAAAGATAAATGTATAGGGATGGATCCAGACAAGATCACCTGGAGGGGATCATAACTGCGAGTAATTTCAAAATAAAAAAAAACAAAAATGAAATGAAATGAAATGTCGCTAAAATTAACTGTACTTTATTTTTTTCAGTGTAAGTTGCAATATTTTATAATGGTTATCTACATTTCAATATGACAGAAAGAAAGTAACACATTACAATAAAATGTAAAAAAGCAGTTTGTGGATCGATGTTGGGAAGATTCATGATAGAGTCACGTTGCTGGAAATACGAGACTGGTTTACACCACAGTGACGGTCGCACAATGAAACGGTGCATGTGCGGGGGCGATCACTGTATCGATCACCAAGGGGCTAGCTTACACCACGACCGGCCAAGCGGAGACTCGAACCCGGCCAAGCAATATCTCTCGGAATTTTTTTAGCTTACAGTATAGTAACAAAGCAATGGGATTCTGTATTACGAGTTAAATCAATATATTTATATATTAACATTTACTTCATCTCCTATATAACTTGCTGCAATATACTGCTCAATTTTATACGTAAGAAAAACACATTAAATTGTAACATGAAACCAAGACAAAGGCCTTTTTGAGATAACTATGATGAAAGAGCAAAGACAAGAATACACCCATCACAATGTTGATTGAAAAACTTCTTACATAGCAATGAAGAAATTTTAAGGAAATTCTGATAATATAGTCTAAGCTAAATCTGGTACCTCAAAAAAGGCCATAGCACAAATTTTAACAGAATTTATCACTGTGATATGGTGAGTAATTCATCGCATCACCGCGCGTGAAAACCAATACCATTCAGTATGAAATAAAAAAAAATAATAATAATAATAAAAAAACTCTGTAAAGGAGATTTTTTTATTAAATTAAACTGTGGTAAGCGAACTAGACCCGATGCGTGAAGACCGGTGTATAAAGTATAATATTATATATATGCATGGTCATCGTCACCAAAAACCGTATCTGGCCTTTACGAAAACATCTCCACAAGGGGAAAAAAATAATCCTCTGGAAAAAAATGTAATGTCTCCCTGTTTTTTTATGCTTTCTATTGCTGTATTACAACACATCGTAGCTATAAGTTCAAGATCATAAATATATAGCACTAAAATGATAAGATCCTATAAGTTATATTAACCATTAACACAAAGGCAGAGTGGGCGAAGAATTGCTCGCCTACTGAGCATGAAGCTAAATTTAGAGCTAATTTCATGGATAACTGGTCAGTGTTAATATCAGAAACATTAGAGTGAGGCTTCACAATGAACCAAACTTCGTAATTCTTCTTCGTTCTGGAAATAGATTTATTTACGTATAAAAGTTAATAAAAAAAAACGTGTTAATGCATGCTCGATTATACATGTAGTGTGATCAAGGGGAAGGCGTTTTTCTATCCTTATCCGTAACATTATAATTAACTCAACAAAAGCATGCAAAGCTAAGCTTGAGTATAAAAGTTATTTCTGGAGTGTGTCCGGGGAATACTTTAAATAAGCTTGCAAGAGGAAATAACATAACATACATAATTTACATAAAAAAAAAATATTTAAAAAAATGCTACCGAGTTTTTTTTTTTAATATGCAGATTATAATTAAAAAAAAAATGATAATTTCTGTTTCTTTTGTTAAAAATTTAAAACACAGAACAATTGTTTTTGTGTGTATACTTTGACCATAGAAAATGAAGTCAAAAGGACCGTCAAATAATCTTCTTTATAAATCTACATGTAGTTTTAAATAAGAGCATAAGAACAATTTAAATCTCATGCTTGCCTTCAATGAAACAATTCTCCATTCAGGTTTTGAATTTCATTTTAAATGTTTACCTCAGCTGTTGACAAAAAAGGAGACTATAAAATGAATGGGTTAGCAAGCGAACAAGATATGTAATCTCTAGAAAGAAACGACTGCTGCAAGAAAACTATCCCTTTCATCTTGAGATAAAAATATACACTTGTGTACTGATTAATTCCTAACGAGCAGACAAAATTCCACCAGAATTACCGTGTTAACAGCTTTAACGTGAACCACACACAAAGACGTTAATTGAAATTAGATTATTTCAATACACTATAGTATAACAAGGTACTATATGTATATATCAAAATGAGCTATGACGTTGGTTATTATACCTTATGGGTATATGATATAACAAAGCTTTGTATTACAGAGAACAAGCGAATGTGGTGTAGACACACATATTATAGCTTGTAAAACGTTTAGACACGGCAAAGTTTCCTTTTTTTTTTAAAAAAAAAACGATGCAAACTTTGATATGTAAAATAGTATTCTAAAGGGATTTATAATTTCAAAGTTATAAATTTAAAAAATATATATATAGCAAAGCACTTTGACCTCAAATCATTTTTTATATATCGACAATTTAAAAGGACACGTTTATTTGCAGTCAGAATTGAATGAAGATTGACAGGTAAGAGTTTATTGAACTCAGAATGACATCGATATTACTCCGAGGTTTCAACTTACTAAACCACTCACTGTCTCCGAAGAGAAATGTCACGAATGTGTCATATCTGATCGCAGAGAGTGTATAATTATCCTTACGGCAGCGAGTTGAGTGCGCAGTGCATGACGGGAATGACGTCACGCACTATATATGTGCATACGAAAAAGTTACGTCGGCTCCTCAAAAGCTGCGCAGTAGAAATTTATGCAAGTTGCGCAATACGAGCATCTGCTGAAGTTATATAGTGTTGTTGATCCCGTTGATCCAGTCAGCTGTTAACCGGTAGACCGCATCATTTGAAATGAAAATTTGCCACGGATTTTGGTATTGTATCGGAATTTTCTCAAAATTTTTATGAAGGGCTAATAAAAGTTATGACACTTTCTGATTCACCATAATATGTTCTATCTTAGAATATTTTTTAAACACATTTTACGGGAGATTGCGAAAGAAATTAAAGTTCGAATAAAAAAGAAGCCACGTTTTTCGAGCGTTAGCATGGAGTAGATGGACGAAGTCATCGACTTTTAGACCCAAATGCTCAGAATTTTTACGAAGGACGGTCTCAACTGATTTCAGATCCTTATTTATGGTGCTCCAAAGTAACTTTTTACATGCAAGAGAATGAGCTTTACCATCGGTCAATTTTTCACTCACTCTACTTTTTAAATCAGTTCAAACCGAAATAATATCATTACACTTATGTATAAAAGATTTCATGAAGCATGTAATTAAATTTATAGTTTAATATTTCTAATTCTAACAATAGAAGTAAAATAAATTTTACTGTACTATATAGCACGCTGGACTCCAAAAATTAAACCTGCTACGTGGTTAATATGGTATAGTATAATCACTATAATCACCACATAAATATTGGAACCTGTTTTCATACTGTCTCCTATTATACTGGTAATATCAATTGTATACATGCAGTACTCGGCCTTTTGAAACAAATTTAATAATAATGCCATCAAATTGCCACGCCTCTTTCAGTCTACTCTTGTTTAATAACACAAAGCCACCATCACACGTAAAATTTAAAATAAATATAAAAATGGCATTATTTTGTACCTGATTTTGCATCTGGCGTTCTCTGCAATCAACAAATAAAGTATCAAGTATGATTTCCACTGACTCAATTAAAATATTTTAAATGTGAATGACAAAAATATATAATTTAAATATAATCCATGGATGAGATGAAGTTTGCAGTTGCGTGACAAGCTTATTCGTAAGAAAGTTAAAAGCAAGACGGTAATAGGAGCAAATAGAATTTATTTTTATCAAAACTGATGATGAGAAATTCTGTGACAGATAGCAGCAAATTCTGCAGTCGTCGGATTTAGGGAGATTTTTTTTTCTCAGACTTTATAGGAAGCAAGCGGAGGCAAAGGTACTACCATGTATTTCGGGACTTTTTGAGGGCTCCCTACTTTTTATTTTAGGATGAGTCCCAGTTGATTGAGGTCTCGGAATCGGCTGCCTTAAATGCAACAAGACTTGCAGCCTGTAGAAGTTTAACATGAAGTTTTATGGACGGAAACCGGAAATGAAGCTGTTGTGAGAAAACCACTCCCTTGAATTTTGTCAAACCATTAAGCGATTAAATTTCAGAACATTCTCAAATTTTTAAAATTTATTTTATTCGATTCCGTCTGACAAAAATTTTCAATACAACATCATGACGCCGAAGGTACTCAGATGTTAATCGTTAAAATTGGTTACGAAAGTTACAGCAAGTTAACGTTCCACTACGGTGGATCTCAGACGTCATGCAGTTACTTGCTCATGCATGCAGTACAGCAAGAAGACTGTCGTGAAGGATGTTCCTCGAACACGCCAGATCCACGGGAGATACATAGAGAATATACCCCGTCAGATCATCCCGCGTTGGCGACGAAGATTCCTCGCACGGATATTGCGGTTCACACTTGGCACGTGCCTCCTCGTGTTGTGAAACTGTCATGGCCGTTGTAAGCGTGACGTCACGTGGCTACGAGCCAGGAGTATACCCAAGTCATTTTAATTTATACTTGGACCATACAACTACAAACAGGGTGACAAAGTCTTTGATTCTATGTGAAACCAACACAATGTTATATGGTTAAAAATAATCTTGCACCTCGGGACAGTATGAGCGTTATATGACTCCCTCCAACTCTGTTAATTGTAAATTCGTGATGCCTCGCAGTCTATATGGAAGCATGAACTGGGAACTTTAATTGTTATTGGTTTAATATGGATACTCTTATAGGTACAGTACAGTCATCGCCTTGAAAAATTTCCCTTTGCGGCCTTGTTAATCACCATGCCTCATAAGAATAACACAGGCATGATGATTAATAAGGCTGCAAGTGAGAAATATTCCAAGGCAACAAGTGCACATTTCTTATAATATATATACTTCTCCTCAAATTGTAAAACTGCAAAAAAAAAATCTTGTAGCTTAACTAATAACATTCATGCAGTCCCGAAGTGTGCATATTTAAATTAACATTATAGTAAAAAAAATATATTGCTTAAGGTATGATATTTCTTCATAGTCTTTAATATAAGTACGTGCCTTGCAATTACACTTGGACGAGCTTTGAAGACACAGTTACAAATTTTATATTTTATGCTCTGCACGAATTCATGTCTACGCTCGTGTTTCCGCTGAGACTAGGGGCACCCAAAGAATATTAATGTCAATATCATTAACCGTGGTTTACAAGAATAAAACAGAAATATATGTACAAATTTATCTTTACTGTAGTTAACTTTGACATTCTGCCAGTCAGTATCAAGGTGACACAAAACTCATGTTGTGTCTTTGAAGTTATATTAATTAACCTAATGAAAATTTTTAATTAGTGTAAAACAATATTCTTATAGAATTTTACTTGCTGCAGCTGTTTTTAAACAGAAAAAACATTACATGACTATTAATAGCGTTTAGTGTTGAGACTTCATCGAGATTCTGCAGTAATTACTGCTCTCTCTGTCTCTGTCTCTGTCTCTGTCTTTCTCTCTCGACTTAAAATGATGTTAATGCTTTATTTCTTATTTTTGTGTATTGACAAGAACAACTAGCAGGATATTTTTTATTCCATATTGCGCAAGCATAAATATAATATGTTAATGCAATTTTCAGATTTGTGAAATTATTGAAATACTGATATCATAGCAGACGTCAAGATATGGTTAAAATTGTCACATCTGATGTGATGTCTTAAAATTTTTATTCTTTGATTTAATAACAGTATGAAAATTAAAAAAAAAAAAAAAAAAAATGAATGCATCACAGGCAGGATATTAAATTTCTATGCTCAATTCATTTCTGCAATAAAAAAAAATATATTTGATATCCAGGCTTTGAAAAAACAGCCAATAAAAAGTCAACAGCATTATTGACAACGAGTATACTTATTATATTTACATGTTTAAAGGGTTCCATGCACACCGGACGATACCATCAAGTGCTTTTATCGATCTGCTGATTATCAAGCTCACTGCTGCAGGGATTGTAATTAGCATGTGGTGGAGGACACAACAGGCCGCCGCTCGAGTCCCGGGACCAGCTAGAAGATATCGACTGACGCCTCCTAGCGGCGGCAATCCGCCAGCAGTTTAACATGCACCGATACGTGCAGCCCGCCGGGTCGATAGCGGGGGGTGCTTCTGGCAGATCGTTCCCAAACTAAATCAAGGATGCCTGCCAGTCAAATAAAATACATTACAAAGAAACAGGAATTTAAATTACTTTAAAATACCAACCAACCAACCAACCTGAATTACTTTAAAAGTCAATTCGTAATACTTTTAAACTCAAAAATCAATTCGAAGTTACAAAATATGTATGCATATATAATAAACGAAATTTTTGTTACAATGATTTTGTATCAGAATATTATACATCTATTGGTTTTGTAGAAAAAAAAAAGCCTTCAAATCAAAATGTCATCTAATCTTTATAATTGGGTATTCATGAGAAGACCTAGAAAAAATTATAATATCAAAATGAAGCATTAAATCTGATACGCTATATGGATGCAGAACATGCATGTCTGTAATATATTATATTACGCGAGAAAACAACGAGAGTGTAACTGTGTTATCACAGACCTTTAATATATTCTGTATCTTTTTCTATCTATCTTGCAATAATGTTGCATGCAATATCGATAGCTTATAAAATTTTCCAAAACTCTGCATGTAAATGGACTTTTTATAATGTCAGTACAATAAATATTTTTTAAAGAATACCCACTATAATACACGAGGAGTTAGCAAATAACATTTTTAAGTTATGATTTGCATGAGTTTAGACTCGTGAAAATCACATGCACGTAGTGACGTCACGAACAGCACGTCACGTGAGACTAAACAGAGGAGCGCAATTGAAGGCATTGGCTTGTGTATTTGTACTGCAGACGTATATAAGTGGCTTGCCAAAGTTGAGATTGTGTGTATATCGATAACGTTTAAGTTTAATGACCTTTTTTTTTAAACACGTACCTCAAATATAAAAACAAACAATACAAAAGAAAAGAGAAAGTACAGCTTAGAGATAGACTCATGTTTCGTCAAGCATGTAGGATCTGGAAATGTAATATGCCACAGGAATTTGTTTTTACTTAATGTTATTGAGTTTTTTTCTAAAAATACATTTGTATTTGTATTTATTTATTGCACATATAGAACCGTAAGGTACAAAATGCATGTTTACAATATTTTAGTATTGCAATACCAGTAAAAGAAACATAAAAATTAAAACATATTATCATCAGTTTTATATTATTATTACAATTACAATCATACATAATATAGTATTATCTAGTCAGTCCACAATACCTGAGAAATAAAACTTTTATATATAAAAAAAAAAACATTTTTATCAATAGAAAACAATGGGGGACATTCACAAAACACTTTAACCCCAACCTCATTTCTAGTGAAATAAGAATCCACCCTTCAAAATGTTAAATACATTGACTGGACGGTACTGTACTGTGTAGCCGTGTACACAAGGACTTATATTAAGTAATAATTTGAAAAGTATTTTTTAAACGAGTCAACTAATAAACTTTCTATAATTCTTCGTTTCATTCTTTCACATTTTCTTTTGAAAAGAACTTTTCTTTTAATCCGAACGATACAAAGATTACAAAGTACGTAATTAAACTCCATACCGTCAATTGCAATTTTCCTCCCCCTTCTCCCCGTGTGAACAATAATCGAATCCCCGATCGAACGCTACAGAAAAGAAACATGTGTTCCAATATCCGGATAACGTGTTCGGGTTGAATGAATTGAGATGGAGAGGAGTAAGGTTCATGACGTCACTGGTGTGCATCTGGTATCGACCTGTGACTTTGCTAGCGACTGGGAGCAGCACAACAAAGGACTCCGCCGCGGTGGTGCTTGCACTGAGCATACACTTGGCTTACAGGTCGCCTTCTTTCAACAATGTATCTGTAGTAGATTCAGCATACCATTACATTTCAGCCAAGTCACTTTGTCAGGTGTTCTTTTGTTTTTGAAAACAATGAAGAAGGTTTATTTTTCAGTAAAATTATATAATATATCGTTATAGACTAGTCTAAAATTCTTACAAAAATGTGCATTTTTTTAACTGTCACAATTAAAAATATTAAAATGTTATACGTCATGCTTTATGCTTTCTTATAAGCTTCAATATCTTATACTAAAAAAAAATACACCTACATTTCTTATGATTCATTACAAAATTAATTAAAAGAATATCATATACAGGTATTGTAAAAAAATACTGTATCAGACTGCATGGGTGTCACACAGATCGATGAATATTTACTATTTTACTTAATGTTGATTCCAATTATAACATACTAAAGTTAACATAAATTCACAAGAGTTGCAAATCTATAATCACCCGGAGGTATTTCTTTGTTAAAAATTGTTTTTGGAAAATTTTCGCATGTTTTCAAAATGCATGAGTGTAACGAGGAGCTAGGAGGATTGCTACAAATTGGCTCCAAGTCTGACCCAGATGTCCTACGAGCCGTGTCACAGCAGCTAGGAGGGACCACTCAAAGAGTTTCGCCGTCAGTCAAAGACGATGTTGAACTCTGCAGCACAAAACATAATCACATAATGCAGCTGTGACGTCATTGGTCTCTAATTAACCACATAGAATCCAGTGCAGATATATTCAAAAGAGAGCGGCGGCGGCCACTTTGTAATGCAGCAGAAAATCCAGCTTTATTTCATTTTAGAATAATAAGTATTACTTATGTATAATATATACTGTATATGTTATAATATATGAATATTTTTGAATAAATTTTCTTTAATGGCACTCTACAGTAGTGACCAAACGAGTACAGTACTGAACAAAATATACAACACAAAATTACAAAAAATTATAAAATTACTGCTGCCTGTTATAAGATATTTTTATAATAATTATAATAATTAACCACCTTGCCATCTAACTATGAGGTTAGACAACTTTTTCAGCATCCTAATGGAGCGGGTTACATATGAATCAGGGGAAAAGGTAACGTCTTAAGGCGGATTCACACGGCGATTTTTATCAAGCGACCCGAAGCGAATAATGCGCACTTGCTGTAACATCCATTGGCGGCCATATTTGGCGATTAAAAAAAGAGCATCGTAATTAAAAGCGATATTCGCCGTCGCAACCGCGAATTCGCTCGCGGCATAGGATTTCACATGCTTTTGAGTCAAAATCGCGTCGCATCGCCATTGTCGCCATCTGAATCTGCCTTTAATCCTTACAATTCTCAAAAATATTTTCTGAACTTCACAGCCAGATATTCTGACAACGAGGGCAATTATTTGAATGCAAGAGTATATTATTTTGTGACATTATGCATGCGTATTACTGTACATTACACTGGCTTGTAAAATGCTATTAATATGCTCGTTGTATGTATCATAGTAACAATATCTTACATTTTAGCTAATTAGCTATGAGTCTTACTATTATACAATGTTAGTTAATTAGATTATATTAAATGTAATGCAAATGAATTTCACAACACTGCTCATTTTATATTCTACACTATATGTATTATATAATATAAATTTGTGAAATGCGCTAACTTAATAAACACATCAAAATAATACGATATAATATATATTTGATAATATAACCTTGTATCCATTTTTTTCTTATTCTTAGAAAAAAAAAACATCAGCTAATGTGAAAAATATTATCAAGTAAAAGCTCAATAGAATTAGCATGGAGAAATTGTGACATCGCACACAAATTACACTTGATTTACGTCAAAATAATTTAATTATGATTCATTAAATTATGCTGACAGTGAGTTCTAGCAAGTAAAATAAAAATATTTGAATGTATATTATTAAAAATAGGGGAAAATAACTATTTTGCTAAAATTGCTGACTAAATTAAGCAATCCTGAATGTTTACCACGTAAACAACGACGCAAACAATGGTGAAATGTTGTAACATATAAATATACAACTTAAAATAATAAACTTTAAATTATAAGCTTCATTTGCATTAGAGTAGAGCCAAAGAAATAAAATATGTTGCAATTTACAACGGCGATTCCTAAAATTAAAGCATTTGAGATCTCAACTTTCTCTTGGCAAACTTTCGAGATTAAAAATAAATAATAAAGCAGCGCTGCATTGTTAACCCAACTGGACACACGCGTGTAGCCCTTGAGCACCAAACCCTGCTGGTGCACCTCGCTGATCAATAGTGGGCGTTAAAGTCGAGGAGCAGCAAACTTTGCCAATCAAAAACTTTCCATAACGAGAGAGTATGCAGGTGTACGGAAAAACACACATATTAATTTTTACTGATTACATTCGATAAATATAAATTACATTAGTGTCATTAGCATCGCTTTTTAACGAAAGGTTTTTTTAATTTTTCAAAAGTTACAAGACGGTCACAATAATGTGACATTATATATTTTCCTAAAAAAATGTTCGTGTACTAAAAAAAAAAAAAAAAAAATGGAGAAAAAATAATTTAGTACACGTAAACTGCATATATATTTATTTTTTAATATGTTCGATATTACTCTACATACAACTTTTTTGTTTATTTTTCACTGTTACTGCATCACAACATATTGAAGTATTAAACATATTGAACTGCTGTTAGTACGCAAGTTGTATATACCTGCATAGTAATAGTATCTAACATTTTAGCTTAATGAGATATTCTACATGTAGAAGACATGCATTTTTTGCGTATTTTACTTACTTTCCTCTCACAGGGTATATGTATATATTTTATATTATACACATACCCTGTTTTCCTGCATTATTATTTTAAAGAATATTATATAAAGGTGACTTGCTAATGTAATAATAGGGAACTGATTTTGCAAATGTTTTTTGTTTTTTGCCTTGCCTATCATGCAGAGGTTGCGTGGGCGGGCGCCATCAGGTGGCGTTCATCATCAGCTGGAGAACGTAGCGCCTCCTTTCAGATGGAGAACAAAGGAAAACCGCAGCCCCGACTCATGAAAATCAACGCAAAGCCAAGCCGAGCATACAAGAAAGAAGAACAAGCAACGTACATCAAAGATGAAATATTAATCACGCAACGCTAACCTAAATATTCATCAATTAACTTAAAAGTTGCAGGTATGTTCATTGCTCAATATAGAGTCGGGTTTGTATTATAATACATCAGTTAATTATTAATATTTTAATTAAATATCAATTTTATACAAAAAGAAAGGAAAAATAGGTTAGAAGAATTAATTAACCCTATACTTTTTTTACATCTGGAAAAGTTTATCTTTGTTTTAACGAAATGTAATATTAATTATTCAAAACAATCAGAGGAGTGAATAACAATTCATGTCTTTTATATATAATTAAAAGATAAAAACTTATTATTTGAATTCATTATACCGATTGCAGATGAATAAATTGACTTGAATTGAATGCCATGTTTTTTTAAGTGCATCTTCCCTATTTTGATAAAAAACAAAAACCTCAAAAATTATCCCATACTAACAAGTCCTGCTGTTTCTTTTATTTTTATTTTTTTAAGAATTACGAAATCCTGGTCAACCTTGCGCTCTTTTCTTGTGATTTCACAAACAAAGGATTCTTACTCTATACCGCATCAGTGGTTATAATATAACATCTTTTATCATCTCCATCACTGAGGTTATAATTCCAAGATCAAGACGGTCAATGCATGCAGCACTATAACATGAAAAGGTGGTCCAGCATCACCTATATAGGTGACACATCCGTGTTGCTGGTCCCAGCTGCTCACAGGGCGACCGAGACGGCAGGTGTTTGCCATGAAGCATCCTCGCGTCAGATATAAATACAGTGGTCGCGGCGAGGACCGGGAGGCAGCTAAGAATAAACTTGTCTCAGTGGCAAGGCCGCCGCGAAGACGACTGACGCGTGCAATAACACACCAGCCAAGTCAACGTACACGCTAAGTCAATAAATACGGATATTGCGTGACACGCCCCTTCGTCATCACCGCCACAAGTCGGCGCGGCGGCAAGGTATACGTTGTGTACGTACTTCGAATTCGTTACTACTAATATATAGTAAACTTACTGTTTGTAGTATTTCAAAGTTATATGTTAAAACCTATAGAATTTCCACCGACATTATTACCTTCCAGGTTATGCAAATGACTTGTCGTTAAAACTCGGAACAGCTCGAATGTTATCTGTGTCTGATTTGCTGGCTGTAAGAGGAACTGTTGAAGAGACAAGCAATATATAATATGACAGTTTCTTATACATGCATAGTATAGTGTAGCATGCAAAGACAGTATGAAAAAAATAGGATTTTGGATTTATTCATTGGTGGTATAGGAATTGTCTCTTCATTCCAATTTTGTTATTGACATTGTCCTTAAACGAAAACTTAAAATTCTTCTTCCATTATATAGTATCCTTCATTCTAGAGGTTTCTCACTGGTCAGTATCATGGAGGCACACATAGAAGCCATGATCCAGACCCTTAGTTACAATGAGAGGTCCAATTTTTTCTTCTCATTATTAACGAGCAACTTAGCCCTTCTATGTGACGTCAGATTCATAATTATGTATTATAGTCAAAACGACTAGCATGCATGGTAAGAGAATCATATATTTTATATATTTATATCAGCATACGAGTCGCCGACATTGAAGTACAAATTTAATACCGTCTAGCACCTATACGACAAAATATTTTATATGCTGTATAATTTTAAATATTAAATTGTTTATTTATAGTTTTGCAAGCGCCTATATTGATGCAATGCTGTGACTATTTCTTTATGCTGTCAAATTTTTGCTCTGTTATAGTGAGTTTTGCTGAGAAATATTATAAACATAATGCATAGAAACAACAAAAAAGGCGGAGATCCGCATTGTTTCATATCTAATCTAAAACAAAGAGCTGTGTGTATAGTTTCACAGGAAGTGGTTACAAGTTTGTGTTTTCTGAGGTTTAAGTCTTGCAATTAAATTTAAAAACTTCACTATATTTATATTATATAATTCAGTCTATTACTGAATGAACTTTGAATTTTAAATTAAAATACAACAAGATGATCTTAAGCGTTCCTCCCAGCATTTCTTTGTTTTTATTTAGCCGGTTTAGCCCACACACAAAACTGGCATGATACAAATTTGCAAGAGAGCAAGTTATTACTTTGCCAAGTAGCGTTTTGAAAGCAAACAAACGTTACGTTGATTAACTTCAAACAGAATCTAGTGAGGAGCAAATACAGATGCGACATTAATATTAATAGAAGAGCAGTTGTTGCAGCTGCATGATGTATAAAACTGCAGTATACTGTAGACAGCTATAAGGTCGCACTGCCCAGCAACTGCAGTGCCACAGTCAGATCGATTTAAATCCTACTGGAAATTCAAATTTACTGTTTTTATAATCCATTTGTTTATAATTCTTATCGGAAGTAGCTGAAAATAAAAGTTTCCTTGCAGACTTCCTGCATATTAGCTATAACAAATTTATTAACTTTTGAAAAGACATTTTTTGAAGTGTTGACCACTTTTGTTTACTTTCTAACGGAAATTTTTGCTCTTCCTAGAAGGGAATATATAAAATTAATTCTACTCTAGACACTGTATAAAGTCACAGTTCACAAAAGATTGCTCCCGGCAAATGTAGCCGGGAAATAATGCTAAACTTTGCGTGGAGGGTTTCAACTCCTATATTGTAAATTAAATCTCTCTGCAAAGTTTCGTTTTAAAAAACTCACACCATACCACTTTCCACTAAATAGTGTAAAGCCGGCTGTACACGATATACGATTCTTTACTTACTTTATGTGTAACAATTTTTAAAAGAAAAAGTTTAGCTCCTTTTGCAAACATATTTCACTTTTTTTTTGTAATTTACATGTTTCAATTTTATGTATTTACTTTTTTGCAGGTACACATGGAAAAATTGAGTTCAATAAAAAATAGAACGCATTTATATTAAATTTATTGTCACACTGTTGACTTGAATTTTTTTGCAAGGTTAAAATTTAATATTCATATTCAGTCAAACACCTTATTATATTTCCGTTTAATCACTTTCCTGCCTGTATATCTCGAATATAACTCGTATCGCATTGCAGCGACTATTCCCAGCTGATAAGAGTCACGACTTCACAACAACATCGCAACAATGATAAACCTCCGCATGACATAACATGGCACATACAGTAAGCCAGAAATAACATATAATGTCTCCATTCAAAAAAGTGATATTTCTACTTTATGTGACATAGCAGCAGCAGCTAGAATAACGCAATACCATCATCAGCTTGTTAGTTATAGGACCAACCTAGTTATGCAAGCTGCAAGCAAAATTAACAACTTGGCTAGCTAACTTGCTCTAATATACTAACAACTTTATGTAACAGTTTATAAATCGTATTAGTACTGCTAAATACGACTGGAACGTTACCTTTTCTCACTTCTTATTGTTTCGTTCTTGAGAATAGGCCGTAATTAGCCATGCACCCAAGTACTCTCACTTTCTGACCAACAATCAATTTATGGAAGCGTGGTGAAGATATATAATCTATTTTAAGATAAATACACTTAGTAATCTTCTTATATCTTCCCAAAACATAGAAATCTTCATATATCTTTGTCTATTGAATCTGCACAAAATTAGATACGGATAACGTTCAAGATGTCCTGAAAAGTGTATTCTTGAGATAAATTCTTGACAAAAAGGTGGGTTTAAGAAAGCATGCAAATCTTGTGGCCATGTAAGAATAGGGAGACTTGAGAGTCACAATAAGCTTTGTGTCATTTGATATGGGCAGGAGACATCCAACCTGTGTAACAAACAAGGACGATTTAGTCGACCCTCGTCAAGTCGCTCTTATATATAAATCCTTCCACACCCCCCTCCCCCCCTCCCCCCCCCCCCAAAAAAAAAAAAAAGCTTTTGGAAACAATGCACCCAAACGCCTAAACATATAATTATATGGAATAGCGTTCGTGCTTTCCTGAGGTGAGCCATCATAGCAGAGTGCACGCGTTGTTATTGCTTGAAAAATAAAAGAGGGGGGGGGGGGGAGAAATTTTATGGAAGGAAAATGAAAAATCTGTAATTACTATAATACTTCCTCTTCTTTAGAACGTATTTTGTCTATATAATGTTAGTCTATTTTAGTGTCTCGATCACGTCACTATTTTTATAGTTATTATCCTTTAGGGAGATTAGCACGTTCTTCATACAAAATTTTTTGGACCTATAATTAATTATCCAGGCAGTGAGCTGATATGTGACATCATTGTCGTGGCCGTGTGGACTGGTGCGAGAGACCGAGTGGGCAGCGCGGGGGTGGTTGGTGGGCGGCGCGGGGGTGGTTGATGGAGCCGCGGGGGTGGTTGGTGGAGCCGCGGGGGTGGTTGGTGGAGGCGCTGGGGTGGTTGGGGAGGCGCGGGGGTGGTTGAGGAGGCGCGGGGGTGGCTTAAGGGGGCGTGCCGACGAGGTCAGGACAATCGTGGGGGATTTTTCCAGTAAAAAAGGGAAATATCAACGTGGAATTTGGAATTCCTCAATTTTAAGAATATTAAGATTTAACCTTTTATAGGGTTAAATTACTTTCGTAACAGCAATCTTTAGTCTGGCCGAGTTCATTATTTAATAACCGAGCGACATGTCACGCAACAAGCCGGGCCTGACTCAATATTTCCCCCCAAACTGTGACTCAATCTCTCCATGGATTTCCGATCAACGAACTTTCCAGCGCGCTTGATCGTCGTTATAATAATTATATGATGAAGTTACGAAAACACGACGTTCCATTTGCCAACGTGACGTCGAGAAGAAAATTGTTTTCCCCCGATTCTAATTAAGAAAATTGTGTATTTATGACTTACACAATGGATAATATAAAACAATTGGTTTACTCAATAAATAATTAATCTTTTAATTAACAGAATAAAATATTTATTTAGTCAATTAGAGGAACATTTTCTCGTTAATGAATATTAAATTTAGTTTTCATTATTAATTGTGAAGAAAAAATCAATATTATAAGCTTAGATACCTTGGGAACTGATTTCAAATATTTTGAAATATATGATTAATAATTTATTTTCGAGAACGCGTGCATGCTAAGGCGTTTGCGTGAGAAAGTAATGGCGATGTTGCAGAGAGACAAGGCTGGTATTAAGAGTCAAGGGTGCATGCCACCCCTACTGTAAAACTGGTAACCCTTCATGTCACGCGTGACCAGTGACTGATGAAAATGAGAGAGAAATTATTAAAGTTGTGTACCTCCAAATGATCCTCTTATAGCAAATTACAAAAAGGTGTGCAGTCGAATAGCATGTTAGGTTTATAAAGAGAACTCTGTACACATGCAGCCATGCACGCAGCACTGAAAATAGTTCCCACTTCCCGGTTGATGCAAACTAATTTTACGTTATTAGTATACCAAAATCTCGATATTCTTAACACTAAATTTGCCAAAAATGACAAACAAATTGGTGCAAATCTTGAAATCGCAAGATCAGTTGATCAAACTGTTGTTCCTTTTCTCGACATGCAGACAAAATAAATATAATAATTATATATATCTAAAATAAGTTTTTTCATTTTAAAACTGTTCCTAACTGCATTAAATTGCATGCAATTGGGCTCAAATTTCATCTTCAAATAACACTTAGCTGTTCCTTACTGCTAGCAAAAATCGTCCCACCCAACCCTAATGATATATGACCTAATAATTATAAACATTATCAGGCATCGATTAACTTGTCGTAACATGATATACCATGCCATTTGTCATGATAAATGTTGAGTTTGATTATAAATTACAACTGCACCTCTCGGTGCAAGTAAAGGTAATAAAAAGTTTTGTTGCAAAGTGAATATCAATTTCCTGTTTCTCGTATACATAATATATAATGTTGTATGGTAATGTATACAGAGAGAGAATTGACCTGATTTCAGGTGCCTCGTGGCTCCGTCCTAATGTCATGCAGACGGTCCCTTGACATCACTATTGATTGAGATTGACAGGAATCAACCAGACTCATCAATCTAATTAAGAATTATACTCTGATTTATTGATCATCCCCAAGATAATTACAATGTTTAACATCGATCTGTTTTGTTTATTGGCGTACATAAAATATAATCCTGGGAATATTGTAATAATCTAAAAATAATGATTAAATTATACAACCAATCATTGCTTTGACAAAAAAAATAAATGGGAAATGAGATAGAAAAATATGAACAGTTTACAAGCATTAAAATTATGTCTAAATGAAACGAGTTATATATAAATTTGAAACAAGAGTATTATAATGAATGAGGAAAAAATACATTAATTTAATTACTTATACACCAGGACAATACATAATACCAACATTGCGTTTAAACATTTTTTTATAATGTGGTACACTTATACTATACAGTATAATTTAACGCAAAATTAATGTCAAAATTAGTACTATCTTTCTACAATTTTATTAATTATTCTTCCTTACATGTGTATGCCTATTCAGTAAAATAGTATATAATTCATATTATTTTATTGCTTTTCGATTATACGTAACAATATAAGCACGTCAAATCACATTAACACATATCAACAAAATAGTGTGTGTAATTAACAATCATTAAAAATCAATACAGTGACAGAAATAAAAACTTCCTCGATTATAAAGTATGCAAGATGCTCAATATTATATTTATATTATAAAATTAAATACATAATATAAATATTATAAAAATAAGATGCTCATACTTGATAAAACTTCAATGGTTCAATATACGGAATTCTACAGACATTACATTACACCCTTGAGAGCCCATGCATGCAACCATTCACCTTTTTCTCGCGCTTATCCCTAAATATACAAAATATTTCCTGATTTCCTGACGATTTTCAATTCTAGAAGCTATCCCCTAACTTGTACTAAATTTAAATAATTCATGCATATATGTACAATATTCTAAAGGGAATTTGAGATATAAAAACAAAACTCAAGTTTATGGTACACATACCAATACAATTTCATTCAACAGTTGCTGCATGCAGGAACGATTCTCCATACGATTGTTTATAACCTGCGTAGCGTTCAAATTGATTATGGGCAAAGTCGCTAAGCGTGAAGTAAATACGTATACAGTAGAGTGCTCGCTTACTTCGCGGCAGGTTGTGAATGTACATCAACGTTGAATTGGTTCATCAGTGCATGGTTTTCGAACTCGCTCGGTATACCAACAGCCATTCATTTGTCGGGAGAACGGAGGGAGGTTATTTGTGTATGTATCTGTGTATGGAGCAGCTCAACTTCATGCCTTTACGAAGATGAAACTTTAAAACTTTTGATGATTAGTAAGTATAATAATAATATGAACAGCACAATACAGTTACACTAAGAAAACGATAGTATGGTTAGTAGAATCATATTATATGGGTATATTTATGAGCTTATAGCCTTATATACAAACAAGATAGTATACTAATAATACCATTACATAATACATCTTATAGGTGTATATAGGAATAACTGCTAATATTATACAAATACAAATATAATATATATAATAATTGATAGTTCGCTCGACCTCATTAGAGACTTGTTAATAATCGCATCTTTGTAATTAACTGTATGTTAAGTCAAAAAAGACACATCACAGACACGCGATTTGAATTTACATAATGTTTTACAATAGCTATATTTAAAAAAATACAATAGTAAAGGAAATATGTTTGCAATTGAATAGAATTCTACTCTATTTTTTTTTTACACATTTTGCAGATTTTATTTAATTAATTGGCCAAATAAATAACACCTGCCTAGTCATGTTTAATTCTATAGGAGACAACAATTAGCTTAGTCTTGTAAATGGGACGCCCCCATCATATTAATTGTAACTCCTACACAGAGGACAGGGGTCCTCGATATTATATACCAGCATCAAACTCTTATGCAACTAATTATCTGTACCAATTTTACGAAACCTTTGTAAACCAGCCAGTTATCAGACCATCGTTTCATATAAACGAACTTCCGGAAATGTTAAAATTTGTTTGATTTTTTTTTTTTCAATTTTCTATTTTTAAAAGAAAAAAATACTATTATATTTATCAATTATTACACTTTGGAAGAGGTTTTCAACCTAATTAAATCTCCATTACACAATTATTTTACTTTTTATTGTTCAAAGTGATCGTGAACTACATCAAACAAAAAATATTCAATAGCCTTTTATTTTTACTTTGAATCTTTGCGGAGGACATGCTATACAGGAATTTTGATCAGCACGTGGAAATCGAAGTATTGCAAAATTGACAGAACGTTCTCATTTCGGGACAGCACGAATATAGTGTGGTGTTCTCACGCAGTCCACGATGGCGGTGGAAATATTTTGGGAACAGCGTGTTTTTTTTTTTTGTTTTTTTTTTTTTTTTCCCCCCGAAAATTTACAGAACTACATACAATCTTTTTCTCTTGGAGCTGCAATTTCTACAAATCAAGAAGGGGTTTAATGATGCTGCTGTCTACACTGAGAAAACACTAGTGTGAAATCAAACCTGGATAGTGTAATAACTATGCTACCATAGATATGCTATAGCCGCTATCTAAGCTAGTGTTCTTTTTGACCCAGGCGTGGTGTTCTCGCGGTAGTATCGGGAGAATCCCAGGTAGTGCGTGAGGCGGAACCCAGCAGTTGGGATGCATATTAACCCACGGCGGGAGTGCGCGCTACTCCTGTCTGGCGTGGTGGCGAGTATTGCTTAGTGTAACATGGAGTGTATGCTATACTACGTACGATGCTACTGGGAGTCCAGATAACCCATGCTATATTGTAATTAAAAGTATAATATTGGGGTTAAGCTACAGAAATAAATTAAAAATTTAAAAAAATATTTTATTTTTATTTCTTTATTATTAATCCGCAATATATTTTATGTTATTAAAGTTTTACTGAAAGTAGGTAATTATTAATTGATTAAAAGTCGTTTACTGTACTTACCCCTCCTGGGATTCGAACCTGGCACCTCTAGCACCTGAAGCGGATGTCACAACCACTACACCTCGACAGGCTGATTACCAGATTCAGTAAATTTGGTATATAAAAACTTCTAAGTTGATAATCATTGACTTTGGGGAAAAAAAGATGCTCCCAAAAATAACAATTACAAAAACATAATTTTCAAATAGAACTGCATAGTAATTATAACAGAAATTGTACTTAATTACTAACATTTCGGATGCCCTCATCAGCTGATAAAAAAGCGAATGTGGTGTGCTCTGGTGGTGGATTATGGTATCTATTGGGCTCCAATTCATTCTACCTGGGGTTATTTGAAGTATAAGTTTGTGTGATTGTCATCAAAACTCTTCTCCTCCTGTCAACTCTAATGAATGAAATAAGGAAAACCCCGCTTAGTGCTCACAAAAATATTTTAGAGTTATTTGCATCCGAAGGCTTTGCACTAAGTCTGGGGTAACGAGAAGTATAAAATTTGACTTCTTAAAACACTATTATATTAATGACGACACTACAAAAAACTAATATAAGAGCTGGTGTTATCTCAATCCCAGATTTTTCTCAGTGTACAGTTGTAGACATTTAAAGTACATAAAATTATGTATACTATATGGTTTCAATTGTAAGAAAGTTAATGTTGATCCACTAAAAATAGTATACAAGAGGAGAGAACCGAAATTTGATTCTTTTTTAGATTTACCTGATTTAAGTTATTTTTTGTATTTTAAGGATAGAAAACAGTTGAACACTATATACTTTTCTCAGGAATACAATAATCTTCGTGACAGAAGTTGCTAAAACTCTGCAAGAAAAATTTTAACAGTGAAGGGTAAAAAATAGTCACAGCAAGAAAAAGTGAAAATAAAATTTCATCGCATGGTTTTGAGGATGAAGATTTTTTCCAGCTATAATATAGTATTCATAATTTTTATTGATTTATTATTCCTTATTGAACTTTTTCTTTTTACCTCACTTTGTAACATTATAAACAATGTTGTGCAAATTAATTCGTAACAATAATGTAAATACTGTATAATAGGTACTAGAAGAATAATTAAAATTGGATATTATAACAGTTAGTTTTAAAATAAACATAAAATATACTTGTATAATATCAATATTTCATCCAAATTTCTCTGTATGTATCATTTCAAATAGGAGAAATTGTCATTTCCGATTTGAATATTAAATTAATGTCGAAATACAAAAACATAACTTTGCCTGATGACAATAATATTCAAGTTAGAGTATGGGGGCCACTGTATGCATGCAATACTTTAACTTTATCAATCATTCTGTAGAAATACGCAATTCGAAATCATAAATTAATAAATAATTTCATCAAGGCATATAAAAACATTAAACATTTATCATAATTTGCTGGACGTGCGTGTAAAAGTTTTCTTTGCTATATTATACTGTTCTATAGTACCTTAATTTGAGGTAAAATAGCATCATAAAAATATAAACTACCTGCGCAATTCTTGCTCTATATTTCATATTTCAAGACTCGTGAAATAGAATTTATAAAGCAAGCTGCAATGTTGGCTTGAGAGCTAAATTATGAATCAGCGCAACCTCCGCGCAACCGCGATGTGACCGAGAGTGCAAGTTTATAATATATACCTCTGTATTTGTTCACAAGGATCATTTTCTTAGTTCTGTTCACTGAATAATCTATGACCGTAAATGTAATAATATATGGAGATAAACCACGAGTACCGTAATATATACCATCCTTCAAACACACTACACTCATGCATGAATGCATGGATGGCAAATCTAAATCTACATATACTCTCTGATATATTATAGGAATTCAGCGCTAATTTGGGAAATAATAACTGAACACCAAGGAAGGGTATCTATTTTGTTTTCTCAGTATTTTAATAGGAGTAAGTCTTTGGTGCTCAACTGGTGCTCACGCGGTGAGGAGAAGTCCTTGTGCTGAATATCTCGGTCACTGCAGCAGCTGTTCCCGTCTGTTTAAACTTTGACGTGGCCGCGGTAATTAGACTCGCAAACACTCGCAGTCTGATGTACGTGCAGCAGAATCGGACAATCCAATAATCCTCATCACAGCAAGACTGGCTTCTTTAGTTGAAAGAGTGCACTGAGGTATCTTCGTTGTCCTTTATACACGGTTGTCACAGAGCGTAACCATTACATGATTATAGTCATTGCTCATTGTTTATAGAAAAAGGTGGAGTTTACTTCTATACAGTTTATATGAAATAAGGAAAAATGTCAGTAGCGTAGACTATAGTAAGTTATGGGATAACTTACTATAGCGTAGACAGGTTTGAAGATCCCCCCCCCTCCCTCCCCAAACAGATCATAGTAAACGACCAATTTAATATGTGGGTTGTAATGGGCGCGAGTTCGCCTTTTCCTCATTCTCTTCTTTTGCAGCACTCCCTCTGTCCCCTCGATTTTTTTTCTTTCCATGCCATTGAAGAAAATGATTGCTCTTTGATCAATGTTGGTCTTGATAAGAGATAGGCTCTACATGAAACGACCCTTACTGAAGTGACAATTACTCTAGTCTTTTCTCTGTTGTTCTAACAACTCTTATTTTAATGACGACATCCTAAAAACCTTTACTCGTACCTAAATCTCACAACAATATTGTGGTTAATTAAGTATGTAAGCGTATATATATATATATATATATATATATATATATATATATATATATATATATATATATATATATATATATATATATATATATATATATATATATATATATATATATATATATATATATATATGGAGGTTTTAGTAACGTTGATGAAGGATTACCTGTTTCATTCATAGCTTTCTTTGCTTTGATATCTTGGGTATCTTTATCATATACTTAAAACTTTTAAAGGAGTTAACAAAAAAAAAATCGTTAGTAAGTAAAGTAGGAAAATATAAAAAATCTAAATAGTGGAGAAAAAAAAAAAAAGCCCAGCTTATTTACACATCAGGACAGCACGGAAGTTACTCGGTATCTACTCTCTTCTTTTGTATTGTCAAACAGTCCATGGAGGCAAACAGTCAGGCTTTGCCTGGAAACTTTTCCTTGAAAAAATAAAAAAAATAGATACTTCTCTCACAGAATAAAAATTGAAAATCTTTGTCTTCTAGACCTGCAGCTAATATTATACTAATTAAGCAGAGGTAACATTTAAGCTGTCCCAAATTGTACAGTTTTTAAAGTTAAAAATTGGAATAGATGCGTTAAAATCTAACCTATGTATATTTTTAACTTTAATTTAAGAACTGTACTTCAGTAAGTGCACGGTGCAATAATATAACAACAACAAAAATCATTCGTTTTTATTTTGATAATGCCATGCAACCTGCCACTGAATCATGTTTTCATTTTTCTCCAGCACACGTTCAGTAGAACAACAAATAAGTCATTGTTGTACTTGTAAGCTCAACAATAGAATGATGACAATGAAAATTACGTCTGTCGATCCCGAAGCAACAATAGTCCGTAATTTGACCAGCGGGTTTGCTCATGCGGCCACGCCCACTTTCAACATCTGAGCTCGATGCACGTATTGCACGTAGTACCATAATGTGATCGGCAGTGACATGAATTTAAGTTCCAACTGCATAGTTCATCAAATGAAAGATTACCACCGGAAGTGGAAGGTTTTTGGTTGAACAAAAAACACGAAAACTCTAAGAATTTGTAGAGACGTTATATAAATGTCTGTGAAAAGTTTCAGGTTCAAAACTGAACTATTAAGCCCAGAAGTCTAGCACCTCCGGCTACTTCCGGCAGTAATCTTTCTTAAGGTAGAGATAATACAGATCAGCTGGCCCAATGCTAAAAAAAAACCATTCATAAAAATTATGAAAAAAAATTAAAATGTTCTCCTCTACATCCCCTATCAGTAGGTAAAATATCAGGTATACAAAAACGAGCTAGTTTTCGAGCTATGAATTTTTAAAGTTGACTAATTTAACATGGAAGTTCCATTTCGCCATGTTAAATTAGTCAACTTTAAAAATTAATAACTCGAAAACTAGCTCGTTTTTGTATACCTGATATTTTACCTACTGATAGGGGATGTTGAGGAGAACATTTTAAATTTTTTTCATAATTTTTATGAATGGGATTTTTTTAGCATTGGGCCAGCTGATACATATTATCTCTACCTTAACAGCAAGAACTTATTTTTATAATAATTATGTTTTGTTTGTGGGCGTGTAAAGCAGTTTAAGCAAGCAGACATGACGACCTTACTTTATTTTTAAATATAGCTAAGAAGATAAATGTTTTTTAAAGATTTTCTAAGAGTTGAAATTCACTATTGAAAATTTGTTGCAGCATCTTTTTTGAGGAGAGTCATAATATCTTATCATTATAAGGAGTGGAGTCATGACGTAGTACAAGTACTTGCATAATTTTTATAAATCTGGTAAAAAAGAATCAAAGTAATAACGTAACTTGATCATATCTTCTGCACCAAAAATTTCATGCCAGTTGTTAATAAAATTATTGCATAGATTATCATCAGTTAAAATAAAAAAATAAAAAATCTAAATTACAGAGCCGAGGTTTCAACTTTTGAGTGCCCCGCCCACACAAAGGGGGCGTATCATTTCATCCATGACTGTAAAGTAACCTCAACTACATCAGCTTTATTTCTGACCTTCCCATATACAAATACGACTAGCTACCGTGGACTTTTTAGTCCCCACGATTGTATCTAGCTATTGCTCGCAGTGGGTCCCCTTGACCTTAAAACTGGTCGATGACTCGCTGGACAGGTGACTTTCACTTTACCTGCGCAGCTCACGTAATATCACGAAGGTCAAAAATATCAGTCGGTTTACAAAAAAAATATATAATAATGTATATATCTAGGCCTAGGTCGAACAATATAAAAAGAAATAGCGACGATGATTTAAAAAAGGTGTAACTTTCACAGTTTTAACTGTCATAAACAGGTTTTGTTACTTATTGGATTTTCTTATATATTATAGGTGACAAAATTAATGTGACAGTTTAATAATTCAATGTTATATCAATAACAGTTTGTCAGTTTTATAAAGTCAGACTACAAAAATTTTAATGAAAGTGAATTAAATTAATTACAGAATATTATACTTATTCATAATAAAATCTGTGTAATATGACACTATAAACTCATAAATACAAAGTATATATTGAATAATAATAATAATTGGGCCCGGTGCTGGCGCTTAAACACCCCAACTAGGTTGAGAGTTAAAAACCCAAATAATAATAATAATAATAATAATAAAATCGTCTTTATTATGGAGGCGGTATTTAGGCACTCTTCCATCCAACCTCCAAAATTGAACAACAATTTAAAAAGCCGAAAGATGTATAAAAAGCACATGGTATACAACTCTATACATATTTCTGAGCAACTTATTTTCATAACAAAATTTTCTTCTTAAAAAAATTAATTGTGACATGCACATGAATTGTAATTAAAATCAAAAGTGAGTTGCTCTGGTTATAGCTGCCTCATTCGCTCGTCATCAGTTCCATGACCCACCCTCTTTAATTTTACTAAATCGTGCATGATTATAAACATCGACATGATTTTGTATAACATTAATTATGTCTTAACGAAATTTATTTTAAGGTATAAGGATAAGGTATATAATAATTATATATATATCGTTGACATTTCTCCTAATATTGCTTCTGTAAAATTTTCTTTTCAAAGCGAACGAACACTTCTGATCGTGAGCGATAACCTGAGCTGCAAGGAAATCCTTGCTGTTTGTGGGCGCTGAGTCTATATATATTATATATATAATATTATTATGGAGGCGTTGTATTTAGACCTGTTTATATTTTATAAATGCAGTAGTAACGTTCCACGACTATTTCTTGATTGTATTTTATAGCTAAAAATTACGAGTATATACTTAAAATTACATACACATAATGCGTGGGACTCACAGTGAGTCCCCGTGGGAGATACGACAGTCAATAATTTTCGAATTAGGAGGCTCATCTGTTGTAATTGAGAGTTAGATGGTAGCTCGGAGCAATAAAACGAGCTACTGGCATGTGTTATCTTCCCACACGGATGCTAATTCACCCTTATTAGCTGTGACGTCAGCGCTGTTATTCGACATTAGCGACGTGTAATAAAGTGTATTGCATAGACTGTATATATAACAATTTTATTATCATTACTTCATAATTTAATAGTTGTAATATTAATGTTATATACAGTATTAAAATAAATAATAATACTTATTTTAAGCATGGTGTTACCACTGTATAATATATAATACTTCGTTACTTCGTATAGAAATTCAAAGTAATTACTTTGACAATATTTATATCTTCAATATAATATGCAAATATTAAACGAGAATAATTATATCATATAACATAAAAAATGATTTTATTACACAATGATAATGGGTTTACTGAGTTTAAATGTTGTTTTTTTTTTTTTTTTTGTTTTACATGTCATTTGATTTTTAACAGTATTGACAATATTATAGACATCAGTAAGAGTCTATATCTCATGATTCTCATGAAACTATCTAGGGGAAATTATCCACTGAACTCTTTGAAAACTGATTTTCTAAAATTCGTGGAATATAATGTAACTATACACATGCAGTTCACAAAGACGGAGTTTCTCATGCATGCATGGTCTTTAGGCTGCAGGTGTGCCTTGCATGCATGCCAAGGTGATGCCGTATCCTTATAATAGTCAGTATGTTGTATATTGTATGATACCGACAGTGTCCCAGAAATTATGGATTTTAGAGATTTGCAAAAATCAATTTCTTTGCAGAATTACCTGAATTACCTTTTGCAGCATATGCAGAATTTCAGGGTTTTTAAGTACTTGGTGTAAAATAATGGTTTACAAAACCATAATTGCTCCTCATTTTGAATATTGCGCATCATTGTTTTTTAACACAAGTAAGAGAAATATTAATATGTTACAGAGACTGCAAAACAGAGCCATGAAAATTGTATTGGGTTGTAAAAAAAGAACCCATATAAAATTGATGCTAGAAACTTTGCAATGGTTAAGTGTTAAACAAAGGTTTGCCTTAAAGGTGCTGCTATTTTTTTATGATATTATTAATGATAAATTTCCAATTCATTTTAAAAAAGAGCTTATTAAGAATAGTGAAATGCATATTTATAATACAAGAGGCTGCAATAATTATTTTAGAAAAAGTGTTAACAAACATAGATCGGAAGGATCAATTTATAACTGTGGTAAAAAATTGTTTAATGAATTGCCTATTAATATAAAAACATGTTCTACAAAAAAAATGTTTAAAAGATTTTATGTATAGAATTTGTTAAAGAAAAATTTGTGTATACCAGATAAATGTATAAGATTATAATTATATGTTATAAGTCAATAATATATATTTTTTTTATATAGCTATAATTGGTAACTATAAAATGTATAATTATTAAGATGGTTTTTGTATCCTAATAAATATTGTACTGTAGGCATAAAATTCTATGAACTATCATAAATTTTATGAACCACTTGTTTTATATTGTTTAATTAAAACAATATATAAACTATATTTGTACTGAATAGCGAAAGCTAAATAAAGATTATTTCATTCCATTTCATTTCTTTTGACTAAAAATCATGAAGTTACCGCGCGGTATAATATATATATCGTTGGTTTCTTTAAATTATAATATATATTTACAGTACTTCAATATTCAGGAAATCGTCTCATCGATTACGAAATTCACGAAATTTATAAAAGAGTTTTCACTCCAATGTTTTTTGTTTTTTTCTATTTTAATTCTATTTCTATAAGAAAAGAGGGTTCTTCGACTCGCGGCTAAAAGGCGTCGATCGAGAGGTCGAGCGCGCGCGTGCTTGATAATAATATCCATACTCCACATACATAATTTTCATCATTACATGTGATTACATGTATGCCATTTTCGGATGAAACTTGTCAAGGAAATAATTTACGTCCTTTTTACAAAGAGGAAGTAAATAATTGATATTGTATATATTATATATAATTCAGACGAGAGGGGGATTATATTATATGGCTGTCAAAAAAAATCCAGCGGCATCACCGGAAAACTTACCAAGAAGAAATGACAGTAATTTCCAGCATGCTCTTCGAGTAAATCCACCACGAAAAAAATAACACTAACATGCAACACACAAAAAGTTCCGCACGGTCACACACCTGTAGCAAGTGCAAGCCACCGACTGCCGCGGCATGTGTTTCCCGCGGCGCGCCCAGCTGGCCGCCTCCTGCCGCCCCCCACTCCCGGATCTTGTGACGTCACTTCAAATGTTCGCGCCTCCCACTAGCAAAAATTTAGCAGCTTACGACATCTATTAGCAGTTTTTTTAACTAAGTCAATGCTTCTCATTTAGTGCTGCTATTGCGGAGAAAATTTGAACTTTTTTTTTCAAATATTGGCACATTATTTGAAATTCTCTTTTGTGACAATTCCAAACTTTGTGATAATTCTGCATAATTCATTTTTGATTTTTTAGAATATAATTATATTCATGAGATATAATATAAATTAATTGCTAGCTTTGATGAGACCCTTTGAATTCAAAAAACGCATCCCGATGCATGTCGATGCAGCCCTGCATTTAACTTTGAGTTTATATGGGGGACATGATGTACGTATCACCCCCCCCCCCCCCGATTTACTCAAATTAAATAAAAGTTATGTACACTCGTGAGATAATAATAATAATAATAATAATAGAGTATAAATACTATAAATAAATTAACAAAAATTTATTTGTGAGTTTTCAGTTTTATATTATACTAGCAGCCTCAAACGATTTAAATTTTTGGTAATTTATTTCCTTTCTTTTCTGCAGAAAAATGTATTATAGCCTTCTTCTTATATTTTCTTTTTTTTTTTTTTTTTACCTAAATTAACATGCATGGGTTATATGAATGAATACTGGTATATAATAACCATATTATATAATAATATATATTATTTTATATTCATTAACATATATTAAAATATGAAAATATATAAATTATATACTAATATATTTAAATTTATAATTAATTATATTACATATTATAATACGTACAGTTATATGTATATATGCGCAAAAAAAAAAAAATAATAATAATAATAATAAAGGGCATCCAACTACGGGATGGGCGTAGGCTCTTCCCTGGCTCGCGGTACGTACAGTACGTGTCCCCCGGCCCCGCGCTCAGGAAGGACATGCGGGTTGGGGGTTGCCTTGCGAGTGTGACCTCTGGCCCGTAGCCTGTGATTCTTGAACCACAGGGCGGCCAGGGCATTGGTTTGGGAAGCCCAAGA